>CM049840.1:0-451472 GCA_027422415.1 Schizothorax lantsangensis | reverse complement strand
TTTTGCCAAACAATTTGTCTCTAAGCCTCAACCGGAGCCAGACACAAAAAAATCTAGAACCAAACAAAGTCTAGTCCTAAAATCAACTGTCAGTCTATGTTCTATCAAAACATACCATGAAATTCCAGGTGGGGCGTCATTACTACAATGAAAAGCCTGTTTCATAATTCTTAAATATTTGTAGAACTTTCAAACAGCAGCATTTTCCTGTTTAAGTTTTCATTTACATGAAAAAACTAGCGTTCAGTTTGTGAACTTTTCGAACTGTTCAAAGTACAGATATCGGATATAATGTCAACCAAATTTAAACGTAGTTTTAAACAAACTAACAATTGCTTAGTAACATGCAAAGTCTTTCGACTGAGTTAAGCAGGGCCTAGATTTGTTCAGTCTGACTGTGGTGTAGAGACTTCAGAGAATTTTAATCAAACCAGAACCTGGAGCTGGTCAGTGAAAGTAAAGGTAGAAATCAAGTGTCCTAATGTTGAACTTCAAGATTCAAGGAGAAGAAAATATGAAAGCATGATAAATTTGTTGACATTTAAGAGGACATTGAACACACATAAGATTTATACCCCAAACAATAAGCAAATTAGTATTTATTTAAATATTCTATGCATTCATCAAATATTGCACGCTACATATTCATCAAACTATTTCACTAGTCCAAGTAACTCAGCATATGGCTTGCATTGTAATGCAGTTTGTGCTGCTGTCTTTCAAATACAATATATATATATATATTAAAACACATGACTAAACTAACTTTTCAGTTCAACTTGCAGGTTTAACTTTGGCCTGCTATGTGCTCAAATGTAAACATTGCAGATCTTCCTTTCATTTTCTTTATGGCACTTGATGGATTATTAATACCCAGACTGCTCATCTAAAAACGTTTACCAAAATAAAGAACAAGCAGCATTTGGAAAACAAAACACTCCTATGCAAGGGTGAACGTGCCCAGTGAAGAATCCTTGCTAAGCAGTGCTCTTCTGTTCAGAGAGGGAGTACAAGGGTGGGCAACATTGTAGGTTTCCCTAAAGCAAATTAGGTTCTGTTGTACCCAGTCTAAGGTTTACTGGCACAGACAAGGCATATGGAACATGCACTAAAAAACCCTAGTCAGTGAATCTGAATTCAGGATGCATTCAATAATTACATAAACCACGGGAAAAAGAGGGTATGGAAAGTTCCAACAGTTGGCTTCAACACTTACTTTCTTCTTCTTTGATGGATTTTTTTAAATAATTGAAGCCCCTGTGAAACTCATGAGTGTTATGTGTCACATTGTCAGTAAACTGTTTGTTGAATAGGTCTCTTAGCTGGGTGAGGGATGCCCTGAGTTTCACGCTGTTGGTCCTTGGGAGGCCAGTTTTGGGTGAATGGCATATTAAAGGAGAGAGAGGCTCAGATTGGCAAATCCATGTGTCAATCATCTTTTGGCCACGCCGGTCACCACTATATCCAATCTGAAGCACCTTTTCTCGGCAGAGCCTTTCACGTTCTCAGTTTGAGAATGACCGTTGCCAGCATAATGAAAGAATGTGTTCCAGCCCAGAGTGACTGCAAAACCTCGCCAGACCATCATACGGGACAGACCCCAACCTGAATGTGAAATAAGAGAATCGTAAGAGGATCAGTACCAGAACATATAAAGACAGAAAACAAATCGATGTATATTTAAGGAAACTGTTCAATGTTAAATTCTTAAATTTGTGAAAGCCTCATGAACCATCTGATTGAATCGATTGACTAAATGAATCAAACCTTTCAACACTACATACATACACATGATAGAGGGAAAATTTAGGACAGCTGTCAACCTAACTTTATGTAGATAGTTCAAAATCTGGTTCTACAAGTCTATTTTTAAACAGTCACAGGTAAATTGAGGAAGACAATAATTAATCTGTACAGTATGTTCAGACTCCTCCCGAGCAGTGTTAGTTTAATATTATTCATAAACTATTCTAGTATTTATTAATGTTTTAAATTAGCTTTTATTTTAATATTTTCAGTTTCATTTCATTTTATATTTTCTAGGTTATTTTAGCAATTTTAGTACTTCCATTTAAACTTTGGCTACTTTATTTTACTTCGTTGTCAAGGCAACAATTTCTAATTATTGTTTACATTTTGTAAGTTTTCAGTTTAAGTCATCAAACATTTATATTTTATTTCAGCTTTATATCAATTAAAATAGGTTTAGTTAACAATAACGCCGCCACAGAGCGATGTCATTGTGGTGTCATGATCAAAAACCAAAAGGCTCAGGTAGATTATTGAAGGGGAAAACCAGGTTTGTGTACAGTCTATACATTTCCAGCCACATGAGCAGTCTCAGCTCTGATCTAGCCTGTACAGTATCAGCAGTCAGTTAACTCTAATATGTTTGAACTTGAACTTTGACTGTGTGTCGTCCTCTGAGCCTCAACTAACCGGTTCCCGTTCGTGAGCAATGCTGGCAGGTAAACAACAGGCAAGCTGTGTGTTTAATTTAGGAATGGAGGCAGACGCTCCTCCTGCTCCGTGAATAATTGAGAGAGAAGAGTGTCAGGTGTCGTGACGTCTGCTGTAACTCAAGATGTTTGTATCAGAGGGAAAATGTTAGTTGAGTGGGATTTCAGAGAGAATTGTTCTGTGTGTGTCGGCTGAACACATCACACAAGAGATGTTACATATCTGAGGTGTGCGGGCAGGGCAGTCCATTTGAAATGTGTGATGTGATGATAGAGACATGCTTCAGACACTCCGTTTCTGTGAGAAGACTCCACTCGTACTATGCAACTCAACAACCACTACGACCGTAACACACTATTCGTCATGTTTATATGAACACGTTTGAGTTTGTGATTTATACAGTCTCCTAAAGGGATCACAAAATGACAAATACTTTTTATACCAAGTTGTTATTAATATAAAATAGTATTATTTTTTACATTAGGTCATAAAAATATATACATGTTATATATAATATATATATATATATATATATATATATATATACATATTATATTATACATACATATACACATATAACATATAATTATATATATATATATATATATATATATATATATATAAATATATATATATATAATATTAATTAAATACAAATATTTTAATAAATAAAATTACTGACAAAATTATAAATGTATTTATAAGATACTTATTATAAATAAATAAATTATAATTAAAATGATCAATTTATTGTTGTCTTATCAAATAAATAAATAAATTTACTTAAATATATTTATATTTCTAATAAATTATAATATTTATTATTATTATAATATACTATAAATAAAAGATTTATATCATAAGTTTATTGGTACCGGTGCTATATTAAATGTGTGTGCGTGCATGAGTGCACATACTCTACCTCTGTACATGATGCAGCGCAGGGCTTCAGATGCGTAGGTCTGGGGCAGGACTAGACTCAAATATCGCAGAGGATACGGGATACACTCAACCGGCCAAATAACACCTACAAGAGGTAATTTCATTAATGTAAAACTTTAATCTGTAACATCATCTACGTATGTATATCTTTAGTAGTTACTAGTGTGTTTGTGTTACTTGAGCAGGCCATAAATGACAAATGACAAATTAGATGGTGTGTTTTAATGTGATTTATGACCGGTAAGTGGGGTCAAGACCTCACTAAGGAGAATTTCCTTCCATTTCTTTACAATAATCATCTATATTTCTTTTCCATTTTTATCTCATCCATCAATCATCATTCACTCTGTTTATTCGACTCCACTATCAATCCACGATTTTACTCATTGTGGAATCACATCCATTAATCCACTGGACACACCCAGATAGTATGGCCCTAATATAGCTCTTATTATATTTTCTGGACTGCACCATTTTGGGGAGGAGGGAGAACAATCTTGACAGACAATGACAGACAATCTAAACATAGAGGGCTGCATCAATACAAAAGTGTGAGGTTTAAGAGTAACTTAAATATAAATAATAGCAAGTAAAATAAGCCACAGCGTAACCTTATCCTATATAATTCATTTTTTAACATCTGTGAGATCAAACAGTGTACCACTAATGATGAGGTTGGGGTAGAAGATTCCAAGAGCCGCCTGATTGGCCGACTGCTCATCATCGATAGCAGAGGAAATGACCAGTCCAAAGGAGATTCCCATCACTCCCTGCAGCACAATCAGTGAGATCACCAAAGCCAGAGATCCTTCATTAGGAATCTGCAATAGAGAGAGAGACATGAAAAATATGGTGATAATGATAAAAATATTATGAAAGAGCTTTATTCCAGTTCACAGCATCCATATGAATCACACAGGGTATGATGACACTTTCAGATATGAAATAATATATGTAAATATATAAAATATAAGTGATCCTGCTTAATGTTTTTATGTGCATTATATATACACATGTGCATGTATTATATTTTGTCATCATACTCTAAACGCATTCTTAAATGTAGAGCTAATTTACTATTGTATAACTGAATAAAATACATGTGAGAAAAAAAGTAGTCAAGAAGTACAGAATGACTACTGGGTAAATTTCCCTCTTCACTTCCTGTGAAGTGCTATTTTAGTCCCTGTACTGTTCTTCAAATCGCACCCCTGATATAAAGTGTCAAATATACCATTTTAACATTATGTTGCAAAAACAATACATATGTGTAATATTTAACAATAGGTTGTTTTTAAACAGTGATTCAAACCTATAGTGTCTGAACATACCGGCATGACACAGACATCATAAGCGAATGTGAAGAGTATTTTGTGTGAAGCTCACAGCTCTTATTGGCTGATTACACAGAACATGTAAGCCAATTCAGCATCTTTACTGCTAGAGTTACACATCAGAAATAGAATCGCTAATCTACAGCTGGGTCTGTTACCAAAGCAATCCCTTTGTTGCCACGGTGGTCAAGCACAAATCACTAGACACAAAGCAAAGAATTATTTATGAATAAATTAACTTACATGGCTCAGTCCCAGGACTGTTCCTAAAATTCACAGAGCACAGGACAATTCACAGACCCTAATTCCCAACTACATAAAACCTTCTCAGTCTTGACATGCTTAAAGGGATAGTTCACCCAAAATGAAAACTCTGTGATTAATTACTCACCCTCATGTTGTTCCAATGAGACGTAAGACATCTTCAGAACACAAATTAAGATATTTTTGATGAAATCCGAGAGCTTTCTGACCCTGCATAGACGGCAACACACCTACCACGTTGAAGGCACAGAAAGGTACTAAGGACATTGTTAAAATAGTCCATGTGACATCAGTGGTTCAACCTTAATTTTATGAAGCTACAAGAATACTTTTTATGTGCAAAGAGAACAAAAATAACAACTTTATTCACAAGAGTACCACGACACATGCGTGTGCATTCCTGCGCTTGTAAACAAGGCCAGCTCCTGCATCTGCAGCATCACGTGCATCTGTCATGGTAAGTAATACATTGTCCTTACTACGCTTCTGGGCCTTGAATGTGTCAGTTGCGTTGCTGTCTATGAAGGGTCAGAAAGCCCTCGGATTTCATCGAAAAAATATCTTAATTTGTGACATCTTTCAAAAACATTAAAAAATAAAAATTTGAAGAAGCCAATGCAAAAATCTAGGATACTTTGAAAAACGCAGACCTTTTCATAGATTTCTAATTATTTGTTAATAAAAGAAGAAAAAGAGATTCTGGTTAGATATCCTTCTAAAACCTAAGATAAGAGGATCTGATTGCTCGAAATTTGGCTTTAGATTGCTTTTGGTCTTGTGTAAATGTTGGGTGCACTAGTAATTAATCACAGTTTAAAAACACATCTTTTTCTCCTGTTTTATTTTTATTTTTCAAGGAAAAAACTTTTTGAAAACACTCTACAAAGTGGACACATTTGAAAACGCAGTTTTTGCATCGTAGTGTGGACTGTGAAAACGGAGGCTTTTGAAAACGATGACGCAAATTTAGTCATGCGACATATATTGTACCAATAGATATCTATGTTTTATACAGGTATTGTGCCTGTTATGTGCAATTCACTTTCACACTATTGCTACAGATGTGTTACTTTGTACACTCATCACAGTCCTGCAAAGATGAAAGAAAATGTATTCGTTATCGCTGTTTGCAGCAAAACATGAGGGGAGTTGCACTTTAGATCAGACATACAATCGTGAGTGAGAGCAACCTGGATGACTCAGTGAATGGTGAGATATTTTCATAAATAAAATGATCCAGCCAGAAGAACTGCACGAAAATGTATCATGTCTGTTCTGTATGTATCTTATGTAAAGCGAATTTAATGTTTTCTGGCAGTTCAGTGTGGATGAGAAACTTCTGGAAAACGCTTGAAATTATATCAATCACAACATTAATACACACACACACACACACACACACACTTACAGCTGTGTGGATAGAGACATACATGTAAAGTATTATTGAGAGATGAACACACAGCTGACAAACACACATCTATCTCTATCTCTCTCTCACACACACACGCACACACAGGTCCTCATTTGTCACAAAAACGCACACACACAAACACTCACTTTGAAGACCAGCAGGATGAAGATCAGCAGAAGGATGATCTGAACACTGATAACAAACAGCTGTGAGAAGAGGTGTGCCAGCATGGTCTCCAGAGAACTTACGCCTTTAGAGAAACACACACAAATAAATATATATTCACATTCATCTATGAAATGCTTACCTGGTGTGTTTAAAACTCTGTATGCTCATGTTTTTAGCTGCTGGGTGATCAGCTCCCCCTATTGGTAAATCTCTAAAACTGCTTGTTCATGAAGTCTTGATGAAAAGTAAGCATTGAATTCAATAAATGTGCCCACTTATTCTAATTTAAAAGTTTAGAGCTAAACATTATTTGTGTAAACAGACATCATTTCTCATCCTGCAGGACAGTTCTAAGTTTTGGGTTGTGAATGAGACTGCTATCATTCACCTGGTTTGTGGGTGGTAAGGAAACAAGACAGGATTTTATGCTGAAATACTCCATTCAAAAGTGCCACAATTCTTTAGTGAATTTATTCCTAAGTCAAATGATGACCATCTGGTTGATGTGAGCTGTCTCACCTGCCACCCAGCACCTGTCCAGCAGCCCCTCCTTTCTCTCTAACACAAAGGACAAAGCGGTCAACCCCACTGCCAGGTAAAATGTGATGCTGAAAAGAGAAAGAAAAGAAAAGATAAATGATATTGGAAAGAGGTCCATCATGATGCAGTAGTATTATCCGACAGTGTATTAATACTTTTCAATAGCTGTAAGTGTGTGTGTGTGTGTGTGTGTGTGTATTAATGTTGTGATTGATATAATTAATGGCAAACATGTGAATGTACTGCATGTATGTTTACCTCAAAACAGCTCCTGGTGTCACAAAAGTTGTGAAATCTGTGTTCTTATTGCCATATATAGGTTCTTCAAACTATGAAACCATATGAAACAAGAAATAAGGAGGGTATTTTAAGAAAGGAAGAATAAAGCGTGATATAAAGAAAAAGAAGAGATATTTGAGAGGATAGTAGTAAAAGTCACACAGAGAAAAAAATGAGATAAAGGAGAAAGACAAATACATAAAGAATATTGAGAACAAAGGTGTATGATTCACTCGAGCTTTGAAATTCCCCATTGATTAAGAACATCAGTGCACTGTACTCACTTTTATAGGGACGGCCACCATGTATGACAAACTCCCCAGCTTTGTCTCGATAAAAGCCTTTTGAAAGATCAGAATAACACAAGGAAAAAAGTTTCTTGTGTTCAAAGGATGGGAAAAAAGCTTAAATGTACATCTTTAAAACTAACCTCAAAGGCCTCGTGGAGTTTTTTCTGCAGCATCAGGGCAATTTGTCTGTCTGAAATGTTGATGAGTACGGATGTTATACTGGTACAACAAACGGCACCCTCTTGTGGCAGCAATATGAGGTCAAGTGAAATCAAAAGCTAAGTAATATTGATTGTACTAAAAGTGAATAAAACTCACTGGTCAGATCCAGCCAAACATGTACTGATCCTCCTTCAACCACATCTCTGGAGACTCTGGGCTGCAGCATCCTGCACACACAAACAAATAAGCATACTTTAAAACATAATTTTACTCATTTACCATTTAAGCCTCAGCTGTTACATCTATCATGGGTCATGTTTAAACCAAACAAGAAAAATATAAATATGTGTGACATTCAAAAAGCTCCAGTCAGGACAGAGATGCACAAAACATGACACATATGGACAGACTGACACAGACCTGCTTATCTCCACCTTAAAAACACTGATTCACTCCTGCAGCCTCTCCCAACACTCTCCCCATCAGTCGCTCTGCTACAGTCAGCGTCACCTGACACGTCATGTTATTTACATGAATGCTTGCATTTTTTAGGCTGAAGGGAAAACACCTCATACAGGTAGTTGATGACGTAATCAGGCCCGATGTCTAATGTCAGATGGGAAACCATTCAGTCAGTCATTTTTTTGCCCATCATATTGGTATGTACTTGTGTTTGTGTGTGTGAACACACAGGGCTGGTGTGTGTAGGTGTGTGCGGTGACGCAGTCGAGTGTTTCTGACTATGAGGCAGGTGTTTGTGTTATGTGTATGATGTTTGAGTGTGCATGATTAGCTGATGTAAGTGAACCCTTAATTTGAGGGATGGGTCTAAAATTGCATTAAGAACATCTGTGATACCTTAAGAAAATACTGAAAAAAACATCAACATGAGTTCATTTGAAGTTGCCCTCTAATGAACAAAAAAAGATCTACTTGCAGTGTTGGTTAACAATAGAGTTTACTGGTTAAAATAGAAGTTGTAAATTAACTGGCCAAACAAGTCACATGGTCCAAATAGGTTTTTTATAAACGTACATGATCAAATGACAGCTTATTTGACAGAACAAATAAGTGACTTTCTCAAGGTGAGTTTTACGATCAGGATTATGAAACTTGGCTGACATTCTTTGGTCACAACATCAAAACAAAAGTTCTTTCAGGTCATTTTCATAATCTTTTTACACAATAGAGCTTTTTACACAACGGAATGTATAGTTGATATAAAAAACTGGATGACTAGCAATTTCTTACTGCTAAATTCTGAAAAAACAGAGGTGTTAATTATTGGACCAAAAACTTTTGCATGTAATAACCTACAACCCCAAATCAGAAAAAGTTGGGACAGTATGGAAAACGCAAATAAAAAAAGAAAGTAGTGATTTCTAAATTTACTTTGACTTGTATTTCATTGCAGACAATATGAACAAAATATTTCATGTTTTGTCTGGTCAACTTCATGTCATTTGTAAATATACATCCTTTCCTGTCATTCAGACCTGCAACACATTCCAAAAAAAGTTGGGACAGGAGCAATTTAGGGCTAGTAATGAGGTAAATTGGTTAAATAATGATGTGATTTGAAACAGGTGATGTCAACAGGTAATTGTAATTATGATTTGGTACAAAAGCAGCATCCAAGAAAGGTCTGGTCCTTTAGGAGCAAAGATGGGCCGAGGATCGCCAGTTTGCCAACAAATACGTGAGAAAATTATTGAAATGTTTAAAAACGATGTTCCTCAAAGAAAGATAGGAAGAGATTTGGATATTTCACCTTCAACAGTGCATAACATAATTAAAAGATTCAAGGAATCTGGAGGAATTTCAGTGCGTAAAGGACAAGGGCGCAAGCCTAAGCTGAACAACCGTGATCTCCGATCCCTCAGGCGGCACTGCATCAAGAATCGTCATTCATCTATAAGCGATATCACCACATGGGCTCAGGACTACTTTGGCAAACCTTTGTCAAGTACCACAATACGTAGTTACATCCACAAATGCCAGTTAAAACTGTACTGTGCCAAAAGGAAGCCCTATGTTAACAGTGTCCAGAAGCGCCGTCGACTTCTCTGGGCTCGGAGGCATCTGGGATGGACCATCACACAGTGGAAACGTGTACTGTGGTCAGATGAATCAGTATTTCAGGTATTTTTTGGGAGGAATGGACGCTGTGTGCTCCAGAACAAAGAAGAAAAGGATCATCCAGACTGTTACCAGCAACAAGTCCAAAAGCCAGGGTCTGTCATGGTATGGGGTTGTGTCAGTGCCCTTGGCAAAGGTAACTTGCACTTCTGTGATGGCACCATTAATGCTGAAAAGTACATAGAGATTTTGGAGCACAATATGCTGCCTTCAAGAAGACATCTTTTCCAGGGACGTCCATGCATATTTCAACAAGACAATGCAAAACCACATTCTGCACACATTACAAAGTCCTGGCTGCGGAGGAAGAGGGTACGGGTACTTGACTGGCCTGCCAGCAGTCCCGACTTGTCTCCAATAGAGAATGTGTGGCGCATTTTGAAGCGCAAAATGCGACAACGAAGACCCCGTACTGTTGCCCACCTTAAGACTTGTTTGCAGGAAGAATGGGACAAAATTACACCTGAAACACTTCATCACTTGGTGTCTTCAGTCCCTAAACGTACTTTAAGTGTTGTGAAAAGGAATGGCAACATTACAAAGTGGTAAATGCTTTACTGTCCCAACTTTTTTTGGAATGTGTTGCAGGTCTGAATGACAGGAAAGGATGTATATTTACAAATGACATGAAGTTGACCAGACAAAACATGAAATATTTTGTGTTCATATTGTCTGCAATGAAATACAAGTCAAAGTAAATTTAGAAATCACTACTTTCTTTTTTTATTTGCGTTTTCCATACTGTCCCAACTTTTTCTGATTTGGGTTTGTAGATCCCTGTCTAATACTTGATGGCTGCTCAGTAAATTCTTCATCATCAGTTAGGAACCTAGGCGTACTTTTTGATAGCAATCTTTCCTTCGAGAAACATGTTTCTAGCATTTGTAAAACTGCATTTTTCCATCTTAAAAATATATCTAAATTACGACCTATGCTCTCAATGTCAAATGCAGAATCAGAATCAGAAAGAGCTTTATTGCCAAGTGTGTTTGCACACACAAGGAATTTGTCTTGGTGTTAGGAGCTTCCAGTACAGAAAGTACAAACATAGTGCAGACAACATATAATTAAGGCAATAAAGAACACTAATAATGAAGAGAATAGACAATAATTAAGAATAACAATAGTAATAAAAAATAAAAATATACAGAAAGAAAAATGTCCATAGACAGAACTGTGAATGTGCATGTGTCCTATGTACAGATGAAGGTTTGATGAGTTATTTACAGATGTACAGTACCGGGGTGTGTTATGTGTTGTTCAGGTGGGATACGGCCTGGGGGAAAAAACTGTTCTTGTGTCTGGCTGTTTTGGTGCTCAGTGATCTGTAGCGCCGGCCAGATGGCAACAGTACAAAGAGAGAGTGAGCTGGGTGTGAGGGGTCCAGAGTGACTTTCTTGTCCGCAAATGCAGAAACATTAATTAATGCGTTCATGACCTCGAGGCTAGATTATTTTAATGCGTTATTGGGTGGTAGCTCTGTGCGTTTAATAAACAAACTCCAGCTGGTTCAAAATGCAGCAGCTAGAGTTCTTACTAGAACCAGGAAGTATGACCACATTAGCCCGGTTCTGTCAACACTGCACTGGCTCCCTATTAAACATCGTATACATTTTGAGATCTTGCTAATTACCTATAAGGCCCTGAATGGTTTGGCACCTCAGTTTTTGAGTGAGCTCTTATCACACTATAGTCCTTCACGTCCGCTGCGATCTCAAAACTCTGGCCATTTGATAATACCTAGAATATCAAAATCAACTGCGGGCGGGAGATCGTTTTCCTATTTAGCGCTCAAAATCTGGAACAATATACCTAACACTGTTCGGGAAGCAGACACACTCTGTCAGTTTAAATCTAGATTAAAGACCCATCTCTTTAACCTGGTTTACACATAATTTCTCATTTCTATAATTCAAATCCGTTAAAGGATTGTTAGGCTGCATTAATTAGGTCAACCGGAACCGGGAACACTTCCCAAAACACCCGATATACTTGTTACATCGTTAGAATAATGGCATCTACGCTAATATTAGTCTGTTTCTTTCTTATTCCAAGGTCAAAATAGCCACCCAGATCAGATGGTCACTGCAGCCACCCGGATCCAGTCCGTATCCAGATCAGATGGTGGATCAGCACCTAGGGATGACTGCTACAGCCCTGAACGCCAGCGGAGACCAGGACAACTAGATGAGCCCCAGAGACTGATCCCCAGTGAAGACCCTGTCTCCTAGACGGCCATCGGGACAAGACCACAGGAACCAGATGAGTCCTTTGCACAATCTGACTCTGCTGCAGCCTAGATTTAAACTGCTGATTTTGTCTGGCCAGAGGAGAATGACACTATTTCGACACACTATTTCCCCGTCTAAATACTGTAAAGCTGATGTAAAGCTACTCAGCTTTATATCAAGCTGATGTAAAGCTGCTTTGACACAATTTGCATTGTTAAAAGCGCTATACAAATAATAATAGTAGTAGTAGTAGTAGCTCACCTTTTGGTTAGATAGCTGGTGAAATTCTCCCCAAACTCTATGACGCCCCAGTATTCCCCATTATAGATACCAGCAAAAGCTTCAGAATGAGACAAGCTCACCTGCAGAAAGGGAAACAGGAAACTGTACTTTGATCTAGAAATGACCGCTGAAAATGTACAGCTTTTTCTCGACTATTTATAAAGTTGTTTTTGTTCCTATGATTTGTTGAAGTGAAATCAAGAAAAGAGGAAGTGAGAGAATAAGAGTCTGTCTGTCTATAATTTCTATTTTATTCTATACATGAGTGTTCCTGTGGCTCAGTGGTAGAGCATTGCGTTAGCAGCGCAAAAGGCCGTGGGTTCAATTACCAGGGAACACACATACTGCTAACAAATTGTATAGCCTGAATGCACTGTAAGTCGCTTTGGATAAAAGTGTCTGCTAAATGCATAAATGTAAATGTACATTCTTTCTTTTTAAAGAAAAAAATATTGTCAAAAGACAAATTTAGTACCATATACACAGGAGCTTTATTTTGTAAATTTTGTGTTTACCTGGTAGACACTTGTGTTGTCAAGGAAGGACAGCAGTGATCTACTATAGGCACTGGGACTGGTTTCATTATTGACCACAGCCACATCAATGCCTTTGGGGTCTCCACCAATACACAAGCACATCAGACAGATCTGAATTACAGGCAACAGGAACTGGAAACAAAGGGACCTGGGTACAAATCAGAGGAACATACACAAAATATTGTTTTGAGGTAAAATGCTTTGATTATCAGAAATCTGCACACACAGTGCAATAGATTGTTTGTGAAAGACAACAGTTAGATAGTTAAGTACATTTAAGAAAGTGGCTATTACGTTTAATTCAATTATTACTGCAGTCATCCATTTATTCCGTTTGCTTAATAATAAGAAATAATATTAAAAAAAAATTAAAAAAAATACTTCACAGTAAAAATCAGTCTGTCCAAAGGGTCAATAAATACTTTAAGACATCATTACCCTGGCATTCTCCTCATTCGAACCATCGTCTTGATCATCAGCGCTGCAATGTTACGCCATTTTGGTATGATGTGTCTGGCTCGCACTTTCCAGTCAGCTGCAGAGACGCAAGAACATTTCAACTGCAATCATCACAATCTCAACGGTGATCAAAAGCTGTTATTCTAAATACATATTTTTAGGTACATACTGTATATGAAACCAGTGCCATTTAATGTCAGTATAAAGTGAATTTCTGTTTCAGTTTAACTTTTGCATGCAGTATTTTAGAGCAAATTAATTTCTCCCTCTTTGTTGTACCTTTATATATGGGTATGTCCTCTGGTGTGCTCTTTCTCAGTATGGGCTCTCTGCTCTCATCTCTCATACTGTCTGGAGATGGGCTGCTGCTGTCCAGCAGACGGCCCTGAGGACTCTTGTTAGACCCCATCTGATCAGAGTCCTCGCAAAGTTGCAAGAACGCACTCTCTAATGTCTAATGCACACACACAGATACATTTGAAAGGTTAACCAAACCATTTTGCATGTACAGTACGTGCATATGAGATATGTGCGTGTTTGTGTGCACTTACTGCTGCAGTGTGTTGCTTCATAACAGCATCCGGGGGACCTTCAGCCAACAATCGACCATTCCTCATCAAACCCACCTAAAGAGACAGGAAAACACAGTTTTTATTGCTCATATGATGCTCTTTTATAGCTTAGAAGACCTAATGGTATAATGACAATGTAAAAATGAAAATGTACTCATCCTCAGGCTATCCAAGATGTTGATGAGTTTGTTTCTTTATCAGAACTGATTTGGAGAAATGTAGCATTACATCATTTGCTTACCAATAGATCCACTGCAGTGAATGGGGGCCATCAGAATGAGAGTCAAAACAGCTGATAAAAACAACATAATCTACAAATAATCTACACGCCACCAGTCCATCAATTTACATGTTGCAAAGTGAAAACCTGTGTTTGTAAGAAACAAATCCATCAGTAAGGCAGTTTAAATTTAAACCGTCGCTTCTGGCCAAAACATGATGGATTGGAGTCGTGTTGTGGATTATTGTGATGTTTTTATAAACTGTCAATTTGACGGCACCCATACACTGCAGAAGATCCACTGGTAAGCAAGTGATGTAATGCTACATTTCTCCAAATCTGTTCTGATGAAGAAAAAAAATAATTTACATCTTCGGATGGCCTGAGGGTGAGTATATTTTCAGCAAATTTTCATTTTGCGTGAACAATTACTAGTTATTCATTCACATATAAATCAGTCTAAGATGATTCACTTACAAATTTCCTCAAGGAGAACTACAAATGAAACAATTGTTGACTTGAAGCAGGAGCAGAGCTATAATTTAATGTGGACAGCATGGCTCACATGATTTGGTCTTGTAGAAATTTGATGAGAAATATTTGAGTACATTTTGAGATCTCTGACTTGGCAAACATCAGCACAGTTTGTAACACTCTTTTGAAACTCCAAAGAAGACACATGTGAGATTACCAAGGTCTGTTTTTCAGGAGAAAAATCAGAGAAGCTGAAAACTGAAGCAAAAGTAAGACTAAGAGAAACAACAGATATCTCATTACATACGAGTAGAGAATTATGGCAGACAGAGAAAGGAGTGCGTAGTATTGTTGTTTAAGGAATACTTCTCATTTTTAGAAATTCACGTCAACTGTTCTGGGTCGGTGAGTGTACTGTAAATAAGCATGTTGTGATTGTGTCTTTGGTGTCACTGAGTCGTTTGTGCATGTGACTCAAGAGTAATAAATATATCAACAGGATGTATCAACTGTCTGGTTGACGTTATACAGACAGACAAAATGATGCACATCTTTGAACACAACAGACGTCATGCCCTCAAGACAAACTGGTAAAACAACACTTTGAAGAGAAATAAAATTAAACAATAGTGTCAGCTGACTTAAATCTTTCCAAATTCTACAGCCGGAATCTCTCATCTGATGTATACCAGTGCCGTTTTTGACACAATATACAGTAATATAGCCTAATTATTGAATGAAATAAGTTTGTCAGTGGTCTCAATACCATGAAACAGTCTAGACAAAACTCTAAAATCCCAGCATTTATTTTAAAGAAAATGTCTGCTAATTCAAACATAAAAGCTCACCTGTACATTTTTGCCAAAAGCTAGTTTTAAAGTTATGTAATAGGCCACAGTACAAAGTACATTTGGCAAATGAGTCACCACTATAATAAGGGATTACAGAAACAAATCTGTATGAGTAATGAGTAGAGTGGTTCGTCTGTTCAAGAAACACACACCCACACCAGAAATCTAAGAATGACTCTATTAAATCATGCACTTCTGTTCTATAGCTTTACATTTAAACTGAGCATCTTTATATTTTAACTAAGAGTAGGAGTGAATTCTGGAACAGGTTTGTGGTCAGAACAAGAAGGTATCTTACCGTATTGGCTTGTCTGGCTTCCTCAATGTAATGCGTCGTAATAATGACAGAAACCTGTCCTCCTCTTACAATGTCTACCAGGTGCTGCCATATCCTGTAGAAGTGGAGAGTTTGTTGCATGAGTGCTGTGTTTTTTTATGGAACTTTTGTCTTTATGAGATTTACATGTTTGCATTTGGCTGATGCTTTTATCTAAAGCAACCTACCTTTAGTGCATATACTAATTATTAGTACAAACATTCCTTGGGAATTAAACCTATGAATCCACAAATGGCCTGGGATAACACAAACTGTTAAAAAGTGGAAAGTGTCAGGAGAGAGAGGTGGAGAAACGTGATCAGGAAATAAAATCAGGTGAGATTTGAGCCCAAATTCCTTTGAAAACAATATGTCATGAACACATTTATGTCATAAAAATTGCAATGATTTACACCACCACTGAAATGTTTGGGGTCAGTAAGATAAAAAAAAAAAAAGTAAAAAAAGAAAGAAATTAACACTTTTACTCATCAAAGACTTAAATTAATGAAACGTGACAGTAAAGACATTTATATTACAAAATATTTATATTTCAAATAAATGCTGTTCTTTTTAACTTTCAATTCATCAAAGAATTTAGAAAAAAATATATAATATTTCCACAAAATTATTAAGCAGCACAACTTTTTATCAACATTTATAATAATTAGAAATTTTTACTGAGCACCAAATCAGCATATTAGAATGATTTCTGAAGGGTCATGTGACACTGAAGATAGACAAGCTATTTCAAATTGTAATATTTCACATTATTTCTGTTTTTACTTTATTTTTGATAAATAAATGTAGCCTTGGTGAGCATATCTTACTGACCCCAAACTTTAGAACAGTAGTGTGTATGTGGTAAATTAACAAATTCTTGTACAGTCATGGCCAAAAATATTGGCACCCTTGGTAAATATGATCAAAGAAGGCTGGAAAATTAATCTATTGTTAATATGATCAAAGAAGTAAAAAACTGCTGTGAAAAGTCGCTTTGGAAAAAAGCGTCTCTAAATGCATAAAAATGTTAAAAAAAATTAATCCTTTTGATCTTTTATTTAAAAAATTCACAAAAATCTAACCTTTCATTGGAGAATAAGAATTTAAAATGGGAGGAAATATCATTATGAAATAAATGTTTTTCTCTAATACACATTGGCCACAATTAACGGCACTCTTTTATTCAATACTTTTTGAAACCTCAATTTGCCAGTTTAACAGCTCTAAATTGTCTCCTATAATGCCTGATGAGGTTAGAGAACACCTGACAAGAGATCAGAGACCATTCCTTCATCCAGAATCTCTCCAGATCCTTCAGATTCACAGCTCCATGACGGTGCTTCTCTTCAGTTCACCTCACTCATTTTCTACAGGATTCAGGTCAGAAGACTGGAATGGCCATAGCAGAAGCTTGGTTTTGTGCCCAGTGACCCATGTCTGTGTTGTTTTTGAGGTTTGTGTTTGGATTATTGTACGGTTGGAAGATCCAAACATGGCCCATTATAAGATTTCTAACAGAGTCAGTCACTTATTGATTTTTTATCTGTTTGATAGAATCCATGATGCCATGTATCTAAACAAGATGTCCAGGACCTCCAGCAGAAATATAGGCCCACTACATTAAAAATACAGCAGTATATTTCATTGTACACATGGGGTACTTTTTATCCCTGTGTTCACCAAACCCATCTTGAGTGTTTGCTGCTAAAAAGCTCATTTTTTAGTTTCATCTGAACATAGAAGCCAGTCCCATTTGAAGTTCCAGTCATGTCTGATAACTGAATATGCTGGAGTTTGTTTTTGGATGAGCTAGGAGAATTTTTCTTGAAGCCCTCCCAAACAACATGTGGTGATGTAGGGGCTGTTTGACAATTTTTTTTTAAGGTTTTCTGACCCCGAGACTGAACTATTTTCTGCAATTTAGCTGTGGTCCTTGGAAGTCTTTAGCCACTCAAACTCTCCTCCTTTTAGGACGATATAGACACACGTCCTCTTCCACCAGTTTCGTAACATTTTATGTTGAGACTTAATTATTCTGATGGTGGAAATGGGAATTTTCTCTGCTCTAGCTCTTTTCTAAAGCCATTTTTTGCAATCTTTTCTCCAGAAATATATTCTTTGTTTTTTTTTCATTGTGATGGATGATTAAGGGAATTTGTGTTTTCCCTCCTATTTATATTTCTGTCCTTGATAATTTCATGTTCATAATCACTCTGGAGTCAAAATTGTGAATATGAATGGGAATATACAAACCCGATCCAAAAAAGCCACAAATTGTGAATAAAAAAGGAATCAAACTCTCATAAACTTGTATTTTATTCCAATAGAATATAGATCACAAATGTTGAAAGTGAGACATTTTGAAATGTGCCAAAATTATTTTGGACATGAGATATAGTTGGGACACACGGAAAAGTTAAATGTCCTGGAGGACCTTGCAACTTATTAGGTCAGACAGTTTTAAAAGAGTAAGTGGCATTTCAGAAGTCAAGATGGAAAGAGGATCACCAATTCCCCCAATTGCGGCGAAAAATTGGAAATTCAGAAAGGAGTTTTCAGAGAAAAATTGCAAAGATTGTTATCATCATCTACAATGCATAATATCTCCAAAGATGGAATCTGGAACTATCTCTGTGCGTAATGGGAATAGACGGCACTTCACATCAGGAAGCTGTAATGGAAATCACAACATCAGGAATTTCCAGAAAACATTGTTGAACACAAACCGTGCCATTCGCCTTCTAAAACTCAAAAAAGAAGCCAATTAAACATGTGAGCGCAGTTTTCTCTGGGCCAGGCTCATTATCTTGGCAAAGTGGAAAACTGCTGCACATCAAAATTTGAAGTTCTTTTTGGAAATGGGACGCCATATCCGGACTAAAGAGGACAAGGACAACCCAAGTTGTTTCAGCGCTCAGTTCAGAAGCCTTTCTGATGGTATGGGGTTCAGTGCGTGTTGCTTACACATCTGGAAAGGCACCATCAATGGTATATCCAAGTTCTGAACAACATATTCCAGACGTCGTCTCTTTCAGGGACCTTGCATCAACATGACAATGCCAGACCACATACTGCATCAATTACAACATCACTTTGTGAAATTGCAGTCCAGATCTCACCCATAGAAAACTGGCGCATTAAAGAGGAAGATGCGACAAAGAAGATAAGACATTGAGCAACTAGAAGCCTGTATTAGACAAGTGAAACAGGAAGCCATGGCTGGATAATGGCCTTTCCCAACTTTTTTGAGATGTTCATGAAATAATCATTTTTCCCTTAAAATGATACATTTTCTCAGTTTAAACAGTGTCATCTATGTTGTATTCTGAATAAAAATGAAATGTGAAACTTCCACAATATGTTTTTATTCACAATTTGTACAGTGTCCCAACTTTTTTGGAATCGGGTTTGTACTTCAGAGATATTTTACTTGAGAAAAACATTTATTTCATAATGATATTTCCCCCCCATTTTAAATTCTTATTATCCAATGAAAGGTTAGATTTTTGTGATTTCTTTTAAATAAAAGATCAAAAGGATTAACAATGCAGATTAATTTTCACAGCCGCCTTTGATCATATTTACCAAGGGTGCCGATATTTTTGGCCATGACTGTACATTCTCACCTATGCATTCTCACAATGCATAGGTTAGTATCTTACAAAGCAAAGCACCCCAAAATGGTTCAAGGCTTAGACAGGCTTGGCCCATAGTCTGTTATGTAAGAGGATTTCAGCAGGGTTCAACGGGGTCTGACTGGAACCTAATGTGATCTCAGCATAAAAAAAATATTAATTTAACCAAAAAACGAAATATAGAAATGTAGAAAACATAAAAAAATAATGTTTCTCTGGATATTAGCTTTTCTGAACAATGAAACATTCTGAAGTAATAAAGCCACCAATAACAGAGGGCTGTGTTTAAAAATAATATATTTCTAGTTTTCACATACCTGGATCTATGTTCTGCTTAGTAAGTGCTGCATCATATGCAAAACTGTGACACAGTGACCCTCTTTTTACCCATACAGATGCTTTCCTTTCATAGCTACTGCTCCTTCTACATGCTCTTTGCTTCCTTTTGTTCATGAATTGTTCATGAATTACTCAAACTTAAGAATAAATGAAGATTGTCACTGAGAATTTACAGCATAAAGCTTCTTTTTTTGAAAAGTTTATGAGTTATGAGTTGGAATCGTGAGCCTATAGAAGGCAGGATAATCTTCAGCAAGCCACATACTCAGGATGCACTCACATGGAAAGATCAAACAAAGGCATGCAAAAGAGTCCACTGGGATTTGTTTGCCCATTATGCATTGTGAAAGATCTTCATACTACCAATTCACTGAGGCAAATCTTTGAAAAGACCACTTGAATAATTATAGTATTTACAACGAACAAGTGAATAAGTTCATGAAATGAACTTCAAGGTGTGATGAAAACACAAAATACTAGGAAAACGTTTAACTTAAGAGGAAAGTTACTGCACAGTTATGAATGTGAGCTAAAATGTCTGTTGAGATGTTATTGGTGGCTTTAAGTTGAGATGTCTGAGAGAGAGAGAGAGAGAGAGAGAGAGAGAGAATAAGCGAAAGGAGTGGTGCATGGCAAAAACCTCATGCTTTTAGAATGCAGAACAAGGTTCATCCACAAACACATATACAGGAGAGACAGACTGGTAGTGCTAGTAGTAGTATGAGTGCATTAGAAGGTTAATAAATGTGATGGGAAGACGTGGTGGAAGGTAAAGACGGACGAATACTGGAGATAGAGGTATGTTGTGCATACTTGGCCCGCAAAACAGGGTCCACTCCTACAGTGGGCTCATCCAGGATCAGAAGTTGTGGGTTCTGAAGCAGAGCAGCTCCAAGTGAGACACGCCGCCGCTGGCCTCCACTGAACAAAGTGAATAAAAAGGGACGTAATGGACGTAAATAATCAGTTATGAGATTTCATCAAATAAATAAATAAATTAATTAGAAAATACATAAATTAATCCAAAGTTTTATTTGCCAAATGTGTAACAACATTGCAGACATCTATGGAAGTCCATTTTCACCACTGAACAAAAATGGTCTAGAATTGCAAGATATAAACTCTGAATTGTGAGATATAAAATCTGAATTGTGAGATTTTTCAACTTCAATTTATAGTAAATATTAAAATAAATTATTAAAAGAAATAAGAAAACACAAAAAATACATTAAAATGTGTAATATATATAACAAAGTAGTATAGATAAGCAAAGAAGAGGTTGCAATATAAAATATAAGCAATAAAAAATGATGCTAAATTATAAAGTCATCTAGTTTTCTATTTTATTTAACTAATACTGATGTGTGGAGCAATGGACTACAAATAGTGTTCACTCTAAAAGCAAAATCAGTTTAATTTACTTTTTAGAAAAAATATTTGGCACAGGAAATGCTTCTAATTACTAACAAATTGAGCAGCCAACTATTACACTAAAAGACAAAAAAAAAGAACATTAATTATTTAAATGAATCAAATGATCATTAGATAATCACAAGGTATCTCAAGACTTACCACAAATCCACTAACCCAACCGAACATAACTAACCAACTTGTCAAAGAGAAATTGACCTTAACAAACTCGTGTGATCTTTAAGACCTACAGGGCCATTGTCTTACTTTTCAGATGGATGAGCCCTGCCTAGAGCCAGCTCATCACTGTAAAAACAAAACCAAACAGACTACATCTAGAGGACGACAGGACACAAGATGCCTTTCTGCACAAAAATAAAAGTCTCATGCTTCACATTCCTTGGCCTTAGTGAAAGACAATCTCCTCTGTTCAGACAGGCACTTTGTTTCATTATAAAATAATAATAATAATATTAATAAAAATAATAAACCTTATTTCCTACAAACAGTGCACACACAACAGTCATAAATAGCACTTGGGAATCTGTCAATTCATCTGCCAATACGACCTCCATGTCAGATAGCAAACAAATGTCAATGATCATTGTCAATTAATCATAAAACAGATCATTTAGATTCACTCAGCTGTCCATACAAAACCCTCTGTAGTCACATGAGCATTTGACCCATAGACGGCCCCTATAGAGGAAGCGTGAGAACTTTCACAGCAGAGCGGCCAGATAAATGGACACAGGTTTTCCCAAATGTTTTGAATGCATGATGTCATTAGGGAAGCTCTGATGAGAATGCTGCTGTCAGAAGAGTCAACAAAGAAAACTGGGTCACACTTGATGCCTCGTTTTGTTTTATCCTCCTCTGTCTCATTCAGAATTTTGTCATCATTTACTCAGCCTCATTTTGTTTCAATGCCTTTCATTTCAAACCTCCAAAATACGATTTCCTTTCTTCTGTGAATCACAAAAGTTAAATTTCTCTTTGTTTCTCACAAATAGCTATTGTAACACTCCGAAATACTCACATGGTTTGGAATGGCGTAATGGTGAATAAAATGATGACAGAATTTTCATTTCTAGGTAAACTATACCTTTGAAAAAATAAAAATTACTGCAATGACTGTTGCAAAAAAAAAAAAAAAAAAAACTTATATGAAATGAAACGTCATTCTACCTGAGATTTTTCACAAGGCTGTTTTTCTGTGGCAGGTCTAGGAAGTCAATGAGGAAATTAATCCTGGCTTCTGTTTCTTTCGATGAAAGGCCATGAATTCGACCATAAAACCATAGTGTGTTACTGATAGTGAACTCATTGTACAGAGCTATATCCTGAAGGCAGAAAGAATGAAAAAAGAGAGAGGAAAAATATATGAAACTCAAGAGGATTCATTTATCGGATTAATTATACCCTAGGCTTTGTGGGTAAACACCAGTCTCTAATAATCTCTCACCTGTGGCATGTATCCCACCATCCTTCCTGGCACTTCATGTCCTGGGAAAGCAGGTGGTTTCCCCAGCACTGTGATATGACCATGTGAGATCTTTAGAGTTCCCACAATGCATTTCAACAATGTAGTCTTCCCACAGCCGCTTGGCCCCAGCAGCCCATAACTAAGGACAGGAAACAAACATAATCAAAGATCCAGTCAATCCTCCACAGACCATCTAGTACAATGAGTAATTCAAATCCTTTTTAAATTCAGAATTTCAATTTTAATATTTAAATTCAAATTAATCAAAAGTGACAGTAAAAACATTTATAATATCACAAAATATTTCTATTCAAACTAAATGCTGTTCATTTTAACTTTATATTAAAAAAAAAAAACTGGTAAAAAGTATCACAGCTTTCACAAACATTTTCAGAAGGTCATTGATTATTTGAAGCTCACAAATATTTCTTGGGCACCAAATCAGCATATTAAAATGATTACCAGAGTACTGGAAGACTGGAATAAATGCAGCCTTTTTAAACACAGGGGACATCTTTCAAAAACATGTTACAGACTCCTTGCCTTTTAACGTGTAAAGTTCTAAACAAGCAACTAAAATGCAGACAAAAAAAATTAAATGACATGTTGGTGACTTAGATGTCTGTGTGACAGGAATTAGAAATAGGAAGTGAGAAATGTTAACTAAGACACAGAACTCAAGCTGAGAACAGCAAAAGAGTTACTAAATGCTTTTCAATACACTCATCATCAAAATAAGACAGCAGTTATGCAATTAAAAGTGGCTCACAACCACTTTATTAAATTCAAAATTTATTTTAAAATCTCTCTAAATAATCTTATTCCAACTACTGTCAGGAAAAGCTGGTCACAATGCTTTGAACAGACTTTCAGGAAAACATAATCTGATCCACTTCTACACAGACAGCCAGCTAAACATATGTTACTACAACTAAACGTTATTTTAGAAAAAAGAAACAAAGACATTTGCACAATATTTTTAAATATCGTTCTGATAAGACTCATCAGATCATCAACAGGTGATAAGAGGACAGACAGTCAGACATAAGTTGATATAAAAGTCAGTGATTTGTGCACTGCAGTAGCATCACAACATCACATTCACTGGTCAAAGGCCAGGTGTTAGATTCTTCATTCCCTCAGTATAGAGTATTTTAGAGGTTTGTTGTGCTAATTGTGCAGAACACCTAATCATGACATGTCACATGAACATCGGGTCAGCATTTGGGCATGTTTTCTTGCTTAAAGTGAGCATTCAAGATTGGTGTAACCTGATAACATATTCAAAACTCATTTAGAAAGCTAAAATTGTGGACTCACATTTGGCCCTGAGGCACAGTTAGGTGGAGATTGTTGAGGACTTTAAGTTTCCCATATGAACGACACACATCTCGACATTGGATTGCAACACTGCAACTCCCGGCCTCCAAGTCAGTCTTCATTGTACCACTCTCCAAGCTCTACATATAAAGAAATTGAAATCAGCTCAAAATAAATATTTCGACCAAAGTAGAAAAAAATACATGCATCCAAATAAGCTTTAAAAATTTACAGAAACAAAAATGAAACAGAATACATTCACATTAGCTAAAAACAAACACTGCAAAGGAAATGTCTTTGTTGTGTTGTCTATAACAACATCATACACTACATGACTTACATTGTTAACATGAAACAAAAATATGATGCCTCATTTGTGATCCTTATATTGGTTTCTTAGCAACAGCTCAGATTCTGTAACCGAATATCCCCTTTACCGATGGAGCAAACTGGGTCATCTGAACTGTAATCTCTCCTTCTTTACACAGAATATCTTTCTCTCACTCAATCCCAAATTTTTCATCACAAAACACACAAAAAACACTATCAAGACCTGTAATTTTTGCGTTAAGGCCGTTCTGGAGACAGGAAGACTGATGACGAAAATTTGGGCATATCTGATCGGTAATCAATGTTAATTGGTGTTTTATTATCATCATACAATTATTCAAAAATACATCAAGAAATGCATTTAAAAATTATTTGAATATACTGATATTAAGAACATGTTTCCAGTTTCCGAATTAAAATAATTGTAATATTTTTGTGGGCTTTAATTCAAAAATGTTTTGGTGGTATCTGGAGACTATTAAAAAAAAGAATATTTTTTTTTATTAAAAGGCTATAGTTTGGCATCTTATATTATTTATTTATTCATTTAAAATATTATTAATATTATATACATATATATATATATATATATATATATATATATATATACAGAGCTGGGTAGATTACTTACAAATTGTAATCCGTTACTGATTCCAAATTACATGACAAAAATTGTAGTCAGTAACGTAATCCATTACATTACACATTTTAGGTAATATAATCAGACTACTTTTAGATTCCTTTGACCTAACTCATTTTTCACATTGATTTAAACAAGATAGTCTTGTACCATAATGATGTAAAAATACAAAGAGTGAGAAAATATATTCCTTTCATTGTAATTAACAACATGAAGTGCACTAAACATTATATTACATCAAGGGGTTCGTAAAGGAACTGCGGGGGGGGGGGGGATGTAATTTTACATATCATAAAAATGTAAAATTAAAATATATCAAATCAAAATAATACACTTACTAAAAAATATGAAATATTTCATGTTTACCTGCAGGCCATATGACCATTAACCAATGTCAGAGAACCTACATACAAATGTGATACTTAATTATTAAAACATTTATTTTAAAATCTCAGGGGTACTTAAAGGGGTTATTGATTATGATTTCACTTTTTTAACTTTAGTTAGTGTGTAATGTTGCTGTCTGAGCACAAACAACATCTGCAAAGTTACGATGCTCAAAGTTCAATGCAAAGGGAGATATTGTCTTCTACATAATTGCTGATTGACCACCCCTTTATAGTAAATATGTTAGGTGAAAAGGGTTCAGATGACAAAAGGTTTGAGAATGTATGCAAATAACAAATAATGAGAATTTGTGCATTTTAATGAGTTTGAAAGACAAAAGTCTTTCAATAATACATAATTGTCATGAATCTGGTCTATGAACTTCCGTTAACTCACCACCAGAGGTCACTTGCTCACCACATGGACTCTTGCACTACACTAACTGTTGCACGCCACCTCAGACTACAATTCCCATCATCCATTGCACTGAGGACACACATCTGATTGCACTGATCACACACCCTACATAAACCATGGACTTACTCTTCCTCTCTGCCGAGTATTGTATAGTGATAGCTACTCTACGGAGCCCACGCAGTTGTTATAGTCTTGCCTTGCTAGTTTTCTCATGTTTGATACCTGCCCGTGTTTCCTGGATTAACCCTTTGCCTTGCCGTTCGGACTTTGTTTGCACCTCGTTTGGATTATTGCTCGTGTACCTGGATTATCTCTCTGCCTTGCCCTGTTGGATATTGTTCGCCGATCGCAGACCTACGCTTGCCCTAGGATTACTCTTTGTCTTGCCTCATCTATGTCTGTTTGCTGTGTACCGACCAATGCTTGTTTCATGACCACGACTTCTAATAAAACCTTGCAAATGGATCCTCACGCCTCATGTCTCGTTGGCTCCGTTACAATAATAATACATGGTAAAATAACCCACTGAGTGATAATTCAAATAAAAATGGATGTGTTCATCAGTAGTTGATGCAATGTTAAAACACTTCTTAAACCTGAAATTATTTTTGTAAATCCATTGGTCAAATGCTGTGTAGCACCTGACTAATGACTATATGTGAACGTCCAAAAAACTGGACTTTCTGAGTGTAAGCGGTAGACTATTTCAGAAAGGAAAATTTTAAAGATGAAAAAGAGGAATTAGAGAGAATCAATAAATTATGAATAATTTATTGCTATTGTATGAATGATATGTAATCAATAAAAAAGTAACTGTAGTTATGAGTATTTTAAAATGTAACTTACTCTAATTACAAGTACTTAATTTTTGGAATCTGATTACTTAATCCAGATTACATGTAATCAGTTACTACCCAGCTCTGTATATACGTATATATAATATCTTGTCAGCTACATCAGCACATCAACATCAGTGACAAAACCAAAATGTGCACTTATTTTAAGTAAAGTTTTCAATTAAATGTCTTAATACTTTACATTTTAGAGTCAATAAATAAAATATTAGTAGAATTTTTTTATTTAGCTTTTAGTCTAAAAGATTACATTTCTGAGAGCATTTTGGACATTTTTATTTGTCATCAACCTATGCGTGTATAGTTTAAACCGCACTCTGAGGTTTAAGGTCCTGATGAGAAAAGAAAATGGTCTATACACGAACCGGTTGAATGGAGACAACGTGGAAATCAGATGACAATTTCGTTACAACACAGCAATTTTGAGCAGCTGAACTGGTTTGGTTTTCTATTTCTTCTTTGTTTTGGAGGAAGCGCCTCCCTGTCACTGCACCTGACAGGAGAACTAACTTACTTCGCTATTTACATGGAACCAGGGGCGGACTTACCCATTAGGCAAAGGTAGGCGACTGCCTTGGGCCCCCAAAAGCCAAGGGCCCCCTAAAATGCTTTTCATATACGAGACGCGCATTAAGCCGGACACGCTAACGGTTGCGGTTTACGGTGTTTATTACCACGACAACCGTCTGCATGTCGGAGTTGAACGTGCTTCTTGTGTATCCTGCTTGTAGCAAATTCAAATATTAAGCACCTGACGCTGACTGCCGCGCGAGCGCGAGGTCTCTCTTTCCCAGCTCGTGCACACCCCTCTCTCTCTCTCTCTCTCTTTCTCTCCTCTCTCTCTCTCTCTCTCTCTCTCGCTCTCTCTCTCTCTCTCTCTCTCTCTCTCTCTCTCTCTGAGTCTGCTCTGTACAGCGAGCGGCTGAAAGTAGCTGCGCTTTCAGTTAAAACAGATATGTTGCTTCTCTAATTTTACATGCAAGTATAGCCGAAATCACAGCACAGCTATTGTCTTTATCTTATGTGTAGCCTATTTGATTTGATCAGACGACGGCACGATTATAAATCATGATTTTTGTGCAGATTAACATCTTGGAAGGGAGAGCTGGTTATGTCTTAATGGGTCGCGTTTCAGTCACTATTTCATATTCATTCTGTAGTCTGACAACAGAAACAGTAAAATATACCAATGAAAACAGTTTAATTGAGAATTTAGCTGCATTAAAATACAGTATGTGGGCACAGAGAGGGAAACAAATGTAATAATAAATAATAAATGTACATTTTGCATGTTCAGAAGAAGAGCTGCCCTGTCCTGCTTAAATATAAACAGGTTTGTGTCAGTAATTTGCTCAGAGCAAAGAAAGAGAAGTAATAGGAACCTGGTATTTCTATGTTCTATTTTTTCATGTGTCTAATAGACATGAACACATTCTTTGAAAAACATCTATGACCTATGAAACATGTCTACTCTTCATGCTCTATGTATGTTAACTATGGTTTCACTAATAATAAAAATATATTGCATAAAGCATCCATATTTGTCCATGCCCATGTTGATTAAAGTATTAAAAAACTTGAAAAGTATTAATTTAAGGTACATTTAGAACAGATAAAAATAAAAATAAAAATTTCACCTGATAAAGTACAGATTATAGAATGATCAATAATCCAGTTTGCAGTTTTTGTTCAGTCCAATGCGAAAATCCACCCACATAAATCCGTTTTAAATAATATAATAATTTATACTTCTGACGCATCCCTTTTCTTAAAATAAAAAAAAACAGTTTAAAGGTTCAATTGTGAGGTTTATCATTTTATAATTTATTTAGTTTTTTGTTAAAACTTGTATCTCAATGGTAAATCAATTGCTATTTCGTGGTCTACAACATGAAAGAATAAAAGTGTCTGATAAATGAATAAATGTAAATGAAAGAATCCCATTATAACATGCAAAACGTAGAAACATTGGACTGAACTAGGGCACCATTGAGCAGCAGCTAGCATCATGACAGAAAAGGAACCTCAAGGTTGTTTTCTATTTCTTCTAGGTAAATGTGTGCAAATGTATAGGGCCCCATTCCTATATTTGCCTGGGGCCCCCAATTCACTAAGTCCGCCCCTGCATGGAACCATCAGTTCTTTAACAATAATTTATCGAATAAATTCAATTTTAAAGATAAATTACAACAGTTTACAAAGCACAATATACCATAAGATGAAATAGGTTTTATAATTCAAGTTCAAATGAGCGCCTATAGACTACATCCTGCACAGCCGTTTAAACGGTTAAAAACCTATCTAACGTTATACAAATTTTAGAAAGAAAAATAGATTTTATACCAAGGCGGCTTTACAGTCCTTGAAGGAAAATCACGTCGATTAAATGAACAGTCCAGCTGTCCGGTTGTGAAACACTCTCTTTTCTGTCGCAGCGTTATTTCATGACAGTTGCAGCGATGCGCAGCGTACCGCTGCCACAGGCTAGCTGCGCGTTATTTGTCTCTTCTTCTAGTTTACTGACAAGCCCCGCTTCCTGAGCGGTCTGACTCCACTCACTGACCAATCCGATTCCGAGACGCTATACAGAGGCAGACTGTGATTGGACAGTTGAGAAGTCGCTCAAATAATAGCCATAGCAAAAGTGGTACAGCAAAGGGCAGGAGTTATCGATTTACAGGTAGGGAAAATATCGATGTCTGCATGCTGCATTTCTACAGACACATGCAACAAACACCTTAAAGACAGAAATCCCTCAGTGATAACAACTGACAATTACAACAAAGACTTTTGTTTAAGCGGTTTGTTGAAATGGTTCAGTGCTTCTTAGTGATGGAAAGTCTGATTCATTTCCGCGAATCGGTTCTTTTGAACAGTTCGTTTTAAATAACTGGCTCAAAACCCGATTCAGAAATGATTTTACGCCATCGTGTGGCAAATGTACACGCTCTTAATATATAGGCACAAATAGCTGTTTATTATTTTTTTAAATATCCTGTGTAAGGGTGTTTGTTTTAGTTATGTGTCCCAGATCAATTTGTTGCAGCCTCAAGTATAATTTGCATTTAAAATAAATGAAATAAAATGCTATAACTGTTTCTTATCTGCAATGATAAGCTATGATTTTTGCTTTCATTTCACGGTTCAAGTTCAGCCGATTCAATTAAAAGATCCGATTCCAAAGAACGATTCGCTCGGTCATTTCTAGTTATATTCCGCTTCTGCGTCATTGGGAGACACTGCAGTAGTAGACCAATCCGTCTTCTACGCTTCACATCTATATAAATGTAACAAACATGCACGACCGCCTGTCGAAAATCACGATTTATGTCTGATTTCCAAAGGAGTCGAGTCTCAGAAAGACACCGGCATCAGAACATAACGTACCCTACATCGTTTGCACATTGACACATGTATCGTATCCACTCATGCAGGCTCAGTTACAGTAAAATGTAAACATAAAAAGGAAGATTAAACACAATAACTCACTTTTTGCTCCATCTCTGTGCTGTCGTCAGGCGCTTGCTCGGTTCCATTACCGGACATGATTACCGGGCCGGTGATCGAGATGCGCTCGGCTCAGTGCGCGCAGATGAGCTGTTTAACTCATTCTGCTCCAGATCAGTTTAACTGCAAGTTATACACACTCAAGGGCCACGTTTAAACAGCATTCTGATCACTTGTGCGTCTTTTCATCAGAGTATCTCTTTATGCAGACCGCTGTGATTAGTGTAGCTGCGCAACAATCTTCTAGCTCGTTTCCCTCTGGGAGAGAAAACCACTCTGGAGTAGAAACATGTTTATTTGCATGAAATATAGATACGCATAACACGTATGGGAGAGAGGGGAAAAGAAAAGTCACATATATTTAAAGATTAAACTGATATAGTATCACTAATGTGAACAAACAGGAGAAAAGAACAGAAAATACATGGATAAACAGCAGCTCCCTCCTGATAAGACAAATCACCAGAGAAGCCGTTTCAGACACAAGCAGAAGACACACACAGTATGTCCAAAAAACCATCCAAAAAGACATAATAGGCCTATTTCGGTGCCTTTTTATTATTGTTAAATTTTAAAATACAATTTAAACAGAAAACAAAAACAACTTCCTTTATACACATTTTTTCCCCCCACAGGAACAGTGGCTACAAACCATCTTTTCTTTAAGACGTCTTAGCACTGGTGTCATATTCATAGTATATCAGATTGTGCAAAAGCTCCACCTTAAAATAATACAGTGACAAGACATATTAATAAAACAAACAAGTAAAAAAGCAGGCATGCAAAAAGATGCAGCTCCCTTATTATAATCTCCCTTATCAAAACTGCATTATAATATAGTCTTTTCTTGTGTGCTTGTCAGTTGTGGAAAAAAATAAAATAAAACAACTACTGGAAGTAAAAAGAAAAGGATGGTTAAAAGATAAAGGTGAACAACAGCCTAAAAACAGGTAGTTACAAATCAGTTAAAGAAAGCACTGGACTGAATGACATTTAAAATACAGAGAAATAAAATGAAAAGCACATACTAATACATATATATTTATATAGCAACCAGGGGTCAGTTATTATTTACAGACTCTGGTTTCAAGTAGTAAAATGTGCAATTCTGCATTTCACCTCATTGAGCTAGAAGTGCCATTTAAAAGAACTCAAATTTTCACAAACAGCACTCAAAAATAAACCCATAAAAAATAAGTCATGTATCAGACATAAAAGGTGAATATACTGTTCTAAATACTGTGTGAAGTGTCCAGTTGAAGTGTCTTTACTGCTAAACAAAAATCATCAGAGACGTTTTCACATATAGCTGGATGATTTTATCCAGTTAAAACATGTAACAACTGAGGAAGTGAAGAAATAGGCAGCTTTTAAAAGATTAAATTGCTATATTAAATATGGAAGAAACAGTGACCTGAATTGTTTTTGGAGCGGTCTATAAAACCAATGAATGATGAGGCTGCAAGGTGATTGGTTGATGCCGTGTTTGGTTATATGTGATTGGCTGCTGGAGTTAGGACGGAGGGGAACATTAGAACCCTGGCCTGCATGAAGGACAGGTCAGGGAGAAGAGAGATGACCTTTGCTGCTTCTTCGCTTATCTTTTCATCTTTTTCTGGCTTCCTGTCAAACACACAGAAAGAATGAGCATTTTCTCAGTAATTACAGCAGAGTTACACCCTATTTTGACCTTTCTAAACCTCTATGTAGCCATGTAGTTGTGCTTAACATGTTAAAGCATGTTAAAAGTGTGTGCATTCATGTATGCACGTCTAACCTGGCTGTTGTTCTGGTTTTCTCCATAGACTCCATGAGTTTTGTAAATGCATCTGCAATGTAGCGACCAGTGGCGTTGTTCTCCATTTTAGCTGTAGTCAGTTCATATATCTCTGGATCAACACCTAAATAAACAGAAATAAAAATTAAAAGAGACACAAATATGCAGACACGTTGTTTCAATTTCTTTGTCATGCTTAAAACTTACAGTTCATCATGATGACAGTAAAGACAGTGAAACTATGTAAACAGGATTTCAGAAACACTGTAGAAAAACCTTAAATGAAGTATAAAGGTCATGCGAGACTCTCACTAGTAAAACTTTAAGATAATTTCCAATAAACATAGAAGCAAATCACTCAATAGTGCATTAGATTAAAGGAGGAAAAAAGATACTCACAGAGGCAGATACTGCAAGCAAGTCCAGAGACAGTGGACAGGGACAGAACACTAGACTACGAACAAATGCTAAAGATGACAAGCTTCTCTAAAGACTGATTTTGAAATCACAGACACAAGGGAAAAGGAAGAAACAAAGGTATCACAGCAAACCACTCACTTCTCTGAGACAAACCCTTTCTGTTCTAACCTGGTAGTGGGATGTCAGTTTCACTATCTGAGCTACATTCATCCACAGGACCAAAATAGTCCAAATTTAGCTCTGATATTCCCCCATCTTGTGCTTCACATGAGAGCCGCAGCAATGATAGCAGGACATGGAAGGTTAGCATGTTGTTAGTAGTTAAACATTCCCACAATATATTACAGTATTAAATACTCTACCATTCAAAGGCTCAGTTAGTTTTTTTAATTAATACTTAATTAATTAAATTGACCAAAAGAGACAGTAAAGACTTATACATTGTTACAAAGGATTTCTATTTTAAATAAATGCCATTGAACTTTCTATTTATCAAAGTATCCTGAAAAAATGTATCATGGTTTCCACAAAAACGTGAAGCTGTTTTAAGCATTGATGATAATAATAGGAAAAGATGGTTGAACACCAAATCAGCATAATATAATGTTTTCTGAAGGATAATGTGACACTGAAGACTGGAGTAATGGCTGCTGAAAATTCAGCTTTGCCACAGAAATAAATTACATTTTAAAATATTTTAAAATAGAAACAGTTACTTTTAATTGTGTTTACTGCATTTTCTTTATAAATGCAGTAATAAAAGTAATATATAATAATAATAATAATAATAAAACTTACTGACCCCAAACTTTTGAATGTTAGTGTACATGTATAAGAAGCATGTAGAGAGGGAATTTGTATTAGGAGTGACAGGACAAGAAAAATAAAGAGAATAAGAAAGGATAGAAAAGCAAGCGACGAACAGAATACTGTAGTATAATATATAGTACAATATATTTATTGACATGTTTAATAACATTTTGGTGCAACAAAACTGGAAAAAAATTACTATTCAGAAAAAGAGATTGAGGTCGATAATTTTGGGTAAAGGAATATTCTGGATTTCTTAATTTTAATATTGAAAGCATTTGTGTCATACTTGTAATTATCACAAAAAAAAAAATATCAAGGCAGTTGCACTGGGATAAAGTCTTAATATACACACTATTTTTTTTTTTAAATACAGCCACAACAAACTGTAAACGTTTTTTAGCAAATATTAACAAAGAAAAAGAAGAGAAGTCAAAATTATTTTCTATGGTAATCAATATTATGAAGCAAATGTTGTTGTTTGAACTTGTATTGAACCCAGAACATTCGCTTAAGATCAAGAAAAAGCGGGAAATCACAGTATGCATTGTTAAGTTGGTCAAAAAAAGTGCATTAACGAATGTTTCACTGCTGGTCACAGTGGGTTTTGAGACAGCAACAACACTGTTTTGCTTTTATCTGGATGAAAACAGAATTACACATTTACATAGACTGTGTAACAGAAATTACCACCTAATTAAATCTTCACAATTTTAAAATAGCATCTCAATGTGTTGTAGCATCTATCTGTAAAATGTGGTGGTGTTTCCCCTTTAATTTCAGCCAAGCTGTACAATGGCTTCAAGTAAGCACCAGCAATAAGGTCAGCTATTCCAAAAAAGATTTGCAATCTCTTTTTTAGTCAAACCTGAGACAGAAGCTGGTGCACAGGAACCAATTTGGTTGTATTTTTACAACACAACTGAGAACATACTTGATAATGGGTATAGTTCTCTTTATCTCAAGTCTTGCATATAATGGCAAGGTAATAAATCACAGTTGAAGCTGCATACTTATAGTCTGAGGTAGTACATTTCAGCCTCTGTGTGTAGCCAGCATGAGTCTGGACTTTAACAGTGAACAAGAGGGGAGAGAGGCAAGATATATAAACATAAATGAACATTTAAAAGGGAAACTGAGATGGATTTATATCTTTGCTGACTAAATAGCGTTTCAAGAAGAAATACAAAAAACTGGGGAAAAAAGTTTCCCGTTCTTTGGATAATAAACAAGATTTTGATGGCTACTTAGATTGTTCTGCTAATGCTAGTTTGGTGTTGTTTTAAATCAACACTGATAAAACAAGTACCAGGAAAGAGACTTTCCTAAGTGGCATGTGAATTGTGAAGGGACAGGAAGTTTGAAAAATGGAGAGAAGAAAAGTGTGTCGTGAGAGAGGAAGGAAGTGCTCAGACAGGGGTAAGCGAGACAGCATCAGGAGTAGGATTTCTGCCGTGAGTGACGAGTGGCTTTTTCTTGAACTCTAGAGAAGGAGGCACGGCGAAAAGACGTACCGTCAATACTAATGGCCAAAGAGGGCGCCACCTGCAGGACAACACATGGAGTTAGTAAGCATTCAAAGTAATACCCCAATCAACATAAGAGTAAAAGAATGTGAAAAGAATCTAAAGACTGAAGATTAGATCACTAATATATCTTTATCTACACTGACCAAAATTATAAACGCAACACTTTTGTTTTTGCCCTCATTTTTCATGAGCTGAACTCAAAAGATCTAAAACTTTTCTATGTACACAAAAGGCCTATTTCTCTCAAATATTGTTCACAAATCTGTCTAAATCTGTGTTAGTGAGCACTTCTCCTTTGCCGAGATAATCCATCCACCTCACAGGTGTGGCATATCAAGATGCTGATTAGACAGCATGATTATTGCACAGGTGTGCCTTAGGCTGGCCACAATAAAAGGCCACTCTAAAATGTGCAGTTTTATCACACAGCACAATGACACAGATGTCGCAAGTTTTCAGGGAGCGTGCAATTGGCATGCTGACTGCAGGAATGTCCACCAGAGCTGTTGCCCGTGAATTGAATGTTCATTTCTCTACCATAAGCCATCTCCAAAGGCGTTTGAGAGAATTCTGCAGTACATCCAACCGGCCTCACAACCGCAGACCACGTGTAACCACACCAGCCCAGGACCTCCACATCCAGCATCTTCACCTCCAAGCTCGTCTGAGACCAGCCACCCGGACAGCTGCTGCAACAATCGGTTTGCATAACCAAAGAATTTCTGCACAAACTGTCAGAAACCTTCTCAGGGAAGCCCATCTGCATGCTCGTCGTCCTCATCGGGGTCTGACTGCAGTTCGTCGTAAACCGACTTGAGTGGGCAAATGCTCACATTCGATGGCGTCTGGCACTTTGGAGAGGTGTTCTCTTCACGGATGAATCCCGGTTTTCACTGTACAGGGCAGATGGCAGACAGCGTGTATGGCGTCGTGTGGGTGAGCGGTTTGCTGAAGTCAACGTTGTGGATCGAGTGGCCCATGGTGGCGGTGGGGTTATGGTATGGGCAGGCGTATATTATGGACAACGAACACAGGTGCATTTTATTGATGGCATTTTGAACACAATAGAGATACCGATCCTGAGGCCCATTGTTGTGCCATTCATCCATGACCATCACCTCATGTTGCAGCATGATAATGCACGGCCCCATGTTGCAAGGATCTGTACACAATTCCTGGAAGCTGAAAACATCCCAGTTCTTGCATGGCCAGCATACTCACTGGACATGTCACCCATTGATAGTTTTCATGTGACGTCACACCCTTATAGGAACGCGCACCTGGCGGGCAAAACGAAGCTTTGCTCCACTGACCGCCAGTTATTTTTACGCAGATTGAATCAAGTAATAATGTAGTAAAACACAGATATTAAAAGGCGAGATTCAGTGGACACCTTATTGATGATGTATATTTTGTACAGGCAAGAGGATGAAGCCAGAGTATAAACACAAAGTGCAAAGTTTTACATTAAATGGCTTCCCATAGAAAACCATTATAAGGAAAACACTGAACCTTTAAGCGGACTGCGTTCATATTCCGGCCTCATCTGTTTGCCTGTGTAAACTATGCATCATTAATGTGGTGATTACTGAATTGGATCTTTTAATATTGCTGTTTTAAAAATATTAAGGCACTTTAAGTGTTTTTACGTTTTGTCACACTGTTTATGATTGAAATATTGCCGCGGGTGCTTAATATGGATTGCAAATGGCCAAAACTTGAATTTTGTTCAGAAATACCTTTGTTTTATTCTTTTGAGTGGTGATATAAATATTTGCGGCTGGGAAACAGATGAAAAATTGACACGCTTGTGCAGCAGTTCTATGGAAGTTTTGCCCTCCAAGTCTTCGAGCCGGTCACGTGACTGAAAACTATCAATTGAGCATGTTTGGGATGCTCTGGATCGGCGTATACAGTTCCTGCCAATATCCAGCGACTTCGCACAGCCATTGAAGAGGAGTGGACCAACATTCCACAGGCCACAATCAACAACCTGATCAACTCTATGCGAAGGAGATATGTTGCACTGCTTGAGGCAAATGGTGGTCACACCAGATACTGACTGGTTTTCGGACCCCCTCCAGACCCCCACAATCCAGTAAAACTGCCCATTTTAGAGTGGCCTTTTACTGTGGCCAGCCTAAGGCACACCTGTGCAATAATCATGCTGTCTAATCAGCATCTTGATATGCCACACCTGTGAGGTGGATGGATTATCTCGGCAAAGGAGAAGTGCTCACTAACACAGATTCAGACAGATTTGTGAACAATATTTGAGAGAAATAGGCCTTTTGTGTACATAGAAAAAGTCTTAGATCTTTGAGTTCAGCTCATGAAAAATGGGGGCAAAAACAAAAGTGTTACGTTTATAATTTTAGTCAGTGTATATATCTATGTGTATGTCTGCTCTTTTCACCTGAGTGCATAGAATATTTCCACTGTCCACAGGAGCAGAAAGGGAAAGTGCAGGGGAGGCTGGAGATTTTTGAGACTCTTTGGTGGGTTCCAGCATTCCCTAAGAAGAAGGGTCAGATGTTTGGAGAAAAAAAAAAGAAACACATAAAATATATATTTTATTGTTTAAAAAAAAGTCCTGCCCACAAACTTTTGAATGGCATTGTATGTTTTTTTGGGTTTAGGACTTTACTCACCAGTCCAGCAGCAAACATAGGCACGATCACTGGCTGCTTCTTATCTCCAGTGAACAACTACGAGAGGAAAAAACTAATTAGAATCAACTCTAAATCCGGTGACTCTCTGGTTATTAGTATACACTAACTAGCAATATACTTCACATGAGAGAAGAACCAGCTGTAATGAACAATACCGCATGTCTGTGAGGTATGTACTTTGAAGAACTCACAATATTCCTGATTCCTAGGCAATCCAGAAGTATTCTGTTGCTATGGGAACCAGCCCACTTGTACTTAAGGCCATGAGTGCCGTGGATGTCCTGAAGGTGGCGCCACATGGCCAAAGCATTCCTGCACAAATAAAAGAGAACCAAGACCTTCATACCCTGAATACTTTTCTGAAACTATAGACAAACTAAACAAAGTATATATTTAAACATTAGCTTATTAATGGAAGGTTAAAATTATTCGCCTCAGGTTAAAAAATATAGCAGGTAATTGTGAAATAAAGTTTCAAATAAGAAAGAAAGCCACACTGTGAGATGTGAAGTCACAATTTCAATAAATAATGTCACAATTGTGAAATATAAAGTCAACTGAATTGAACTACAGTTGCAATTAAAAGCAAATTAAGCCTGTGAATCTTGATTGTTGAGAGGCTTGTAGCCAAGATGAGACTCTTACTCCTGTGCAAAAGAGCTGCTTGGATCCCTTTGCTCCTGTGAATCCTGAGCCTGGAGGAATTTGTGGAGGGGCAAGACCTCAGTGACCCCGCTGACCTCAGAACAGACGTCTGAGCGGAAGGCGGTTCTGAGGAGATGCCGTATTTTGCAGCTGAAATCAGCCTGAGAGAGACACACAACACAGGTTGCAGTTCATCTAAACTTCTTACATGCACTTTAAATGTTTGATTGTATTCAGACTAAAATTAATTAATGGACTGCAATTCATTTTAACAAAAGTATGTCACTGTGATTAACATCTAACAACTCACAGTGCTACTCTGGAGGTCATCACTAGAGGGTGCTACTGAAGTCTCAACATCTTGTTCTTCTTTACCCAGGTAAGAAGTACTCTGTTCATCCCCAAATGTGGCCCATGAACCCCGACCCTCTTCAGTGGCTTCAGGTCCAAATGCAGCCCAGTTGCCCTCCCCTCCCACCGCCAGACCTCCAAACTGAGCTGAACTAAAGTCAGCAAAACTGTCACTAGGAGGCAACTCAGAACAAAAAGCTACTTCATCATCCGCTGCTTCCTCAGCCAGCTTGTCATCATCCTTGAAGTCCTTCAGGGTGTCCGTATCACCAAACTCATCATCTGTGGAGCACCAGGACATCGCTGTGACAAATTCAGGAAATCCTTCCTGGGTTATAGATTCAGTTTGGCTGAAGTCTGCAAAACCCTGAGTTGCATCTCCGAAATCACCGAAATCCTCATCAGCTGTGGGGTCCATATGTGTCTCAACCTCCTCATTTACTTCCACCTCTGGCTTTACAGATGATCCATGAATTTCCCTTGTGTCTCCACTCAGCTGCGTGTCGGAGATTAGATCCACATCCACTGAGGGGTCCGTCTCTGTTTCGGCTATGTCAACAGAGTCCGCAGACCTGTCTAGACAGTCTGCGTCACCACAAACAACAAAGTTCTCCATTTGATCCTGCTCACCTTCAGCCTCCTGTGCATCTCCACTGGAAGTAAATGACTGGGAGTCACCAGATAACTCCAGTCTCGTTTCCGTCTCTCCAGGTTCAGAGTCTTCTTTATGTGATGACTGATTGTTCGAGTCTGGCAGGTTGTCCGTTTGGTTAATTAACTGCTTTCTGTCTAACACATCAGCTATGCTGACATCTAGTCCATAGTGTTCCTCAGTGTCTGTGCTTTGTAAGCAGGTGGAAAGAGCATTTTCCTGCACTGATTTTGCACAAGACTCACTGTAGCCGTTACTGAGGCTGTGTCCATCACCCGTGCTGCTGTTTTGGACATCGGGAATTATCGAGGGAGAGTTCTGACCATATTTAACAGAGAGCTCCATCTGTAAGTTGGAGGATGTCACGCCATTTGTGAGAATGTCAGACAATTCCTTCTCCGTTTTCTCGACACTGCTGATTGATTCTCCAACCATTTTTTTCTCATTATCCCATCCACTCCCCGATACAGTGACATTCTGCACGGATTTGATGTACAGGTCAGGTGGGGAGTCCTCCAGTGCATTTGATTGGTTGAATGATGTGGGCGCGTCGAGGTCTGAGAAGCTGAAACTGGACGACACCCCTCCACCATCGAACCCCCCGAACTCACCAAACTCATCCTCCTCTTCTTCCTCTCCAGCCTCATCCAGTGGAGGTGGAGAGGAAGAGTAAAGACGGATGACATCGGGCTCCATGGTCCTCTTGCGCCACCTGTGGCCACATGCACACACACCCCTAGAGAACAAAAAAATAGAAAAGACAGAAAGACAAATACAGAAAACTTGAGAATGTTGAGACATAATTTAATATTAAAATTACTTTAACTATCAACTCTATTCAATTTGCATCATGTTTCTTTACATCACATTTCTTGACTACATATTTAATACTTATAATAGTGCACTGCTTGGCAGTTAGGTCTTGAAGTATAGTTTATGACTGAGCACTAAAAGCAGGAATAATACAAAAGCAAAAAAAAAAAAGTGTGACAAGCTTCAGGCTAAAGTAGTCAGCACTGCTAGATCAGAGAGCAGCCCATTCATTATTTACCAGCACTTTAGATGTGACCCCTCTTTCATGGGCTAAATCTAGGGCACGGTTTAAAGAAAGCTGCAAAGAGTAACAACACTTTTTCACTTGTCCACGAGCAGTGAGATGACTTGCAATTATTGACAGGTCCTCAAGCTCAAAGGATCTGACAGGTCTCACATGACGGCTAAAGTACCAACAGCTACTAATATTTAACCGTTTGTCTGCAGACTCGTTACCCTGGTGTAGAGTACAATGGTAGTGCAATGAGAAAATTTTATAATAGTGGTCATATGCAAATTCACTTTTCAGTAGTTTCAAGTAGGTTCATGTTTCCTTGTTTATGAAAGTTTCTGACACGGTCACCATTGTAAAAGTAAAAGCAAGTTGCAAGTTTGTCAAGTTGCAAAAATCGGCACTAGTTTACATGGATAGCTGATCTACACTTAGTTTAAACAAAACAGGTGACAGCTGGATAATAATTCTAAAACTCAAGATAACACTTGTAAAACATTAACCTCACAGAGACCAAGCATTGATATTAATGATTTATCAGTATCAATGCAATGCCCTCGATTACATTTGAGTAAGCCAATTCAAAAAACAATTCATGTATTGAGAGGTCAGCTGGCAACTCCTTTGTCCTTCCTTTGTCCTGTTTTACAGTTCCAGCAACAAAGGCCTGTGAGCGAAAACTTTTAAAGTCAGCATCCCATGGATGAGGCATAATGATCTAATGGACACTGTTAGTAATCTGACTTGTGAAAAAACTTAATTAGGTCACACAGTAACCTACATACTGTAAACTACCATTCAAACATTTGAGGTCTGTAAGTCTTTTAAGCCTTCCGAGAATGCATTTATTTACAGTAAAACAGAAATATTGTGAAATATTACAACAATTTAAAAATAATTGTTTTCTATTTTAATATATTTTAAAGTGCAATTTATTTCTGTGTTGGCAAAGATGAATTTTCAGCAGTCATTACTCCAGTCTTCAGTGTCACGTGATCCTTCAGAAATCATTCTAATATACTGATTTGTTGCTCAAGAAACATTTCCTATTATCCATTTTGAAAACACTTGTTCTGCTGAATATTTTTGTGAAATCCTTGACATTTTTTTCAGGACTCCTTGATTAATAGATACAATTTTGTAACATTATAAATGTTTTTGCCATCACTTTTGATTAATTTAATTCATCCTTGCTGAATGAAAATATAAATTTATTTTCCAATAAACAAACAAACAAATAAATAACTAATAAATCTTACTGACCCCAACCTTTTGACCAGCAGCATATACTGTGGTTTGAGTGTAAGAGTGTGTGTGTGTGTGTGTGTGTGTGTGTGTGTGTGTGTGTGTGTGTGTGTGTGTGTGTGTGACGTCATGTTTTTCTGTTCACTCATACCTAAAAGTAAATTGCACAGATGCTCTTTGATTCTGGAAAACCACAGTTTACAAATTTCAGTCAGTTACACAAGTACACTGATGTGAATTTGGGCATTTATGATTTGAAATATTTTGCCTACTAGCCCACATACTAGAGTATTTAGTTTGCCTCATGCAAACAGACACGCTTATATACACACGCACACTGTGTAAACGTTGATATGTCTTCTTTGAAGGGAGTGTAAACTGATGAGGAAACCCAATCCACTTCCTCTGTGCTCTCAGAAACACACAAACAGTACAGACTCAGACAAGCCAGAGACCAAACACTGAGGGACAAAAACTCCATCCATTTAGAATTCCTAGTCCAACATTAAAAAGAACTTTCAATTGAAAACAACTAGAATGGTATTCCAGTCCAGCACAAAAACAGTTTAGAGGGTATCTTTTTACCCCCATGAAAGACTGCTGAAATGGTCATACCTGAGATTAAACCAGTCTATGCTTGTTTGAAACAGAAACATTTAAAAAATGTGTATGCTAAAAATAAGGATGTTAAAAAAGTCATGAAGTCAAGTATGAACCTATTACAGGGTCCCAAAACCTTATTTTGACCAATGAATTTCCAGGACTTTTTCAGTCATTTAAGGATTTTTTAGAATGTTTTTATAGAAATACACTCATAAGAAATAATTTCTTGCATAAATAGTAAACGATTACATTAACTATGACTATTTCAATAATGGCTAAGAATTCATTCATTCCCACGACTATTCCAGGCTGGAAATCAAGGTTGTGTCCATGACTATGGGGATCCTATTTTATTACGTTTTGTTGTTATTTTTTTATTACGTAATAACAGTGAAGCTAGATTAGTTAATTCTATGAGCATCAGTAAAGAGGTGGAATACACTACACAACTTTTAAATTATGACCAGATTTTAAAACACCAAGTATTTTTTATACACTGATTAAATGTTACAGAGAAAATTTGGGCATCAAAACACTAAAACAATCACACAGTAACAGACTTATCAAGTCATTCAGAACACAACAACTCACATAGAAATATGTGCCTTGTTGCTAGATTTATGACATTCACTACAAAATGTATTCAATAATCGCCTCAAACTATCAAACATGTCTGAAATCATCAAACTGGACTTAATTCCATCATACACTACGGTTATACACTATCTGTGAACCTGTCAACTTGAGTAGTATTGTGTAGTCAATTCCAGCCTGAAGGTAAGTTCTTCCACACGAGACAATCATTTCTTTATGAATTTCGCTTTGTGGACAGGGGCACTGTCATGCTGGAATAAGAAAGGCCCTCTTCAAAAATGGTTGCAACAACATTAAAAGCACACAATTCTCAGAATTCTTCATATTGGGAGTAACCCATAAGTGTTTTTACTGAAATATGTATGAGGAGAAGACAAATTAGGCAATGCATAAATGAGTCTTTATAAATATACTGCCACTGACAAGACTCCTGGGTAATGCTACAGGGCAGACAACTGACATCTTAATACCACAATAATGCAAATCAGGTGTCTTTTGACCTCCCGTTTATTTCTAAAAACAGAAGAAATAAACATTTATGGTAAATACGGAATTGTTGTAAAGTGTTTTTTCTTCTTCTGTGGAACACAGAAGAAAGGACCTGTTAATCGGATTGGGGGAAAATTGTAATAAAGGTAAAAAAAAAATAAAAAAATGACAGCTTGTACAGCCATTGCATCTCTTCTCCATACAATGACAGCGAATGGTGACTGGACTGACATCCTGTCTTGACATTATCTTTTCCATGAAAGTCATACAGGTTTAAAAACAATATGAGTGTGAAAAAATATGACAAAGCTTTCATTTTTAGATAAAATATTCTTTCAAGTGCACTTCAGCTAGAGGAAGTGTTTGCGCGAGCTGTACATCTCTGGTATTATGACGCGAGACTGTCATCAGCCGGTGTGGTTTCTAATCACACCAATCCCTCAGAATAACATTTATCAGGACTAAGCTTAAGAGTAATAATAAAGTTAGTTATACCATCGACGTTGTCACAGAATTGTTTATGAGACGCTCTTGTCCTGCGATCAAAGTGGTTTGACAACAGCGCGTGCACAGCAATTATTTTACCTTCACCTATCCGCTATGGATGATCATGACGGCCACTGAATCTGTTCAGCCAGAGGACAAGTACCGTCTCGTCTTGTCTTGTCTAGGTAAAGTTAAACCGGCTCTCGCTGCCAGTTTCTACGTCATCCGGAGTTCCGTGTGCAACAATATGCAACCGGAGAGCCAGACCTTTATTATCATCCTGCCAGATCACAAACAGTGATCTACCGACCCCTGTCGACACGGAGTAGGTGCAACACGACACGAGACAACAATGAATATATGGATTATATATATATATAAAAAACCTTTAGTTTAGGCTATCATAGAATTATACAGAATTGTATATGTAAATCATAGCTGATAGCTGGTCTCAGAGCTCAAAGAGTACAAAAGACATCCCTGATTACGCTGCATTTGTGTCGCATTAAAAAAAATAAAAGTATGTTTTTACTTTTAAAATAGCATCTAAGAATTTAGCACGATAATGAACTAGTTAATGCATGTGTATTAATGATTAATGCATGGGGATATATATATTTATTTTTTTTGCCTGTCAAAAACGCAGTTTATTGTAAAAAAATACTTTTTTAACTAATTTTAATAAAAAAATATGTATTCAGTGTCCTTTATTTTGTGTTAAACCCGATTACGTAAATGTTTAAAAAAAGTTATATTGCTCAAAATTGCAAACCTGTGTTAATGATGGCATATCTCTGTCTACATACAGTCAGGTCCATATTTATTTGGACACAGGGACAATTTTTATTATTTTAGCTGTTGACCAAAACATATTCAAGTTACAGTTTTATAATGAATATGGGCTTGAAGTGCACACTCTGAATAATTTGAGGGTATTCTCATCAAAATTGTAGTATAGTTTAAGTTATTACAGCTCTTTAATATGTACCTCCCTCCTTTTTTAAGGGACCATAAGTAATTGGACAAATGACTCAAAAGCTGTTTCATGGACAGGTGTGGGCTATTCCTACGTTATTTCAACATCAATTAAGCAGGTAAAAGGTCTGGAGTTGATTCTAAGTGTGCATTTGCATTTGGAAGTTGTTGTGACAAATCCATCAGAGAGATAGCAGGAACATTAGGAGTGGCCAATCAACAGTCTGGTTCATTCTGAGAAAAAAAGAACACACTGATGAGCTCAGCAACATAAAAAGGCTGGACGTCCACGGAGGACAACAGTGGTGGATGATTTGAGGATCTCTCCCTGGTAAGAAAAACTTTCACTACATCCAGCAAGTGAAGAACACTCTCCAGAAGGCAGGTGTGTTACTGTCAAAGTCTACAATCAAGAGAAGACTTCACGAGAGCAAATACAGAGGTTCACCACAAGGTGCAAACAAGGCCATTTAGACTTTGCCAAAAAACATCTAAAATAGCAGACACTTCTGAAAAAGCATTTTGGATGGCTGAAAATAAGATCAACCTGTACCAGAATCTTGGGAAGAAAAAAGTATAGAAAAGGCTTGGAACAGCTCATGATCCAAGATACAGCATCATCTGTGAAGCATGGTGGAGCAGTGTGATGGCATGAACATGCATGGCTTCCAGTGGCACTTGGTTACTGGTGTTTAATGATGACGTGACAGAAGATGGAAGCAGCCGGATGATATTCTGAAGTGTATAGGGATATACTGTCTGTCTGCACAGATTCAGTCAAATGGAGCAAAGTTGATTGGGCAGTGCTTCATAGTACAAATGGATAATGACCCAAAACATACAGCAAAACCAAACCAGGAGTTTTTGAAGGTAAAAAAGTGGAATATTCTGCAATGCCAAGTCAATCTCCTGGGGCCTGTTCCATAAAAACAAGTTTACAAAAATAGCCAGGTTATTTAGTTAGTCTGATTTATTGTCAGTTGATTTGGTTCAAAATAAGTCAGACTAACTTAAATAAGCCTGGCTTATTTGGTAAACTTGTTTTATGGAACAGGCCCTGATTTCAACCCGATTGAGCATGCATTTCATTGCTGAAGACAAAACTAAAGGCAGAAAGACCCACAAACAACAACTGAAGTCAGCTACCGTACAGGCCTGGCAAAGCATCACAAAGGAGGAAACCCAGTCTTTGGTGATGTCCATGATTTCCGACTTAAGGCAGTCATTGCTGCAAAGAGTTCTCAACAAAATATTAAAAATTAACATTTTTATTTATGATTATATTTATTTGTCCAATTACATTTGAGCCCTGAAAATGGGTGGGACTGTATATGAAAATGGTTGTAATTCCTAAGCATTTTGTTATATTTTTGTTTAATCTTGATTTGAATCTTGTTTTTTTTTTAATTCTGTTCTGGTGGCATACAGAGCCGAAATGATGAAAATTGTGTCAGTGTCCAAATATATATAGATCTGATGTATAATAACAATTATAGAAGTAATTATTATGAAAGCTACAATGACAGTAACTGTGATTTCCACACAAAAACAGATGGGTGATGGGGTTATTGAAAGTAAAATTGGTTTCACTTCCATTTGATAGTCCCTTTAACACATTCTCTTAGCTATAAGTAACGCTGCACCTAAATCTCATTAGAGTGTTAGTAGGTATTAGTAGACTGGTTAGGGTTAGGGTTAGAATAAGTTGACATGTACTTGCAAAATTACTTATAGTCTGTAGAATGTCTGTTGGAGACAATCACAATAAAAAGTTAACATATATTAAGCAGACAGTGTACTAATACTCAAATGAGAGTTAGTTGGCATTGGTGCAATGTTACTTATAGAAAACAGAATGTTCAAAAAGAACCATCAAAATAAAATGTTACCGTAAAATTTTATTAAATCGCTGTCAAGATAGTATATGAATGTTATAGGCCCCTGGGGAACCACAGATTCCTGTAAAGGTTTAAAAATAAAGGCGTTTTTTTTTTTTTTTTTTAAATAGACCAAGTGACGAAACTCCACAATTAGGCTAAAGACAAAGGGGGAGTGATATTTAATTGTGGAAAGCATGAGGGTGTGAAACTTACAAAAAATGAGCTATACAATCATTTGTCAGCTACTGATAAGGAAAAGATGGAGTTCTGAACAGGGGAAGGAATTCAAATGGGTGCTGCTGTCTTTCTCAGCTATGATGCTTTGTCTAATAAATTCATTTTGCAAGACAGAGAAGACTTTTCTTCACCACATTTGCGCCGCAAACTTTCTAGCCCCTACTAAATTTACTTCATTCTGAGTAAAAGAAAAAAATTATGTTTTAGCGTATTTACTACTAAACAAATCAAAACACCACAAGCCATTTTCATTTTGATGACCATTTTAAGTAGATAGATAGATAGATAGTAGATAGATAGATAGATAGATAGATACTAAATTGTGACCCTGGACACAAAACCAGTCTTAAGTCGCTGGGTATATTTGTAGCAATAGCCAAAAATACACCGTATGGGTCAAAATTGATTATTTTTCTTTTATGCCAAAAAGCATTAGGACATTAAGTAAAGATCATGTTCTTGATTTTTTTAAATTTTGTAAATTTCCTACTGTAAATATATCAAAAACTTAATTTTTGATAGTTAATTATGTACTGCTATGAACTTCAATTGGACAACTTTAAAGGCGATTTTTCTCAGATTCCAGATTTTCAAATAGTTGTATCTCAGCAAATATTGTCCTATCATAACAATACCACAAATCAATGAAAGCTTATATCAATCATAATTAGTATAAATCATAATTTCGAAAAATTGACTTATGACTGGTTTTGTGGTCCAGGGTCACAATTGATCTATACAAAAAAGAAACTAAAAAAATCAAACTTGTTTATATTTTGCTCATTTTTGAGAATTTCATAATTACTCTGAAAAATGTGCTTGAGGAAGTTAGTCTATTCATGCCGTCCTTTGTCTTAAAGTAAATATAAAAAACACTTCCTTTTGTATAAATTTTGTGCAAAATAAATAGTGAAAGCAGCGGGTTCACTGTGTTGTGTGAGAGTACACGTTTGCAGGGGGAGTTCCTCTCTTCAATCCCACCTGGAGCAGAAGGCCCTTCACTATCACATGACTGCATGTGTGCGTACGCGCGTGGATGCCAGTGAACATGGCGGATGAGAACGCAGAAGCGGAGCTCGACTGGAGCGGCCGACAGAGCCTGCTGCTCGACGAGGACACATTTTTCGCTATGGAGGGTCTGCAAGCCACCTTTCAGCAACTCGAAGCCGAACTTCGGCAGCAAGACGTTTCTGAAGAATCGTCCACGGAGTATTGCAATAACTTCTGCCAGGTACGCGTTGCCGAAACGCTGCATGCATGCGAATTGTTTATATGCAACGTTTCAGAGCTGTGGTGGCTCGCGTTAGCTGACCAAGATGCAAGTTGTGGCTGAAACCAACCATGCGTGGATGTTATCTCAACGTGTGGGCCGTTTAGTGTGCAATGCAAACGCAAAACTACCGTAAGCTAATTGTGTTGGTATGCACGCCCAATAAACTAGCAATACAGAGACGTTGCAAGCTTTAAGTTGGCAATTTCAAGTAGCAAGCTGTATTTGGTTTGGTAGCAGCTAGCTAGTGATACTGCATGTAGCGTGGTGTTTGCACGGCTCCCCTCTCTTAGTATTTGCGGCGGATATAAGCTTGTTTTAAAATTGAGTATCTGTGGTCTGTAAATCACGTATTTGAGATATGCCTCATACGGCCTGCTTGGAAACGGAATTACCAATGCATTATGGTAACAGGTAAACTTTCACGGGGGGGGGGGGGTTCGTCCAGCACGATAGTGGGGTGGGGCTCGGTTGTGTTTATCATGCATGTACTCGGTCTCTACTAACTTTGATGCCCTCTGTCACGTGTCACTTCTAATCAACCTGGGAGTGTTTGCGTACTTGAGTTCAAACTCAATTTTACTTTAAGAGACCCAGTTTCTTTATTCCATCAGATCAGATTAGTTATGAGGTATAAATAAAATCAATGTTGTTATTTCGCAACTTTTGTGGTGGAATCAGCCCACTTGAATATAATTGTTATATAGCCTTATATGATGGTGAGTAGAGCTGTTTTTGATTTTAAAAGTAAAGCCAGTGAAAAGTACTTGTTTGTGTTCAGTAAAATTGTTGGCATCATTCAAAGATTAGTATTGATTTAATTCAACTGCAATACTAGGTATATTTAGAGGCAAAAATCGCTTAAATCTTTTACTACAAAAAATATTAATCCTTTTTCTTTCATGGAGTATTTCAACCAGTTCTGTTGAACCCTCAAGCCTTATTTTGTCTGCTGAAGGAGCACATTGAGTTGCATTTAAGTGTAGTAGTACAATAGTTTATTATTACACTACCGTTCAAAAGTTTGGGGTCAGCAATATATATTTTTTATATATATACTTTTATTCAGCAAGGCACACAGAAATGTATCAAAAGTGAATAAAAACTTTTACACTGTTACAAGTTTTCTATTTCATTTGTTTTTATTTTGAACTTTCTATTTATCAAATAATTCTTAAAAAAACACAAAAATGGTGGTAAGCAGCACAATTGTTTTCACCAGTGATGATGTAAATGTTTCTGAGCACCAAATCAATATTTAGAATGATTCTGAAGGATCACGTGACACTTAAGCCAGAGTAATGACTACTGAAAATTTAGCTTAGCCATTACAGTGTAAATTGCAGTTAAAAATATTAAAATGGAAAACTGTTATTTAAAATTGTCTTTTTGATCAGCTTGGTGAGTATAAGAAACTTAAAAAATATTATGACCCCAACTTTTTAACACTAGTGTATATTATGCTCTTTGTTCTGTCATATTCATAGAAGCTCCACCATGTGTCATCATTAGTGTTGTTCAGTAACAGCAGAATGTTTGGTTTAATGCAAATGTGAACTTAAGTGAACCGAGAGAGTGCACTGTGTTCCAATTTGTGTTTTAAGCAAACCATACAACCACCCAGCCTGGCCTTGGTTTGAATCATTTTCAAGTGGTCTTTAAAAGTTGGGAATATTTGTGTATATATCACAATTTATCAACAAAAAAAAAAAATGATGTGAACTGCTTTCAGACTCCTGAAACGAACTTTGTTTAGTACAGATAATTTGGTCTGAGAGGTTTTTAAGATATCTATAAAAATTCTAAAAAGACTTTAGGCCTATTTATTTATTTATTTTGAAGAATTTAGAGTGGGTTTAAGGGGCCTCTTGTCATTTTGTATCAAGTTTGTGTAGAAATGTTTTGCATTGCAACTTTGTTAAAATGATATGCCTTTTGGTTCTGTGATTTTGTCATTGTTGAAGATTAATAACTGTTACTTTTGACAGTACCACGTCAATCTTGCAAAGACATTTTTTTTAATGTGACCATAACACCATAAAGCTAATCTTTCAGTGTTGGTGCTTCACTTGTAATTTGGTCATAACAAGCACATTAACAGTGTCCCATTGGAACCTAAAGGCCCCATTTAGGTTTAACTGACTACATTTGAAACCTCAGCTCTTCCCTTTTTCTCAGCATCAGTGTTGCTGTGGCAACGACTCCAACCAGGCTCAATCTGACAGATGTCACGTGCCAACACCTACTGTCTGCCTTAGAAGATATTTAATAATTTGCCAAAAATTGTAGTAATAATAAACATGTTCACTTTTACATGTGCATCATGGGCCCTTCTCTTTGAATGAAAATTAACCCATGGTCAGATGTTTTGTGGAGCGGGAAGAAGAAGTTCTAAGTTTTCACCAGTGCAGCAGTTTTTTTTGGTTGAAAACAAGTTGGAACAACAAGTTTGGCTTGCTATAAATCTTGAATGCTACTGATATATCTTTGTTTTGGCGGTTAAAATACACTTCTGTAACCTTTGGAAGGCTTGTTTTAATGCAGGCAATGGTTAAAAATTACACTATTTGAACAAAGATCTTGTGATGAAAAGCATATTGTAATGTCCTATCTTGTGCTTTTACTATTTAGACTATATTTTGAAATTACCAGAATAAATTAACCACTAAGAGTTTTTTTTACTCAAGATAATGAAAGTTCAGAAGGAAGCACCCAGTTGCTCTGGGGTGAGTCTGGTTAACAGGGCTATACCCAGTTACCCAGAGGAAGCTCTCCTAACCTTAGTATTGATTAAATACGTTATTGATTACATCATCTCATGGACATTCTCTCATTTATATAATTCTCAGGGGGTTTGACATCCAGAGGGCTTGAGGTTTTGAATGAATTGGGAGAAGGAATGAATGTAATCAAGGAGGTTATCTGGAGTTGCTCTGTGCTCTAGTAGTTACAACTGCTTCATCCTAATAATCCAATCAGAGTGCCTCAGCACAGATGGAGTGCTGTGGAAGTTTTTTTCTATCGGGGTTTCTCCTTCATCCTCCCTTGTGTGGACCTGATATGTTGTTTACCAGTAGAGACCTCTTTTCGGATGTGTTGGAGCCTAACACTTCAGTGGATTGGTTGGTTTTGAAGAAGTCAAAAAACAAATCCTCCTACCAGTTTGTCTTGTTTCTTGAGCTTTAATATGCTACCGCTCAGAAGATTTAGGGTTATGAAATTTTTTTAGAAGTTTTTGACAGTGCTCATACGACAAATTAAAACATTTTAGCTATTCGATCAAAAATGCAGTGAATCCAGTAATGTTGAAATATTAATACAAATTATGAATATCTACAATTTAAAATAACTGTTTTGTATTTAATATATATGGAAAAATGTAACTTGTCCTGTGATGGCAAAGCTGAACTCTAGTCTTCAGCGTCATATGATCCTTCAGAAATCATTCTAATATTCTGATTTGGTGGTCAAGAAACAGTTCTTCTTATCGATATATTACGCAGTTATGCTGCTTAATATTTTTTTGGAAACTGATACATTTTCATGATTCTATGATGAATAGAAAGTTCAATGAAGAGGGACTTGAATCTTTTGTAACATTTTACTAATATAACTTTTACTTTTGTTATTTTATTGAATTAGCATCCTTTTGCCACAGATATTTTATTTTTTTTTCAAAATTTCAAAGAAATAAACATACTGACCCAAACCTTTGAACGGTGTGTGTGCATCTGCACAGAACTGTAAAATGGATTAGGGTACACACACAGCCTTTTATTCTTGTTAGTGAATTTTAATATATGTTGGATATCTGAAGAGCACTTGACTCTCAAATAAAAGCACAGAATATATCTGTGTGGTGTTTAAATAGCTTAATTATTTTTTTAATGATCTTGTTCATTTCACTTATTCTTGTAGGCTCTAATGCATTACGCTGGGAGCAGGAATTCAGTGGAACATGGATTACCTTTTTGGAGGTCTACTGTCTGTCAATCAACTGTTTTGCTGCTGCCCGGCCACATCTCACAGGGCGACTCTTCATGTTGCCCTTGTGCTTAAAAGACTTGCATTGTAAGTGCAACTTTTGCTAATATAATGGTAGCCTATAACATATCCATAATTTGTGTCTGCAAATATTTCATTCTTTTCACAAACATTTGAAACAATGAAAAGTTATTTGCTGGCTCACCTGATCATAGAGCATTAGAACCATATTGATTTTTTCCAAATGTTGTGATCATCTGGAGTTGCCTTGAATTGCTTTATCAGTGCCTCAAAATGAAATACCTTTGGAAGCATGCTGCAGTTCCATGGTTCTGTTCAGGTAAGATCAAATTATTGGGTTTTATTGTGCCAAGCTGAATTATTGTGTGAGATGGATCAAAAGTTTATTTTTTTACTGAAAAAAAGAGGCAAAATTAAATTTTCTGGATCCTAAAAAGAATTCTTATTGTGAAGATTAGGGGAACCTATTTTTAGGGGTCAAACCATAATTGCCAGGCCTCTATTGAAGACCCTTGTTGCAGATGATGGACAGTCTGTACTGTTGTTCAAGGACATTAGACAGGCATGTACTCTGGTGTATTAAACAGAAAGAGAGACATGCTTTATAGATTCCAATGTGAAATTCAATTTACAAACCCTAAATAATACAAACAAAACCTATAGTGGCATTTTGCCTAACAATTAGTGTGTTTGCTGACATGAACTGCAAGCAGATATAATATTGTGATCTATATACGTATGTGACCAAGACCAAAAACCAGTCAAAAGGTTTTCCCAAAAAATAAACTTTTCAATGAAAGTATGGTTTGTTAGGATTTGAAAACAATAGTTTCTTTAGCCATCCTTATGACTTACGGCTGAAGGTCTGAATAGATGGCAGCTTTCATTGGCCAAGGCCCGCCATGAGGCCGTTTGACCTGTCAAACAACCAATCACAGTTCGTTTCATTCAGCGTCACGTTTAGGTGCGTGTAAATGTCGCCACAATAACAGACCTGTGTGTAAAACTCTCAGACATATTTTAAAGATTCTATGCCGCAAATTTAATATTTCACATACTTTTGAAAATCCAGAGTTTAGTTGACCCTGATAAGCGCTCGTCATCACAGTTGTAAACACGACAGCTTTCTTCTTTCGTGAGGGGTTTGGCGGCACGGTATCTTTGTTTCCAGGCGGAATGTTAAAAGAACGCGACACGCACGTCTCCCAGAAATCCTGTATAATTCAACCAATCCGACGACGACTTTGAAACTCCTGAAGTGATTCCAGATAAGTGTGCCGTATGCATCAGACGTTTAGCCAATGTTTCGTGGGCGTGACGGCTGAGGCTGAGACTAGACAATATTTGGCTGAGATACAAATATTTGAATATCTGGAATCTGAGGGTGCAACAAAATCTGAATATGAGAAAATTGCCTTTAAAGTTGTCCAAATGAATTCCTTAGCAATGCATATTCAATCAAAATTAAGTTTTGATATACTTATTGTAGGAAATTTACAAAATATCTTTATGGAACATGATCTTTACTTCATATCCTAATGATTTTTAGCATAAAATAAAAATTTATAATTTTGACCCTTTGTGTGCTATTGCTACAAATATACATATAAGATTTTGTATGTACAGTGCACAGCATAAATGAGTACACCCCCTGTATGAAAGCCCAACGACGCCACCCAGAGGTATCTTTATGTCTGTAACTTTAATGCTTGGACATAGCTGAACAGGTCAAGACATGCCCAGACAAGTGTCAGGAGGCAGTCTATATGTATGGGTGGAGCGATTGACTGGTTCATTGTGCCAGAAAAGGGACTACTGCATGTTTGTTTCTTCTGTGAGTGATTGATTAAAAAGTAAGTTATCCTTTTTACATTCTATGCTGGTCAAACTGAAATATCCTTTTTTTCCATTCTGTTATCACCTGGAAACTTTACTAGTTCAAATAATGACTTGAATAGAGTGTATAATTTCGCGTGAGTTACATGCTGACTAAGTCTATGCTAAGTCAAATGTTAACACTCGTTTAATATGCTTAAATGTAACATTTTCCACGGCAAATTTGAGATACATAAGCTAAAAATTGTACACCGTTTACGGTACATATGCCAAAATAATGCAGCTATTTAAATGCAACTTGAATGCCTTAATTACCTTACATGTTTATACTGGTGATTTACTGTCACTGTGGCTGTGTATGATGTTCATTTCCTTATGCTAGCCATATTATTGTGTATATTTCAAATTTTATATTGTATTCTGTTTTCTCTGTTCATTGTAACCACACACCCACGATGCCCACATGCACCCTCTATGGCAAGTGTCTGTAACCATTCAAACATGCAAGGATAATTCAAATAAAATCCTTGAACTGGGACTTGCTCTCTTGCTCTCGTTTCTCTAACCGGAAACTCCCACCACCATTCCTACTAGTACCAACCGAACCCTTGAGCGTCCCTTACGCTCGTATATGGTCCTTCGAGCCGGATTAGTACTTCAGTAGAGATGGATTCTGATCCTGCCAGCACAGCAGAACCCGCGGTCCGACCCCGCACACAAAGAGAGCGACATCTCCCAGCCCATCTAGAGGATTATGAAGTCCAGCTCCCTGCACACCTGCAATCAGCACCACCTCCAGCTGACACCTCTTCACAGAGATATTCTAGACATTCCTCTAAGTCTATCTCATCTGGTACAGCCTCCAGAGCTACCTCCAGATCACGACACAGTGTTTCAAGTCGATCTCCAAGACACGCTCTGTCTGACGTCCAAGCAGCAGCGCTGGAGGAGAAATTAAAGGCTCTTGAACTAGAGGAACTACAACGTCAGATTGAAGAGGACGCTACAGCAGACAAGGAATGTCAGAGACTTGACGACCAAGCCAGAGAGGCACTCAAAGCCAGAGAAGCCTTGGCTAAACAGATTGATACACGACGTCGTCTCAAGAAAGCACAAAATGAGCTTGAAGTTGCCAAGTTAGTCACCTCGCTCCTTAAACAGGACAACAACAGCAAATCTGGATCACAGTGTAGCATTGCCAGTGATTTAGCTGAAGCACAACCTGGAGTAAGCCCACCTCCACAGAGAGCTGTTACTAGTGATATTTTAACATCGTATGCCCAGGAAATGCACAGACCTTCCTCGCCACAACCTGTGTTTCTTACCTCCGATGCATCAGTATTGGTTTCTCCAGCCCCACAAGTGGTGCGATCTATATCCAGTGCCCAGGACTTTACTCCCGAGGTGCGCCATCCTAATGTAGTGACATGGTCATCGCCTCCACGTGCAACAGCTCAGTTGACCTCAGACTTTAGAACAGTTTTCACTGGTCCATCACCCATTTACCCAGCTACCGTTACAGTGCAGACACCTGCTGTCAGTGTGCTTCCCTTAGTAGCTTCACCTCCAGACCCTGCAACCTTAGGGGCTCCTGTACTTCCTCAGCCATGCCAAGTAATGTATCCTCACACTCAAGTAGCATTCCCGGCCCATCAACCAGTTCCAGCTCATGCCCTCCCAGCTCAATCAGCAATCTATGTACCTCAAGCCCAGCCACCCGGGCTAGAGATGTTAGCTGCTTCTGCTTATGGTATCCCAAAACCTGTCATACCATCCTTTGAAAGTGGACGTGAAAGTGACTTTGCTCTGCTCAAAATGGCATTGGACAATCTGATGAACAATCAACAGCACTTAAGTGAACAGTACAAATATCAAGTGCTTCTAGGGCACTTAAAGCTTCCCAGTGCTATCCAGCTTGCCAAGGCATACATGCATGATCCCCAGCCGTACACAGCTGCACTACAAGCGCTGCAAGATAAATATGGACAGCCACGCCAACTAGTCCAATGTGAGTTAGGTGCCATATTGAATGCTCCCGCTGTAAAGTTTGGAGAAGCTGAAGCTTTTGACGACTTCGCCTTATCCATCCATTCATTGGTAGGGATGCTCAGGACTCTAGAAGGCCCAAATGGCTATGAGTTAAGGTGTGGATCGCATGTTGATCGCCTTTTGAGCAAAATGCCACTGTCATATCGTGACAGCTTTGTTGAGTACTGTTTTAGCCATGGCATTCTCCAGACTGGCACAGATCGTACCTACACCCTGCCAGATTTCTCTGCCTGGCTACAGCTGAAGTCTCAGGCTAAGTGTATTTCAAACAGGGCAGCAGCACTCTACCAGAGTCAGGCAGCCAGGACAACCAAGAAGGATTCACACCCACCTTCTCGGCCTAAGGACAGATCCACTTCGATCCTTTACTCAACTAACAGTACCTCACCTGTTCAAGGACAAGCAAGAGTTCAGACTCCCAAGTTCCAACCATACGTCTGTCCATACTGCAACAATAAGGACCATTTCCTAAACTCTTGCTCCAAATTCAAGCTTCTGACCACAGAGCAGATATTGAAGTGGATAACGGAAGGAAAACGGTGTTGTAAATGTGGAAGAGCACATCCTGCAGACAACTGTACTCTGAAGCGAGCATGCAAGACATGCAAAGAACTGCATCTTACCATTCTCCATGAAGCAGCCCAGCAGACACAACAGAGTGTTCTTCTAGTCAATGTCCCCCCCCTACCCAGGTCTACTTAGATCATCCCAACCGATCTCCAAAGGTGATGCTGAGAGGTTAGTCAAGGTTCTACTCCAATACAGAGATAGAACCATGGAGACATTTGCAGTGTTAGATGATGGCTCCGAGCGTAGCATTGTATTACCACAGGCTGTTAAACAGTTAAACCTTACTGCAGTGCCTGAAACGCTCACCCTACGTACAATACGTCAGGATGTACTTCACTTAAACGGAGCATCTGTTTCCTTCTCGGTGTCCTCGTTAAACAGGCCAACTAGGAAGTTTGAGATTAATCATGCCTTCACTGCCGAGAACCTGAGACTGTCTGAACACTCTTATCCAATAGCTGCTCTCCAGCGCAAATATGCCCATATCCGATCCTTGCCATTGCCACAGATTGAGCGAGCACAACCCTTGCTACTCATTGGGTCAGACATGCCTCATTTACTTGTGCCAGTCCAGCCCATACGAATGGGTCCTCCTAATGCACCCATAGCGGTTCACACCAGACTCGGTTGGACTCTTCAAGGCCCTGCTGGGTACAGCCTACCTACCCCTTGTGACCAAAAATGTCTGAACATCACTGTAGACGGTCAGAATGCTGAGCTACTCAAGAACGTTGAGCGACTTTGGCAGATTGACACCCTACCCTACATTAATGAAACAGCAGCCACTCGTTCTAAACAGGACCAACAGGCTCTCACACAACTCCAAACTTGCACTACTAGGGTAGAGGTTGACGGCATTCTACGATACGCCACTCCGTTGCTCAAACGACCAAATACTGTCTCCCTTAAAGCCCCAAAGGAAGCAGTACTGGCATCCCTTCGCAGCACTGAACGGAGACTTGCCAAAGACCCGAACCTGTCTGAAGCATACTGCACTGAGATGGACAAACTAAAAGAGGCTGGCTATGTGGCAGAAATCTCCCCTCAGGAAGCTGAGAAGTCAGCCGAATCCTGGTACATTCCACATCATATGGTGAGACACAATGGCAAAACCAGAATTGTGTTTAACTGTTCTTTCCAGTATCAGGGTCAATCATTAAATGAGCACCTCATTCCTGGTCCCATACTTGGTCCATCTTTGCTTGGAGTTTTGCTTCGGTTCAGGCAGCACACCGTGGCTGTGAGCGCAGATGTGAAAGGTATGTTTCACCAGGTTCGCCTATTGCCAGATGACAAGCCGATCCTTCGCTTCCTGTGGAGAAACATGCAAAGGACTGATCAGCCAAAGATCTATGAGTGGCAGGTCCTGCCCTTTGGCACAACATGCAGTCCTTGTTGTGCTATATATGCACTGCAACAAGTAGCCAATGATAACGGTGAAATTGATCCTACGCTAGCCGAATCAGTCACCCAATCATTCTATGTAGACAATTGTCTTCAAAGTACACAATCCACCGAAAAGGCCAGATTTATTGTCGATGGCCTACGGCAATTGCTGTTTACTGGAGGGTTCAATCTTCGTCAATGGGCTAGTAACAAACCTGAAGCAATTGAACACCTTCCGACAGAAGCAAGGTCACAAAGCAGTGAGCTATGGTTATCCCAAAAGAGCCCAGATCTTTTGGAGGGCACACTTGGATTACGATGGAACTGTCCTCCGTGATTCCTTAGGATACAGACCTCGCCAAGTGGAATGTCTCAAGCCAACTTTGAGAAATATCTACAAGGTATTAGCATCACAGTATGACCCTCTTGGGTACATAATTCCGTTCACCACCCAGGCCAAGATACTCGTTCAGGACCTGTGGAAAATTCACCAGGGATGGGATGACCTCATCGCGTCTGACAGCCTACAAAACAGATGGCAAACTTGGGTACAGGAGCTGCCCAATTTGGAACAGCTAGAGATTCCCAGATGCTACACTCCATTTCAAGTGCATGAGGAAACGTTCACCAGAGAACTGCACATCTTCTGTGATGCATCTGAAAGGGCATATGGCTCAGTATCATATCTACGCACAGAAGACAAGAATGGCCATATACACATTTCATTCGTGTTGGCTCGTTCACGTGTAGCACCCAGGAAACAAATGTCCATGCCAAGACTTGAACTGAGTGCAGCACTTACTGGAGCGCAGATGGCCAAAGTCCTCCAAAGGGAGCTCACAGTCACCATCAGGCAAGTCATCCTATGGTCAGATTCCACCACCGTCCTGCGCTGGCTGCTGTCTGACTCCTGCAGGTATAAGGTCTTCGTAGGCACTCGAGTTGCTGAAATTCAGTCCCTCACAGATGTCAATTCCTGGAGGTATGTGGATTCAGGAAAGAACGTAGCAGATGACATAACCCGTGGAAAATCCTTAAAGGAGTTGACACAATCAGGCCGCTGGGCTAATGGACCAGACTTCTTGCATCAATCAGAAGCCTCCTGGCCAACCATGCCGGCTGCTGACCCTGAACCGGATACTGAATTAAAGAAATCCGCACTCTGCCTGCACCTGTGTACTAGTCTTGATGTACAACTCCCAGACGCAAATCAGTATAGCACATGGAAGGACTTGGTAAAGGCCACAGTGGCCTGCCTACATGGGCGGCTCAGCCGTCCACCCAAACAGATGAAGCCGAACATTATTTTGAAGCAGAGCGGCTCCTCCTTCAACAAGCCCAAAGGGATTCATTTCCAGAGGAGGTCAAGGCGCTCTCATCAAACCGACCCTTACCATCTAATAGCCGGTTAATGTCCCTGTCTCCCGAATATGATGAAGATGCTGGTCTAATTAGGGTTGGAGGGAGACTACGTCATGCTGAACACATAGACCTTCATGCTCTACATCCCATAGTTCTCAACCCCCATCAACAAATAACCAAACTCCTTATTAAGGAATATGATGACAATCTCCTTCACCCTGGGTCAGAACGAGTCCTTGCAGAGCTCCGACGTCGCTATTGGATTTTGAGAGGTAGAGCAGCCATCAAAACCCATCAACTTGCATGTATGGAATGTCAAAAGTGGCGGGCCCAACCCAAGATCCCTATGATGGCAGATCTCCCACCAGCTCGTCTTAGGCTTTACAAGCCCCCCCTTCTATTCCACTGGAATGGACTGTTTTGGGCCATTCACAGTAAAAATAGGACGACGAACTGAAAAGAGATGGGGAATAGTCTTCAAATGTATGACCACCCGATGCCTCCATCTGGATCTACTCGAGAGTTTGGACACTGACGCCTTCTTGATGTCTCTACGGAGATTTATTGCTAGAAGAGGCAAGCCCTTTGAGCTCTTCTCGGATAATGGCACCAACTTCACTGGAGGGAACAGAGAGATCAAAGAGGCATATGAAGCTATGGCACCCCAACTCAAAGAGTTATTAGTTGAACAGAAAATCTCTTTCAGATTTATTCCTCCCAGCGCTCCACATTTTGGTGGTATTTGGGAGAGGGAAGTCAAATCAGTGAAACAAGCCTTGAAAGTCATTCTAAAGGAACAGACAGTCCCTGAAACTGTCCTCCGCACTGTTCTCATTGAAGTGGAGGGCATCATGAATGCCAAGCCTTTAGGATATATATCATCCGATATCGCAGATCCAGACCCAATCAAAGAGAGCACCCAGCATCCTGCTCATGGGACGCCATGACTCCTCTCTCCCTCAAGTGATGTATGACTCCAGCCATCTTCTAGGAACCAGGAGATGGAGACATAGTCAGGTACTTGCAGACCAGTTCTGGGCCAGATTTATTAATCTCTACCTGCCAAGTCTCCAAGAAAGACAAAAGTGGCAAAAGGACAACGACCAGCTCAGGGTCAACCAGGTAGTGCTCATCATGGACCCTCAACTTCCACGAGCCCTCTGGCTAGTGGGCAAGGTGACCCGTACCTTCCCTGGACCTGACAGACGGATAAGGACAGTTGCAGTTCAGGTTCAGGACCGAACTTATGTCAGACCGGTGGCTCGGCTAATCCCACTTCCCAAACTTGAGGATGATGACAATCCTGCCACTTAGGTAGGGCTTACTAACATGTTCAAATGTCCCGAGTGACATTTGGGGGCGGCTATGTATGAAAGCCCAACGACGCCACCCAGAGGTATCTTTATGTCTGTAACTTTAATGCTTGGACATAGCTGAACAGGTCAAGACATGCCCAGACAAGTGTCAGGAGGCAGTCTATATGTATGGGTGGAGCGATTGACTTGTTCATTGTGCCAGAAAAGGGACTACTGCATGTTTGTTTCTTCTGTGAGTGATTGATTAAAAAGTAAGTTATCCATTTTACATTCTATGCTGGTCAAACTGAAATATTCTTTTTTTCCATTCTGTTATCACCTGGAAACTTTACTAGTTCAAATAATGACTTGAATAGAGTGTATAATTCGCGTGAGTTACATGCTGACTAAGTCTATGCTAAGTCAAATGTTTACACTCGTTTAATACTGCTTAACTGTACATTTTCCACTGCATAATTTAGATACATAAGCTAAAATTGTACACCTGTTTACGGTACATATGCCAAAGTAATGCAGCTATTTAAATGCAACTTGAATGCCTTTATTACCTTACATTTTATACTGTGATTTACTGTCACTGTGGCTGTGTATGATGTTCATTTCCTTATGCTAGCCATATTATTGTGTATATTTCAAATTTTATATTGTATTCTGTTTTCTCTGTTCATTGTAGACCACACACGCCCACATGCACCCTCTATGGGCAAGTGTCTGTAACCATTCAAACATGCAAGGATAATTCAAATAAAATCCTTGAACTGGGACTTGCTCTCTTGCTCTCGTTTCTCTAACCGGAAACTCCCACCACCATTCCTACTAGTACCAACCGAACCCTTGAGCATCCCTTACGCTCGTATAATGATGTCTGTGTGATGATGAACATTTTCAGGGGCTCAGAGAGAGGCAGTGCTATCAGAGGCAGGAGCACTCATAACCAGCGTATTGAGAGGCTCTGGGGTGACATGTGGCGGGGATTGACTAATGTTTATTATAATCTCTTCCACTTCCTGGAGAGTGAAGGTATAGTGGACATAGACAATGAAATGCATCTCTGGGCTCTTCATTATGTCTACTTGCCAAGGATCAACAGGGACTTGACTGCCTTCATCCGACAATGGAACAACCATGGGCTGAGAACTGAAAGACATCAGACCCCAATGCAGATTTTTGTCAGAGGCTGCCTGGAACAACAAGGACAAAGAACCACAGCAATGCAAGAAATCTTTGGCAGAGGAACTGTGCCAGCAGATGAAACTGTTGTTCAAGGACCATCTGAACAAGGAGAAACAACATCAAGAATGCAGGGGGCAGCAATGGTTGACTGGCCAGACAGAGTACCAGTACCACAGAATCACTACACTTTGGACAATGCAACCTTGGAGCAACTTGTTGCACAATTTAATCCACTTGGTGGTGCACAAGCAGAACTCGGATTAGACATCCTTTGCAATATTTTGTCTTTTTTGACATCTTTAAATTAATCATAGGAAAGGACGAGTTTATCCCAAAATAGAACTTATGGCTACATGTTATGGCTGACTTTCATTAAATGGACAAAACATAGAGCTAACCTTTCAAGTTTGTATAGAGTATGTTCCATTATACATTATCACTTTCATGTTTTCATTTCTTGACACCAAAAGAACTGTCCAAAACATTTTTTGGTGAAATTTGGTCACCTTTTTACATTTGTATGCACCCAAGTAAGTGCTGCTTTGACTATGACTTTAATAGTCATTATTTTAATATGTAAATATGTTAAGACGTTGTAGTAGTCATTTTAATTTAAGGTCATGTGCATCAATGTCAATGTTGAGGTCTTCTGGAATGCTGGTGAAATAAAAGTGCCCAGTTCCCACACCAAAATTGTTTTCTGATTTATTTTTTGACAATCAAATACATTTAGATCTTGCCCCAAAATTTTTGCCAGAGCCGTTATAAAAAATTTAAAGATTCAGATGTTTGCAAAAACATTACTGAAGTTTTATTTAATGAACACAAGCATCGATTTGTTTTGTATTGTATGTAATACAATAACGCCAGAATATAATATTCTATTTAAAACACTGAAAGGAAATAAATGGAAATTTGGCAAGGTAAAGCCATTTAAACTTGATGTGAAAATGAAAGTTCACAATTCTTATAGATCTAAAGTTCTAAAATGTTCATTTGCATGTTATTTTATCACTGCTCTTCATCTTCAATCAACAGTAACTTCTATGAACCCTTCTGAACAATTCTCTTTTCTAGTGACAGGTTATGTCTTTGTGTGAGGGTGAAGCAGATGGGTTTCAACGCCTCCTATCCAATTGTTTCTGGCATGAAATATTTGCAGCAATAAGCAAAACAAAGACATGGTGGTAAGTCATTCTTCCAAATGTTTTTAGGTTAGAAAATGTTTTTAGGTTGAAATGGGGTGCGCCTAAGTTTCCACCTGCCTCGCTTACAAATTAAGTCCTTACCACCATGTCTTTGTTTTGCTTATTGCTTGACTTTAAAAACGTAACGAAGATTAAGAAGGTGATGCTTATACCTTCCCAAATCCGAGAGACCCTTTTATGGCAAGGAACATTAATTCCCTAAATTCCTCTTCTTCTGACACACCTCTTGGAAGATAGAGAGTCAGGGCACAGGTTGAAGCATATGGAATTCTGCGGGTTGGCTCCTCTTGGTCATAAAATTCCACCTGGCACTTTTGCTGAAAGCCCAGTGGAGGGATAGAATCTGCTGCAGTTACAAACACTAGGACATCCTCAAAGGATATGCCCACATCTTCCTCTGTTTGTGTGTAAAACAAAATGTAAAAGGCAAGAAGCAAAATCTAATTACATTACAAAACAGTGTGCAGTTAAAGAAACACTTGCCTTGAATCAACATAAGCCAGCACTCCCATTGGAAGACAGTGTCCTCCTCAAGGTCTCGCCTGTTGCTCCCTGGTGAACTCCAGACAATGTTGAAGAGGTCTCTGACTTCATTTCTTGTCAGTGTACCTCTTGTGTTTGTAAACAATGGGAGGAAAGCTGTCCAGTTATTAAGCACCACCTCCCACAACCGGCCACAGGAGTTCAGCCCAGAGGTAAACTGCTGGATCATACTCGCCACTCTGAACAGAAAAAAAAAGTAATAATTAAGGCCGGTTCACACCAAGGACGATAAAGATAACGATAAAGATATAGTTCTAAAAATCATTCTCAATATTAAAGAATAGCAGAGTCCACACCACAACTCTAACGATAAGCACAGAGAAACGATATCGTTGGAATCACTTTCAGAAAGATTTTTTTCCAGATGATGAACGAATACAAACATTGACATCCAATCAGAACGCTTCCTGCTATAAGGAGCTCAAGAATTTAAAGCGGCAGATGCACGTGCGCTTAGAATAAACATGATATCATTCACTGGTGCAGACGCTAATATCGTTATCTTTATAGTTATCGTTCTTGGTGTGAACGGGGCTTAAGGCTTACAAAATCGCTGTTGTCAAGGCACCTGATGTTTATACAATACATAGTGTCAAAGCAGCTTCCAGTAATAAACCTGATACCTTTAAATCTCTAAACCAGTGGTTTTCAAACTTGTTCCTGGGGACCCACAGCTCTGCACATTTTGCATGTCTCCCTAATTTATACACCTGATTCAGATCATCAGCTCATTAGGAAAGAGCTCCATGAACTGAAATGAGTGTGTCAGATAAGGGAGACATGCAAAATGTGCAGAGCTGTGGGTCCCGAGGAACAGGATTGAAAACCACTGCTCTAAACCTTAAAAATTTGACATTACGTTAAAATTCAGGAGACCCAGCATTGTTCAACTTATTAAGAGATTTTTTTAGGAGAAATTTGACAGCTGGAAGTTACAGTAAATTATATAATTATACTATGTCTTTACCTGTGGTAGATGTAGTGGGTTACTAACTGCCCATAAATTGTGGGCAGATCACTCACTGAGGCTGTGAAAATGTTGGGTACCCCACAGTCACAAATCCAGTCCCCCAGGGAGTTTTTAAGCTCTGTCAGCTCCTCTGCAGTGCTGCATCTGAGAACCTAAAATCATAAAAAAACATGTGGTCTTAAAAAGTATTAATTATTACAGTTACTGAATACATTGTTCTCCTTAAATGAGCACATAACTACATTATGTGGCATGTAAAATTACTTGAGTTACCTTTGCCAGCTTTTCTACGAGGTCATTTTCCAGGAAATTAGTACGATCAAATGTGCTGAGGTCTGGTTTCTGGCCACACATTAACATGAAAAGCTCCTTGTTTATGCACCTCATGCCTGGTCCATTGTGAATTATGGACCAGGTCATTAGTCTTCCTGCTGTATAAAATTTATTTTCATCTAGAGCCTTCTGATCGTAGCTGAAGAGCAGCTGTCCAGGTTTGCCCTCAAATATCCCAAGGTTGCTTTGAAGCTCAATCATGAGGAGTCTAAGGAAAATAAAAAAATAAATAAAGTACTGTAGCCTGAAAACAATGTCACAAAAATCTGTAAACACCTTAGGCTTGGGATTTTGGAACATATCATCATAAATCCTTCATATTTCGTGATAGGTTTGCATTGCAAAACCTTTTAATTAATTATCTAATAAAATTATATAATTATATAAAACATTTTATGAAATCATGTACCTATCAGTTTAATGTCACTGTATTCAAGACTGAAAAAACTATATATTTCTAAAGCACCTGAGCTAAAAGTGTTCGTGTAGCTCAATTGTTATTGCATTGCATTATCAGCACAAAGGTTCAGTTGGGTTCAATTCCCAGGTAACACACTTACTGATAAAAATGTAAACACTGAAAGCAACTACGGATCAAGTTTAATCCAATAATCAAACGTCACAGCTGCCAAAGAGGCATGTCTGACTGTCACATGGATATTGGACATGGACATTGTCATCAAAAAAATATGAATTATTGCTACTCTTTAATGTTGTTTAATGCATTTACGGCAAAAACAAATAAGGACTTAAACTGATATTGTCCAAAAATCCAGTTTGAAACCTATGGCATTTCCAAACTTTTGAAGGGCTCTGTAGACATTATATCGATGTAATTTCTAATGTACCTGAAAAATTCTCTCCTTGGACCTCCATAGTCCTCTCCCATTTCTCCCACAAACTCAATATTGGGAGTTTTGTGCCACTCAAAGTACCCTCTTGACAGGGCCACACATGCACTCTTTAAAATGTTTTTGCGTCTTGCTATGACAGTAATGTTGGAATAGAAGTCCAGGTTGTCCTCACAAAACTCCTTCAGAATTGCTGATAGCTCTCTATCAAGCTGAAAATACAAAATAAACAAATTATCACCAACATATGAAATGCATTAAAATAATTGTTCATTTGGGTGATGGACTATTATATAAAATTGGTAATAAAATTTGAAGACAGCCTTTATGTTGCTTCACAAAGCCAAATGCTTTAAGTTTGACAGGCTTAATACATGTGCATCTCAGAAAATTAGAATATGGTGAAAAAGTTCATTTTTTCTTGTAAGTTATTTCAAAAAGTGAAACTTTCATATATTTTAGATTCATTGCATGTAAAGTAAAACACTTCAAAAGTTATTTTGTTTTAATTTTGATGATTAGAGCTTACAGCTCATGAAAGTCAAAAATCAGTATCTCAAAATATTAGAATATTTACATTTGATTTTCAATAAATGACCACCCATCAGTATCTCAAAATATTAGAATATTTACATTTGATTTTCAATAAATGACCAACCATCAGGCATGTGATCAGCTAGAGACAAAAAAGAAGGAAAATCTGACCACGCCCCAAGTCACGCCCACGAGCCATGCCCACAAGCCACACCCCTAGCACTTATTAAAAATATATATTTTAGCACATTAAAAGATATACCTTATACTGTAAGAATACATACTATTGTCCCGTAAAAAATAAAAAGCAGCACTTAATAATCATGATAACAATATAATATATTATAATAAAGTACTATAATATATTATAGTAAAGTATATAGTATATAGAATTGTTATTATTAAAGTACCTGCCAAAAGGCTGAATTTATTTGATTAAAGTAAAAAAAAAACAGCAATATTGTGAAATATAATTACAAATAAATAAAAAAACAGTTTTCAATTTTAATACATTATAAAATGTAATGTTATTTCTGTGATGCAAAGCAGAATTTTCTTCATCATTACTCCAGTTTTCAGTGTCGAAATCATTTCAATTTATTTGAATCTCAAGAAACATTTCTGATTATTATCAATGTTGAATTTTTTTTTTTGCTGCTTCATATTTTGTGTGGAAATGGTGATGCACTTTATTTTTCAGGATTTTTTTATAAATATAAAGTTTAATGAACAGCATTTATTTGCATTTATCAAATATATTAATTAAATTTGTTAATGCATTTATTAAATAGAAATCATTTTAAATGTCTTCACTCACATTTTTATCACTTTCATGCATGAATAAAATTAATTTCTCTCTCTTTTTTAAATCTTATACAAATGTTTTGAGTGGTATCATTGTTTCCACAAAAATATTAAGCAGCAAAACTGTTTTTAACATGATAATAATGAGAAATGTTTCTTGAGCAGCAAATCAGCATATTAGAATGATTTCTGAAGGATTATGTGACACTGAAACTTCTCTTTGTAAACAACAACAGATTTAGAAACGTTTCTAATGACGAATGTTGCATTCCTAAATGCAAACTAAAGCGGCTCGAACCAATCGCAGCGCAACTAGCGCTAACAGTGAATCGAAACTAAACACAGTAACAGCAGACATGTAGTGCGTCAGACTACAGCCTATTATATAATTACATCACAACCGTTGGGAGTTGTATGACAGCACTAGCAATCTAAAATTCTCACCGCCATTCATAAAAAAAATCACCGGGTCGAGTAACACGTTTCAGCGCTGAATCTACTCACGTTTGGCGCTTTGAATCATTTGAATGCTTTTAACTGTCCAACCATGATGTTTTAGAAAACAACCTTTTCGCAGTTTATTTAGGTAATAGCTCAAGGCCATTTGCGCGATTTCAATCATCATGTAACCAACCATTAATTTATGTACGTAATTTGCAGCTAAAACATAAAAACACATTTAGCTGGTTGGTAGGTGTTAAATTGAGCCAGGAGGCTTTCTATGTGGAGTTTCCATGTTCTCCCTGTGTCAGCTCCTGGTATTTTCCCTGGTATGTTTCCCCCACCATCCAAAGACATGCAGATTAGGTGAATTGGAGTCACTAAATTGATTTTAGGTGTGTAAGTGTGAATATATGTGGGTATTAGATTGATGGATGGATGGATGGATAGAATACATACGATGGGACTATAACTCCTGACCGGAGAAGCCAGGAGTACTTCTTCAATGTCAGATCCGGATGAGTCTATATAGAACTCCTCCCTAATTGGCACAGAATATATACACAATTGAAAAATATATTTATTATTGCCATATTTTACACAACATATTTTAACAAATTAGAAAAAAAAAAAATTCAAATTTTCAGCAAGACATAAAACATATGTCTTGAAATGACATCTTGCTTTTAAAAAAGGTACACTTATAATCATGAACCCAGCCTGACAGTCATGATGGATGGGGTGTACTTACGTTGGGATTATGTTTGTGTGGGCTGTATGGCTGCCGCTTCCTGTGGGCGCGCTTGCAGTGGTGTGGCCTGTATGGCTGCCGCTTCCTGTGGGCGCGCTTGCAGTGGTGTGGGCTGTATGGCTGCCGCTTCCTGTGGGCGCGCTTGCAGTGGTGTGGGCTGTATGGCTGCCGCTTCCTGTGGGCGCCCTTGCAGTGGTGTGGGCTGTATGGCTGCCGCTTCCTGTGGGCGCGCTTGCAGTGGTGTGGGCTGTATGGCTGCCGCTTCCTGTGGGCGCGCTTGCAGTGGTGTGGGCTGTATGGCTGCCGCTTCCTGTGGGCGCGCTTGCAGTGGTGTGGGCTGTATGGCTGCCGCTTCCTGTGGGCGCGCTTGCAGTGGTGTGGGCTGTATGGCTGCCGCTTCCTGTGGGCGCGCTTGCAGTGGTGTGGGCTGTATGGCTGCCGCTTCCTGGGGGCGCGCTTGCAGTGGTGTTGTCAGCCTGGCACATGGGTTTTTTTTTTTTTAAAGGAAATGAAACTTACTGGAAAAATCATACAAACATAATCATTTAATAATAATAACTAGACAAGCTTTATCTTGGCATGACAAAGCCTAGCATTAAAAAAAGATGAAAAACCTTGAAATGTGATAGTTGTATGGTTTGACAGATAAATAAACATGCATGATGCTAGCATGTTTTATAAAAACAACATTTGTAAATAGTAAATCACAATAACAAATGATTACTAAAAAACATTGTGATGTCGTCCAGACATCATCAAAATACTGATTTCTATTTTAAGTGCATACAGCTCAATTCCATTCTCCCTTTCAACCTATAGTGTAAATATGTGGAGTGGCATCTCAGCCAGAGAATATGAATGAAAAACTATGTAAAACTGTGTATGTTTTACAGAGGTAAAATCAGAGCCAAAATGTGAAGACTTGCTCTGTGTTGACAGAGGCGAGAGTAAAAGGTGGAGTAAAAGGACATTTTGTTTATCTTTGTGGTTCAATGAAGATGCCAAACTTGATGTGTTTGTCACACAGGTTTCATGCCATGATGCAGATTTAATAAGCAAAGGCCTATGGGCAGTACAACCATGCTTTGAATATTTTAGTATTATACTGAATAATTGACTCACCTTCAGACGAATATAAAGGGCAGATCTCCCCAATGCATTGTTTGAGTGAATCTGATCTGGAGTAAAACTTTCCAACTGCAAAGGAATTATCTGTCTTTGGCTATTTACTTTACACAGTTCAAAATCTTCTGGCAGATCAGGGAAATTAACTCTTAGTGCCTGTTTGAACTGTTCTTCACCCAAATCACGTCGCACCACAATACGGCAGGGTGGAGTGGAATCTGGAAGTATTAAAAAAAAACAATTTTAGCTTTCATGTCAAAAAGCATGAAATTATTTTAAAAAAGTATTCACATGTGAACTCACCCCTGTGTGATCTACAATGGGAAACGGTGGCGCTTTTTAGCATAGAAACTTTAAGAGTTGTCTAGGTGCTCTCACTCTGCACCTTCTCTGACGGATCGGTCCACCACTACTTGAATTACGGAACATCTCAAACCTTTAAAAATATGATATATATACACGAGTCATCATTGCATAAGGGCTGGTTTGTTTATCTTGTTTATTATGATTAATGTCTTATTTTTATCTACAATATAACAGCTGCACAATTATTTCACCTACACATGGGGGATAAGATGATGAAACCTGTTATTTTTCAGTAATCAACTCAATTATGACATTGACTAGTGCAGCATTTTACATATTTATTAGGTCAGGAACTTCCCTGCTTATTGAGGACTTAAGTTTATCGTCATTACAGTAGTTGACATATCAGATCCGACACCTCAACCTATGTATTAAACATAACAAAGTGGTCATTCTGGTGTCTGAATAAAGATTGCTCCAAGCAAGATGATGCAGGTAAACCTTGAATTTCAATACAATATAATAATATAGTCATAGGCTTGTATTGTAATAAAAATTGTATATCCGAAAGTATTTACACTAATAACATGTATAATATATAACATAATATATGTAGGCCTATGTTTAATACATAGGACCATATATCAGATTTCTGTAAACACAGGTGGACTGATGTAACATATATCTTTATGTACGTAATTATGCATTATACAGAAAACACGTTTGTTCATTTATGGCCATGTATAAGATTTTTGTAGCGTGCAGTAGACACACTCATCTCAACGATTTCTATATATTGCTTATCCTATATTCTGTATGAATGATACACTGCAAACTAATATTAATTTTAGGTCAATATTTGCCCTCTGTCGGCTCAGAAGCACCAATGGCCGCTACAGCAATCATATAGCCTAACTTACAGTATAATATATAGCCTAAGTGGTTTTACCCAAACATTTCTTGCAAAAGTTCTGCACTATGGATCATGAAAATGCAAGGATATCGTACAAGCTTATTTGATTTGTTTTTTTTGTTTTTTCTCTGTGCAGTTGACATTTCATAACTACTTGTTCAATAATAATTATTAACATTGCTGAACAAACAATGAATTTAGAAGTTTTGTAATGCAATAATCTGAATTTATTAAGATAACTGGCTAAAAGATTTTACAATATTTCAAAATATCCAAATACGTATCCAACCTTAAATAGGCCTACCTTTCCAGTAGAGCTGTCTGCTCCTCTTCTGGGGGGTCTTCATTAAGAAGTCGATGAAACTGAGCATTCATTCGGTCTCTTATTTCATGGATTCTTCTTCTGAATCGGTTTTCATCCACCATACTAATATAATATGATTAATACATAATTAATATACTACTTAATTTATAATACTTAAATTAAAAGTGATTCTCGCCGTCACTGGTGCCTTGATTAATAAAAAGTGCGCTAAAACTGCGCGGGATGCTTTATGCAGAGGCCCGCCTACTTAAAGGAACAGTTTGACTCATTAGACTCATTGTGTTCGTAGTAATTATTTTTATATATATCCTCTTGACTACCAGGAAAAACAGTTTTGTGAATTTAGTATTTTGTCATATCATTACATTGTTTTATTTTTAATTTTTTTTTTTTATATATAAATAAAAAGACATGAAAAGGTAAAAACAGTGGGATTTTTATTTTAATCACAAATCGATTTTCATTTTTTATACCAAACTGTATATAAAGATGATTCTCAACTAGCCTATGTGATGAACGATATTTTTAAAAACCATTTTTCTTTATGGAAAATGTGTGTAAAATGTGTTTTTTGGGGGGCAACATAGAATGAACAAATAAGTGCAACAATGGGAGTAATATTAGCAAGATTTTCATAATAATATATAATATTTAATAGGAATATTGATATGTAATTTTTTCTCTGTTCATTTGTTGTGTCTCCCAAAATGTGTAATAAACATGCTTTAAGTCCTGGTGTCCTCTACAGTGGACATGTATGAAATCGATGTCCTTTTTCATAACAGAAGGTCATATTTTGATTTGAAACCACATAAAATTTTCCTGAGATGTTGATTTATGACAAACAATTTGAAAATTAGTCATTTAAATGATAATTACAAAATATTATCATATTTCCATAAGGTTGTTACACTTGATCACTAAATTAATGTCAGCCATTTTTAAAGACCAAGGAGAGGGAGTGGTCACGGTGAAACATCTCTGAAATGCCCTGAATGTGCTCTGTACAGAACATCCAGACCAGACTTACAACTGTGGAATGTAGCCGTCTCAGAGAAATCACTCAAACATAATGTCCTCTACAGAGGACAAAACTCCATGGAGGATATGATAAACATATTCAAAGGCCTTCGAAAGACAACACACAGCTTATTGAGCTATAGGCCTATCATAATATCCATTAGAACTCAATTATTTGAAATGTGCAATCTCAAAATAATAACGTAATAAAAAACTAACGTTATATTTCCGTTAAGAAAAATTTCCTGGCTAACCCCAAAAACATAAATAAAAAAGGAGCCAAAAAGGAACCAAAAACAAACATTCGTGGGAACGTTATTAACCACGATAAACCCATAGACACACACACACACACATATATATATGGATACACCTACCATTGCAGGAGGATGCTTACCTTATTTGTGAGCCCCGAAGTGTCCATTTTAGTTTCCCGTTGTGAAAGACTTCATGCAGTGTAACACTCAAGTTTACTTTAATATTTCACAATTAAATTCTAATCGAATCATAACAAACTATAGGCTATATCGTTGAAAAGGTATAGCCTACAAGTCTCTAGAATACATATTTGACCAGTGTTTTACATTATAAATTTAGGAACAGTAATTGATTGATTTATGACAAGAGCATCCATCAAAATCCATCAAATCCTGCTAAATGTTGTATGATGTATCCTGTCATCATGTCTTCAATCAGAATTATAATGTTCATTTTCTAATGAAAAAAAAAGAAAAAAGAAAGTGATTTCGCAATAGGCTATGGGCCTACAGTTTCTATGTTGATGGAGTTATCTGGTCTAGACTGGTCTCTAACCTGCAGGAATCACCGTTGAAGCATGGTAGCTACAGCAGCTAAAAGTTTCTCAGAAAAGCAATTTTTTGTTAGACTCCTTAGTTAGACTTTTTTTTTTTTTTTTGGTTGCTGAAACATTTAATTCTTCAATTGGGGTGGCAAATGAGAGTTTGTCTTTTTCTAATAAAATGTATTGCTGTGCATTTAAAATTAGTTTAATATGCTATATCCGTTAAAATTAAAGCTTAAGAACATTTTGCTTTTTAAATAATTTCAATCAAACACTGGTGACACAACCAATTATGTCTATGGTGTTTTTGTTTGTGGATAATTAGCTTATGCATTTTATTATTATTGTTAATAAATAATTAATAATTAGGCCTATATTATTATTATTATTATTGATAACAATAATACAATTAAACCGTTTGTCATTTCTCTTTATTTCTTTTTAAGTAAAATCTAACTATAAAAATGTTCGTATTTCGATGTTATATCAAACTAAAGTCATTCAAATAAAGAAATATTCCAAGGCCCGTTTATTCAAAATAGCTGCTTTGATCTGATCCGATTGGAGATTAATACTAATAAACATGCCGCTACAATAAAATCCATTACATTAAAATACATTTAAAACAGTGCATTTCTATGATGCAGTAACTTCAGCAGCGTGCAGGTGCTTATGGTGACAGCGGCGCGGACAATCGCTTAGCCTTAGCTCACATAATGTAAATACCTCCGTGAAGTTGGCCCCCCACCCAACGCAAAACGTCGCCAAAATAGTCTCAATCGTTTGTGCTCCGTTTGTGCTGTAAAAATTTTCGTTTGTGCTACTTTGGTTTTTTAGATATTAAAATAATATTTATAGGTCATTCTGAGGTCACTCAGCCCCCCCACATACTCCAACTTCACCCTAAATAGTCTCGTTTGTTTGTGCTTCGTTTGTGCTGGTTTGTGCCGGTGAAAGTTTCGTTTGTGCTGCTTCGGTTTTTAAAATATTAGACATTGAATTATAGGTGATGGCGTCACCAGCCCCCCCACATGCTCCAAATTCACCCAAAACAGGCTCAATCGTTTGTGCTTCGTTTGTGCCATAAAAAAAATAGTTTGGGCTGCTTCAGTTTTTTTAGATATTAAAATAATATTTAATGATCATTCTGAGGTCACTCAGCCCTCCCCCCACACACACACACATCCCACATGCTCCAAATTTCCCCTAATAGTCTTGTTTGTTTGTGCTTCGTTTGTGCTGGTTTGTACCAGTAGTATTTTTTGTTTTTACTACTGTCTTTTTTAACAATACAGTTAAGTAACAAGGTAAAATTCAAGACTTATTAGTGCTTTCTCAGTCAGTGTCGTCTGCAAAGATGAAGTTGCCAAAAACCGACGCTGATAACCATCTCCACGGTAGGACGTGCCTTTAATAGAGAAATGCACCATTCATTTTTTTTTTTTAATTGGTTAATAGTAGGCATTTCAAGATTTCTATAGATTTATTTATTGTGTCTGTGAGCCCGTTCATTGTTGTGACGCGCTCCATTCACGGAGACTGCATGAGACTACAAAAAGCACATCCAAAAATGAAGGAGTAGGCCTATTTTAAGTTCTTTCCGCAGGAAAAAAAATACTAGAGATTGCACGTGCGCATCCATATCATACAGTTAGCGCGATAATACTCACACACTCCTCATAAACACTTGAAATGCGTCTGTATAGCGATTTTATTATTCATATAAAAATAATAATAATAATAATAATAATAATAATATCCTGTTTTGGTCATATTTAGTATTAACCAGCTCCCCATCAATGATCTAGCACAGAGATAGTTCTAAACTGAACGTGCTGGAGAAGCATTAGCCTACTTCTAATTCGGCCAAAGAAAACTTGTTAAAATAAAATAAAAATTCTAGATTGATTTGTGCATTTTTCAAATGCTTACTAAAGGTCCAATAAGTCATAAAAAAAAAAAAGAAAAAAAGAAAATCAACATTTTACTTTTTCGGGCAGCATTTTGTGTGTAAGGTTCTAATTAGGGCCCAAGCCAGTAAGGCGCAGGGCCCTATTGATTTCCGAAGGATTATTAGGGCCCAAGCCAGTAAGGCGCAGGGCCCTATTGATTTCCGAAGGATTATTATTAGGGCCCAAGCCAGTAAGGCGCAGGGCCCTATTGATTTCCAAAGGATTATTAGGGCCCAAGCCAGTAAGGCGCAGGGCCCTATTGATTTCCAAAGGATTATTATTTATTTTTTTATTCAACCATCCGGGCACTTTTGGGGGCCTTAACATGCTCAAAAACTCTTGAAAATTCGCACACACGTTGGAACCTGTTGGCGTCCGGACGCCACAGAGGCTGGGACCCGGGCGTGGCACATGGGCTCTACGGCGCCCCCTAGAACACAGTTTGAAAACTTGATGTATAGCTCACACATACTTGCACGTATTCATATGAAACTCGGTACACATATACATCTCATTGAGCCGATCAACTTTCACGCTGCATGTCATATGCTCCGCCCAACAGGAAGTCGGCTATTCAGGGCTGTTTAAAAAAGCATGCTCTGGAATTTGATATACTCCTCTGAAGATTACCACCCGATTGCCACCAAACTCGGTGAACATGATCTCAAGACATTGGGGACGCAAAATTGCCAGGATATTTTTGATATCTCGAACGGTTTGCCCGTGGCGAGGCGATGAATTTATGGCGAAAAATGAGAGACAGGAAGCGTCTAATAACATCCATATACATTGTCTGATTTTGATCAAACTTCAGGGTTTTGTTCGTTGTATGATGCCGAGCGCATAGATGTGACTATTAGGAGTCAAAGTTATAGCGCCACCAACTGGCAGCAGGAAGTGTGTCATTTTCAAAATGCTTTGAATTCAGCATCTTATTTTTAATCGATTTGCTTCAAACTTCATCAGAATAATGTCAAAACACGGCCGATGTAAAACTGTGAAGGGAATATTGATATCTATAATACTGTTGCCATGGCAACGTTTCAAACTTGAAAATTTGTTTCTGGTGATTTTGAAGCAGATAACATGTTTAGAATGTCATGAAACTCAACACACATATGAGTATTAATGGTACTTAGACACTGGAAAAAGCTCATAAACGGGCGTGGAAGACCTTTTGTCAAAAATGGCGGGGTTAGTTTTAGCTACAGACACCAAACTCGGTACATAAATTGTTCTAATCAAGCCGGACAACTTTCTAATTTACACTCATTAGCTACGACCAACAGGATGCCGGCTATCTTTTTTTTAATGTCATTTTCGGGGGAAAACAAGCTGTAAATAAATTCATACTCCTCCAAGCAGAAACAAGTAGTTCACACCAAACTTTGTCAACATGATGCCAATATACTGAAGATGCTAAATTGCTAACGGATTTAGGATATCTTGAACGGTGTATTAATGGTGATTTATTAAATTTACAGCAAAAAAGAGAGCAGTTCTTTTCTTATATCTTTAAAGTGCAGCTTCCAAACACTTCAAAACTTTTTACATACATAGAGCAAGTCATTCTGAAGAAGTATGGTTCGTTTCATGACTTTACAAAAGGTCTATGAATAACAGAAAATTAAAAAATCTAGCAGACATCTGATGTGTGTGCGCTAGGTGTGTATGGGGATGGATGGGTGTGTCTCTGTGTGTGTGTGTGTGTGTGGAAGTGAGGAGCTGGGTGAGGGGGTGGGTGAGGGAGGGAGAGAGAGAGAGAGGTAACACTTCATAATGACTGCACACTATGAATCATTAGGTAAGCATTAGTAAATAGTTAGTTCATCCTTTATAAAGCATTGTCCCAACATTAATAATCATTAGTAAGTAGTTTATAAATACAGCTATAAATGCCTGGTTCTTTACTTATTAGGCATATCTATTACAAAGGAGATTTAAAGGCTGTTATCTTCCTAACAGAAAAAATAAACAAACACAACACAGAGGGATACAAAACAGAAATATTTTTTTCAAGATACAAAAAATGAAACTGTACACTAAATTTTATTTTATTTTATTTTTTACAATGAAATTTCAGAGGTTTAGGTTTCATTTTTTATCAAGTGTACAGTTGTACGGTTTCATTTTTTTGCATCTTGAAAAAATATTTGTGTTCTGTATCCCTCTGTGTTGTGTTTGTTTAACTTTTCTGTTTGGGAGATAAATGAGCTTTTAAATCATCTTTGTAAATGCTTTATAAGATATAAATAGTCCTCACTTTAGATGAACTCACACAAATAGATGGCTGGCAACTGCTAAATGTTTTATAATTACCTGACTTAATCATGAATTACAGCAGGAATATGTGTTAATAAAGCATTTATTAACACTGAGCAATTATTATGATGTGTCTAAATAAGATTTATAAATGTACATTTAAATAGTTTATTAATCATTTACTTACACTTTCTAAATGATCTTATGAACCACTGACAATTGCTAAATAACTGGTTTGTAAATAACGTAATAATTTAGAAATGTTAAATTGATCATTAATAAAGTATAAAAATACAATTATTAAACATTATATATTTGCTCAAGAACAAAACATTTATAGCTGTATTTATAAAATGCTTACTAATGCTTATTAATGCTGGAACAATGCTTAATAAAGGACGGATTTACTATTTACTAGTACTTAACCAGCGGTGGGTAGTCAGGGGCAGCAGGGCCTTCTCTGCTGGCCTTATAAGAAATAAAATAGTGTGAAAAAATGTTTTTATTGATTATTTGGGTATCATTTTCATTTGTGTAATGTCTACAAAATTGCCTATGATTAGTTTAGTTGAGGTTGAACTGGAATATCCTACATAAAAAAGTCTGAGGCCAGCACTACAGATAGTACTACCCTTTTGTTGAAAGACGTCACATCTGATTTGTTACGAGCATTAGTGACAGAATCATCAGCCAATCAAATTTTGACGTTTAATGACAGCCCACCCTCTGGGTCTAGCTACGTGCCCAGTGCTACCCCTTGTATTAAACCGGCCCTCTAGTCAGGGATTTCCAGAGATGGTCCTCACTGCAGAGCACAAGATCCAGGGGGTGTGGCTGGATCTAGATCCAACTCCTCCCACCTTACATACACCTAAACCTACCATCTCCACCTACATTGTCTGATTTTGATCAAACTTCAGGGGTTTGTTTGGTGTATGATGGCGATCGCATAGATGTGACTATCAGAAGTCAAAGTTATAGCGCCACCATCTGGCAGCAGGAAGTGTGTCATTTTCAAAATGCTTTGAATTCAGCGTTTTACTTTTACTCTATTTTTTTCAAACTACATCAGAATAATGTCAAAACAAGGCCAATGTAAAAGGAATAGGCCCATGTTGAGGAAATATTGATATTTAAAATACTGTTGCCATGGCAACGTGTCAAACTTGAATAATCTTGTCCGGTGATTTTGAGGCGGATAACATGCTTAGAATTTCATGAAACTCAACACACATATCAGTATTAATGATAGATAGACACTGGCAAAAGCTCATAAAAGGGCGTGGAAGAGGCACTGCATAGCGCCACCTTTTCAGAAAACTTGGGGGGTTAGTTTTAGCTACAGTCACCAAACTTGGTACATATATTGGTCTCATCAAGCTGGACAACCTTCTAATTTACAGTCATTAGCTACAACCAACAGGAAGTCGGCTATTTTGATTTGAATGTGGATATTTGGAAAAATATGGGTGTGAATTAATGCATACTCCTCAGAGGAGCATTATACTATACACACCAAACTTTGTCTACATGATGCCAAAACATTCAGGAACTTAAATTTTTAAACGGATTTTGGATATCTTGAACGGTGTTGCCGTGACAATTTATTAAAGTAACAGTCTTTCACAGTCTTGATGGTTTGGATTAACCCTTTAATTGCTGTATCAATTAAAACCAGACTGCCAGAGGGTTACTGTAAATGCATGTGCTCGCTGTGCCCCTTTTTCGTGATGCCACCGGCGTGGCGGTTGCACTGACAGCTTGGGCCCGCCATCGCTGCTTGCAGCTATATTTTCAAATTTGGTTTTCAGGAGGGCATTTAAAAATACAACAACCGTTCTTTTTTTTTCTTTTTTTTCGTCATGGTTAAAAAAGGAAAAACGAATGAACACAAAAGTATTGAATAGGCCAGTAGGCTATTGCATGTTTTATTTGTGCGCAGAAACGAAAATAGGCCTATCAAGTCTTTATTTTATTTATTTATTTATTTTTGTTATTTTTTTGTTTTGGTTTGGTAAAGACATAATGAAATGGGCCCAAGTCGGTTTTTTTCTGTTTAATTAGCCTAATTGAACGAATACGGCTACTAATAATTAAGTGACTGCGACTATTACATGTGATTTGTTTTGCCATTTGAATTTTACCTTATTACTTAACTGTATTGTTAAAAAAGACAGTAGTAAAAACAAAAAATACTACTGGTACAAACCAGCACAAACGAAGCACAAACAAACAAGACTATTAGGGGAAATTTGGAGTATGTGGGATGTGTGTGTGGGTGGGGGGGGGGGGTGGGCTGAGTGACCTCAGAATGACCTAAAAATATTATTTTAATATCTAAAAAACCAAAGCAGCACAAACTAATTTTTTTACAGCACAAACCAGCACAAACGATTGAGACTATTTTGGCGACGTTTTGCGTTGGGTGGGGGGCCAACAAGCAATGCGTCACCGTAATTATTGATTTTCTTTTTCTTTTTTTTTCGTCAGCCGACACTTGGCCTAAATTATTTACTTGAAAGATCCCTTGAGATTTTAAGTAAATATTTTAGTAATTTAAAATGTGCTGGAATTAAAAAAAATACTCATACACACACTGAAATCATTTCACCAAGTTTTATGTCGAAAACCAATGATTTTAAACAAATAGAAAATATTAGTTAATCTGGTCTTGCTCAAAGTCTCAGGTATAGACCAACACAATGTGCTCAAGTAAACAAACAATTTTAATCTTTCATGTCTTAATCACTGTGCTGCAAAAAATGTATGTAAACTCCGTAAGTGACTACCTTGTTGCCATTACCTGGAAAACTTACAAATGTTTTGTTTCGTGTTGAGTTTCATGAGTCTGTTGTTTGTTCCTTCATATTCTGCATATTTGAACACTTTACAACATCTTAAAAAACAGTGTCACTGTTTTAATGTGCTCAAATATGGAGGATTTTTCTGAAGAACAGTTAGTAGTTTAACTTTCCAGAAGAAACAGTCATGAAACTCATCACAAAACAGAGTAGTTGTGGGTTTTCCAGGTAACAGCAACAAGGTAGTCACTTATTGAGTTCACATACATTTTCGGCTGGACAGTGAATGTTTAAGACAAAGATTATAATTGTTTGTGTTTTATGCTTAAGCACATTGTGTCTGGCTATACTTGAGACTTTGAAGACCAGATTATGTTTTGTGAACAGTAAATGCAGAAAACCAACCAAATTCCAAAGGGTTTACATTCTTCTACTTTTATTTTTTTGCAAGCAACCTGAATCTTTACTTTTTTTTAAAACAGCTCTGTTCAAGGTTCAAGGTTCTTTATTATTTGTCACATACACAATCGTAGTGAAATGTAGGTCAGGACGGGTCCACTCAATGGACAGTGCAAAAAAATAAAATAAAAGATGATACATAACACAGGAGAGTATATATAAATATAGGTAAGAATAAGATAAAGTAAAAAAAAATTAAAATGCGCAATGAACTAAAATGTGCAATACAGTCTACTGTGGATTTAATAAATATTAATACAACCAGGGATGTGCAAGAGGAATGTGCAAAACAGGTTGTACCGGGTATGTACATATAGCAGCAATGCGGATGATGGGTGTTTTTTTTTATTTATTTACAGTTAAATTAAATTGAGTCCTGTAGATGTTAAGAGACTGAGTTTAAACAATTTGCTGCAAGATTTAAGTGTATTTCATGGCCAAAGAATAAATAACTCTTAACACACTTGTATTGGAACTAGGAGCTTTTTATTTTAACATCAAAAGTTTACATTTGCAATGACACTCGTGAGCATAAATCAAAATGACAGTATCTTACAATATTTACATCATAATACAATGGCAATCAAAAGAGTTCAATAGTTATAAGTGACAATTATTGAGGTCCGAACATATGGGGGTGGAAACATTTGACAAAGGTTTTGTGGGTGATTTGGACAGTTGTTTAGGCATCACAAACATGAAGGGGGAAAACACAAAGAATAAACAAAGAAAAACAACACGGCATGTGATTGTACAACGCTCTCTTCCACACTCAGTAACCGTCCCGAGTTGTCCCGGGTCCTGCAGCAAAAATGGCTGCCCACTGCTCCGTCTGTGTGTTTTCACTAATGTGAGTGTACTTGGATGGGTTAAATGCAGAGCAAAAACTCAGAGTATGGGACGTCATACTTGGCCACACATCACTTCACTTTTTCATCTTCCGACATAGTTGTGTAAGAAATAAAAAGCTACATACTGCATCACTTATGCCTGGTTTCACAGCCAGGGCTTAGACTAAGCCAGGGTTAGGCCATAGTTAAATTAGGACATGTAGCTTTTATTAACCTAAAATAAAAAAAAAAAACACACTACTGGTGTGCATCTTGAGACAAAACAATGGCACTGACAATTTAAGAACAGTCAATGCAAGTTTCTTTCAGTTAAAACAGCTCAAACATGCATTTTAGTCTGGGACTAAGCTGAAGCCTTGTCTGCGAAACCAGGGGTTAGTGTTAAAAGAACTGTTGTCAAATATATACCATACCAGTATTTACTTAAATCCAAACAGCAATTTTTTTCTATAAAAATGGAACAAATAAAGAGCCCAGAGGTGCATTTCATTGACTACGTCCAATGTACCGTTACTCTCCAGGAAATGGGAAGAGTTTACAGTAAACATTAGTCAGTACCTGCCATGTCACCCCAGAGCCTCTCAATTCTTTGGTTATGAGTGCTCCTGCCTCTGATAGCACTGCCTCTTCCAGATCCCCTGAATATGTTCATAACACAGAAAGCATTGGTTTTCTCCTCCATGATCCATCCTAACCCTAGAAGGCACTCCACGTCTGGCCACAGCATTTAAGAAGCAATGCATTACAATACTGCTGCTGTTGTTGTTGAAGGCATGGAGGAAGACTATAAGAAGGCTGCAGCTATTGATACCCTTGTGAATGACAATTCTCCATCTAAACCAAAACAAACAAACGAGAGAGACATTAGACAAACAAAACAATTGTACAGTACTTGTTTTAATGCATCATGCTTCTATATACAGTATAGCAAAATATTAATATTGTAGAATTTCACTATAATTAAAAAAAATTCTACTGTAATATTTTAAAGTGTTATTTATTGCTGTGATGCAAAGTTGAATTTTCAGCTTCATTACTACAGTCTTCAGTGTCACATGATCTGTCAGAAATAATTCTAATATGCTGCTCGGTTATTATTGGTATCAGCATACAAATTAAGTAGCACAACTGTTTTCAACATGGATAATAAAAAAAAAAATGTTTCTCGGATACGTAAATCATCATAATATTAGAATGATTTTTGATGGATCACATGACACTAAAGACTGGAGTAATGAAGATGAAAATAACATTGTAATACTATTTCACAATATTAATGTTTTTACAGTATTTATCAAAAATGCAGCCTTGGAGGGCATAGAGACATCATTAAAAACAATAAAAATTTGTATTGTTCTAAACATTTGTACTGTACGTCTAAAAAACCCCGATAATAATTATAAGCTACATAACGTGTATTAAAAAAATAATAATTATATATTAATAATTATAAATATATTGCTGCGTAACTTGTGTACATTTACCTCATCAATTTATGGTTGCCAATTTGCCATCAAGGTGCCGCAGGGTGTTCGGTTCAGCGACACTGTAGTCTTCTCTGTGGTCTTTGGGATATTGCAGCGCAGCTACCCTAGGTTCAATTCGAACTAAACTCATCTGCACTGTTTCTCTGGACCCAAACACCATCTGCCAGTAACTGTGCCCTCACAGCCTCAGATCCAAGCTAGTCATTCCCCAGCCATGAAGTCAGCAACCATTTCATCGAGCACAGCATCTCTTATGATGGAATATGACACGGAACCACTCAAATTGAACTCCCTGGAACAAACATATGCAAACATAATGACTGTTAATTTTCAATATATAATTCATATTAATGCAGATTTTAAATTAAAAAAAAAAATCTTGAATCAATACTTCCACACAAATGGATTAATGATGCTGAAAATTCAACTTTTAAATCACAGGAATAAATTCTATTTAATATATTCCAGGGATAGGCAACGTCACTACTGGAGTGCTGATGTCCTGCAAAATTCAGCTCCAACCTAATCAAACACACCTGAACAAGCTAATCAAGGTCTTCATGATCAGGCAGGTGAGGTTTTTTTCAGGGTTGGAGCACCTCCAGGACGATATATTTAAATAGAAGTGTTATTTCAAGTTGTAATACATCAGAATATTACTGGTTTTACAGCATTTTTACAGTAATCAAATAGATGTAGCATTGGTGAGAAGAAAAAAAACAACCTACATTAAACATTTTTTTAAAAAGTACAGTTCACCCAAAAATAAAAATTCCATCATTATTTACTAACCTCCCAGGTCATCCATAATGTATAAATTTACCACATTCACAGAGCCCACACCCTTTTCAGGTTTTGGAGTCGCTCAATGGGTTGAATCAGTTGTGTTTGATTAATAGAGACATGCAAGATGTGCCGTGTTGGTTTGGTGGGGTGGGATCCAGAAACGTGGTTCAGCGCCACTGATGTAGATGTCCTTTTTAGCACAACAGAAAATATGATTTCAGAAGAAAACATTTTTCTCCATTTAATGCAAGTGAACAGGCCTCAACTTAGACCAGTTTTGATGTTCCAAAAGTCCTTGTTTAGGTTATTAAGCATCTTCTCTAGCAAAATGAGCAGTTATTATAATACACATACACACACACATACATACATACATACATACACACACCACGTGTGACCCTCTCAGCTTGCATACGTCACAGTTGTAAATTGTGAAGTAAACCATCTTGTGAATGGACATCAGAGCTTTTTGTTTTTAAATAAAAATCTTACTTGTGCTTAAAACATGGATTTTGGACTGTCAAATGGTCTATATTGAGCCCTGTTCACTTGCATTAATAAAATCCTGGAATGTTTACCTCAAAAACAGGGGTTCTCAACTCTGGCCCTTGAGTGCCACACATTTTTACCTCAAACCTTAATCAAACTCACCTGCTTGTAACTTTCTAGTGATCCTAAAGACATTGATTATCTTGTTCAGGTGCGTTTGATTAGGATTTTTAATGTTTCACTCACCTTGTTGTCCATGCTCTCTGTCTTCTGCTATATACTCCCATGTCACGGAGTAACTGATCAGCTGCTGGTACAGTAATCAGCCGCCCTCTTGCCCATTCAAGACTTCTTTGCAATGTTTCCAATCTAAAACCAAAAGTAGACGTTAAAAATAAGCTATGGAGGTGCCAAATATTCATGCTATTTTATACTAGATCCTTTTAAAAACACAAGACATAAATACACAGTTTTAAGATTCAAAATATGTTATTTGATGTTACAAAACGCTTATCTAGCACCCCTAATCAAACCGATCATATGGAGAATATTCGACTATTAAGAGAAGTTCATAAAACTTAACAAAACGATTCGTGGAGTAAAAACTATCCAAAATTCGTTAGATCATTAAAGCTAGCAGAAAGCCTGTATGTTAGCTTTAATGTAACCATCGGTGGCCGCTCCTAAATGAGCTGACAAACTGAATGAGCGCCGACGGTAATTAAGGAACAGATTGACACAGGCAGCAATATTTTAACAAGTCTGAAGAAACGATCCTTACCTCAATAAAGTTGATTGGAGCACATTGGGTTCAAAATCTCCTGTCAGTTGTCGAGCGCAGTCCTCCAATATCACTTATTAAGCAAAATGAAGTTTCGTCTTGCCATGATCTTAATTTGATGTGAATTACTATTTAATCAATTGGTCTGGTCTGGTTCTGTTCATCATTGATTGGGTGAGAACAGTTCAATATTACTGGCTGTGGAAATCAGCGGGCGTGGCTCATTATACTACAAGGAAAACGCCATAAATAACGCGTGCTTTTGTGGAATCAGAACAGCGTTTTTTACACGTCCTGTGGCAAGCCAAACAGCGTTAAAATCGGCGCTTTCTACAAACACTAAAACGGCGTTAAATACGGCGGTTTACGCGCGGTTTGCTATCAGGACGCCGTTTTTGACGGCGCTTAAAACAGTATTAGCGCCGTCAAATACGGCGTTTTGTATGTAAACGCGATTTATCTATAGCGTAAATCTGACCCTTTTGGCTTGCCATACAGGCGCGAGTCAAACGAGCGCGGAAAAGACACTGTGCTCCTAGCACGCGCTCTTCAAATACACGCACAAAGGTGCCGGCGCGCGCTGTAGCCTATGGCAGGCCAAAGTGGTCATAAACGCCTGCTCGAGCGTCTGATTGCACACTGAAACGTCAAAAAAAAGGTTTTTGTCCGACTCAAAAGCGTGCGATTTGACAGCAAACCACTGTGGTTTTGTGTATCAAAACGCACGTCCTCGACGTGTGATTTCCTGTAAAACGTGCATTCTTGACACGCGCTTTGGAGTCACCAAAAACGCATGTTTTTGACGTGCGTTTATCATAACAGGAAATGGGCGTCGAATACATACGTTTTGAGTCGGACAAAACGCACATTCTGAATGTGTAAACAGGTAAACCAAACAGGCAGAGCAAACGTCTTTTGAAGTATCCACACAGGCGAAAACAACGTGCTCTCTCCGTAGTGTTCTCAAAATGGCACGTCAAAAGCGTGTGCTGACTTCATTGCCCAATTCTTCTTCTTCTTCTTCTTCTTCTTCCTTGATGTTTAACGGCGGTTGGCATCCAACTTCAATGGTGCATTACCGCCACCTACTGTACTGGAGTGTGAACGGGAGCTAGACAGAGATAAACTATATGTAGAAGGGAGACTTTACATCTCTCGTCTCCCCCCTCCCCTTATAATAACTTCCAAAACTGTATTTTATATCCTATTTACTATACCAGTGTCCTTCAGAAAGCTAAATAAATCTGTACTAACATAATTTGAATTTTTTCCCAGAAGTTCCTTAAGTGAATTCCCTTGTACCCCCAAATTCCTTATGCTTTCTTTCATCTTTATCCTTTCTCTTGAATGCCATACTTTTGGCATTCAAGTTCCACATGCTCAACAGATTCAATACTGTCACAAAATTCACATCTTCCTGATATATGCTTTACCTAAGATATGTAAGCACTTATTTAACCCACAATGACCAATCCTTAATCTAGTGAAAATTATTTCTTCCCTTCGATTCCTTCCAGTGATCTTCCCTCTCCCAACCTTCTGTTGAATACTGTATAAATGTCTCCCTTTTTCCTCTCTATCCCAATTACTCTGCCACTTTTTCATAATTTCCATCCAGATTTTTGTTTTAGCTTCTGCTTTACTTATTGAGATTGATATATCAACATCTTCTCTTTTACTGGCTTGTTTTGCCAAGCCATCTACCATTTCATTTCCTTTAACCCCTATGTGTGCTGGCACCCATGTCAATTTTACCTTCACCCCCAACTGAGAAATCCTTGTGTAACATTCTAGTACTTCATACACTATGTCTTGCCTTGATTGTGACTTAAATGATTGCAAACTCTTTAGGACTGCACTACAGTCTGAGCAAATTACAACTTTATCTGGTCTTGTTTCTTCTATCCACTGTAGAGCCAACCATATACCCATCAACTCCACTGTAAATACAGATAATTGGTCAGACAATCTCTTCTGTACCTTAACTCCCATTGCCCGATTCTGTCATGCTGTGTCCGCTATATATGGGGTATTACGGTAAGGCATTGCTGACATATTATTTTTCACTCAGTCCTAATGACAGGATATGTTGTTTAAACGACATATTTTTAATTTATATTTTAAAAAAATTAATAACGACATGTCATAAAAACGATATGTTTTTTCCGTTATAGAAGATATTAGGCTTTATTGTTACATTATGCACAGCTGGTATTACCACAGTCCTGAGCTAAATGAGGATCTGCACGCTGCTTAAGTAACTGCAGGAGGGATAATAGAAAAACAATATCCTAAATATTATTGTTTTTATTGTAGCAACATGTTTATTATGTTATTAGGTTTATTAAAATTAGTCTACAATATCCTCGTGAGACCTGGCTATGGAGTTTTTGCCTCTGTAGTGGACATTATATTTTAGTCAATTTCTCTGAGACCTCACGTCACAGTTTTAAGCCTGGATGTCCTGTACAGAGCACATTCAGGGCTTTTTAGAGATACCAAATGTTTTGGAAGTTTCACCATGACTACTCCATCTCCTAGTTCTTTAAAGATTACTAAAATTTATTTACTAAATTATTTAAATTACAGAGTATAGAGAATGTATATAAAGAGTGCTATATAAGGCAAATACCATTGTGAGTGATAAGAGGCATCCTTTAGCGTACATTTGAATTGCTTCCATCAGGTTGACGATATCGTGTCCCCAGATGTTCAAAAAATAGGTTAAAACAGTCATTTGTCCCCCAAGCTAAGTTCTTAAATTATTCTTCTCCAGTGGTAGTCGATAGTCTGTAAGTCTGGATATTTTAATTAGATTCATCAGTATTAAATTATTGTTTATATTTATTATTTATATGCCTGTGTGAATCAGCAAATGTCTGTGCAAGTATATGCTGCAAACACAATTTACCTACTGGGACAAATAAATACTGAACTGCACATCTCAGGAAAATGTTATGGGTTTTCAAATCCAAATATGACTTCCTGTTATGAAACAGGACATAACTTCATACATGTCCACTGTTGAGTACACCAGGGGCCTGTACCATGAAGACAGTTTAGCTGGCTAGCCAGGTAAGTTTCAGTTTAGTTTGTGTTTGCACCAATCCTGGGTTTTAGGTACCATGAAATTGGCTTGGCTTTTAGCTGTGTTCATTGCCATAGTAACTTACACTCCATGGCTAACCTGCTCCGGGGCAGATTATGTTCTGAGTTAGAGATCTCAAACTGAAATTGGACCAATCAGATGTGAGCAAAGTGACACATGTCTGACACAAAAAAAGCCACTCCCCCAGATTCTCTTCCTACGAATTAAAGGTCATTATAAAGTACCTTAAAAAAATACAACAAAATTGTCTGACTTTAATGATAATTACAATTTACATATGATTTATATTATTAATCCATTACACTCAAACAATTTTAGTTTAACAATTATTATAAAGCATTTATTTTAAATGAATATTAATATATACAGATCATATGCAATATAAATAAGTGGTAGACTCAATAGATAACACTTTAAAAATGTACTTCAGTGGAAATAACTTCATTTAACTTCCTCATATTCTTTAATCTCTTAACCTTTAACAAAATAGTTTTGAATCTCGCTGGCTCTCTCGCGAGAAGTGAGTCACACTTGCTCTGTGTTGTGATTGGCTGTTCACCACTGATGTCACACATTCATGTGCACGCGCTCCATTAACTCAGGATCAAGCCTGAGTTGACAGAGAAAGTTGATGATCAGCTTCATGTTACCAACAAACCCAGATTGGAGTGGTTTGGTTTTGTCAATTCAAAACTAATCCTATAACATCATGGTACAGGACCCAGGACTAAAAGCATTTATTATGCATTTTGGGAGACATAACAACTGAATAGGAAAATAAATTATACATCAATATTCTTATGAAATATTAGATACCATTCTGAAAATCTAGCCAATTATTACTACCATTATGACAATTCTTTTTTCAACATGCTGTCCTAACAGCAACACATTAATATGCAAATTAGATATAGTGTAAAGATACACTGTGTTTAATGGGAAAACCAGTTTATGGAAATTTTTACACACATATTGCATAAAACAAAATGGTCTATCAAATCATTTCGTTATATATTTTATAACATAGTTAAGAATCATCCTTAAAGTTTGGTATAAAAAATCCTAAAACCGAAAATCTGATTGGCGATTTTAAAAGATCCCATTGTTTTTGCCTTTTGATGTCTATTCATGCCATTTTATTTTTAGAAAAACTTAGTCCTAGTGTCCTCTACAGAGGACATAAAATATGAATAAAATATAATTTTTCAAAAATATTAATAAAAAAAAATGCTCTAAACAATGTAATGACATGAAAAAATACTAAATTCACAAAGCTTTTTTGTGGGGGGGTCTCAGGAGGATATAATGCTATCCAAGAATTGCACACAGACCCGGAGGATATGACTCGTTTTGAATAATCGACTCTGGGTTGGGAATACTTCTTTATTTGAATTACTTCATTTACAAGTAAAGTAACTTTATGAAAGCATTAAGACACTATTTTCAAGAGGTGAAATTGCTATATAATATATCCACATTAAAACTCTCTAACTGAAATAAGACCCATAACAACAACAGGAATTTATTTGAGCTGGAGCCTTGAAGAAGCAGCTGGATTTTTTTTCTTTAGGTCTGAGTAGAATCTGATAAACAAAACTGTAAACACAACAAAGAACATGACAGTATTTTATGTCATTCCAAACTCTGTGGCCTGCAATATCCCACTGCACATGTGGTTACAGAACTCCTTGTAGCTCCTATGTATTGGTAGGCGTAGGACTACGTCACATGTGTTAGCTTCTGGGAATATGCGGTCTGTGTGTATAAAGTCAATGATTGGCTGATTCTTGAATCCCAGTGGGGGCATCTCCTCCAGCCAAGAAGCAAAGGCAAGGACCTCTTGCAGAGTAAGGCTTTTACTTTGGCCCACCTGCATTTCTCCACCTGTGTAAAATAATATAAATAAATAAAAATATCTGAATCTAGGTTTTGGCTATATAGCTTTGCTTACTACTGACATCATACCTTCCACATCTAGCAAGAAGTCACGGAACCAGACATAGGTTCTAATTTCATTGTGTCTCCGATTGCTTCCCTCCTCTGCCAAGTGTGGGCTGAAGACATCAATGAGATCCTGGGCAGTCAACGGGTCCTCTTTGGCCAGGAACAGATACCGAAGATGTTTAGAATTTGCCTTCATTGCATCATGCAACCCTAAATATCCCAGACCATCCACAAACCTGCAGTGTTTAACAATGAGATAATGGTTTTCACACACACACACACACACACAAGCAACTTTCATTCATACATCAATAACAAACATTACGCTTAACAGCTTATTGATGTATTTTCACATAGCTAGAATTTTTTTTTATTGTTTACTAATGTACTTGTTGAAGACTATCTAATGATAAACAGACCATTATTTATTGTAAATTGAAATGCTTACAAATATCATTAAACTTTCAATTCATATGACCGTGTACTTTGTAAACCATCTCAGTCAAATAGATTTTTATGATTTAGAGCTTCATTATTAAATGATTAACAATCTTATAAAGCTTAACGGATAATTAATTAATGCTTACAAATGTCATTAAACTTTCAAATCATTCGATTATGCGCTTTAAAAATAAATCTACAAATGATTTTGAACAGAAATTATACAATTATTAAAAGCTTATTAGTTAATGTATTTTTGAATGCTAACAAATGTCATTAAACTTCAGTTCATATTACCTAATGCTCTTTTTTACATAAAAAAATATAAAATACGCTAAATTAGTAATTATAAGCATTGTACGATAATTCATGTTAATATAATCATTAACTCTTAATCAGTCTAAAAAGGTCATATATCTGAATTTGGTTTGTTACAGACTACAATTTGCACATCTTAACAAATCATTAATTGTTTGTTCATGTTTATGCCTTTTTTAAATAAATTGAATTAGTATTTTTATGAGCAGTTATCTCAATGGAAAAATGTGTCCCAAATGACCTGAATTTGCTCTATTTACACATATTTACAATGAATTTATTAGTTATAATTTGTTCATTTTTTTGCAGTACCCAGTCTATAAATTTGAGACTATTCATCATTTGTAAGTGTTTATAAACATTTACTAATCATTCGGTACCTTCATGGGCATTGGACTTTTAGCTGCTGTTACAATGTTAATGTGGTTAGTTAAGTTTAGGTAAATGTTGGCTAAAGACTAAATGTTTCCTGATGGTTTTACATCTAATTCTTCACATTAATTCTTAATTATTTTCTTTTCTTCTCCACCCTGTTTTAGTTTTTCAGACCGTGCTGACCCAGTGAGCATTTTGCTGTCCTTAACTTTTCTGTATTGCATTAGTTTTGAATATTCCTCATGGGGATTTAATAATTTTTGACATCTCAGTCTGAGTTAAACCTCTTTTTTTGCTCATTTTATCAGTAAAAGTAAAAAACTGATTAAAAAAAGAAAACATGCCTAATAATTCTGCACACCTGAATATGAGTTTTTCACTTCCAGCCTTCATGGACAATTATATATCAATTGACCATATGCACAGAGCGCTTTTTAGAACTTCCGGATAAAGATAAGCCAGCTCGTAATCTTCTGGTGAAGCTCTATACACTCTATGTTCTATACATAGGTAGAGACTCTCACAGAAACCTCTTCTGCCTCACTCTTATCAGAAACTAGGAAAAACAATAATTGGAACACAGTAGATAATGATAGCGGAATTAACATACAGTTTCATGTTATTAAATAACATATAATTTTATACGCAGAGTCTGTAATACCAGGAAAGTACATGTAACTGTACATTTAAATGCTGACAAAAAACACTGTTGTAACTGTTTAGGCAGTTAGGCTAATCTCTTAAATGAAATCTTAATGGTATACTCGATAATCAATATCTTACCTTCATAGCCATGAACACGTTTTTAAAATCTTATAAAATGTTAGCCTTTATTATTTTTCAACTCTGTGCAGTAAAATTCATGTTATTAAAGGTTCACTTTTCACTTGTGAAGATGATATGAAGAAATGTGTCAAAAACGTGTCTCTGCAAAAAAAAATACAAAAAAAAATAACGATTTATTAAGAAGAACATGAAATTACCGTTATAACCAGGAGATGGCAGTATAGGATCAATCAGGGCTGGAGCTGCAATTTCAACTCACTAGTTGTTTCACGGTTTTTGATTTATTATAAAATAAATATTAAAACAGATTTAGTACTTTATCGCACTGAAGTATAAAATATAGCAAGTGCAGGAAGTCACAAGTCTCTTGTCATTTAAAGAAATAAATAAATAAAGCCAGACGACAGCCTATAATCCTGAATGATTTGAATACCTATAGTCAAATTCAAATTAAATAAGTTGGTTTAACAATTAAATAATGTAATATTTTGAAATGTTTATATTTAATTTATTAATACATCGTTTAAGTTTTATCCAACACAGACTTGCTGCTGTAGTTGTGTTAGTCTGAATTTAGTCTGAATCACTTAATGCACAGCTCTATTTTGACATCGGCTCATCGGCTCGTCAGATGATTCATTCTGCTGCCACTGTCAATCATAGCAATGACTCGCGGCATGATTTAACGGATTCCTTCTCTTAAATTTAACATTCGCGTTTGTCATTCCTGAAATGGTATACGTGGACGTTTGGTCATTTTAGACAAATAAACCTTTTCTCCAAATTGTGAATGGATTATGTAGAGAAACCGAGCAAATAGCGCTCCCCTGACGGCACAATAAAGCTGACCGGAAATGACCGAGCTGGCTTATCTAAAACCAGGAAGTAACCGTGCATATGGTCAATTGTAAATGATTACATACAAAATCAATAGTAGTTATTAAGATTTATGTGGTTTGGAATTGGCAAAATGTGCTTGGAAAAAAAATATGACTAGAAAATCCACTTGCCTAATAATTAAGCACAGTGCATAATATTTGCTAATAATTTATTAATGTAAGTAATTGCGGTGTTACCATAAGTTTTACAAAATGGCATATCAAGTTCTCCTTCATTCATCTACAAATGGCTACATTCATAACAGCACAATGGACGCAATGTTCATTAATATGAAATTCTTGACTCGACTGTTCCATTGCAGCATTAATTCGCCCCTCTAGGTAGAACTTCGCTGCTCACTGGACGACTGTCTCCCTGTCTTCAAGAGTCCGACACCTTATGTTTAATGACCCAAGGAGAGAAAGGCTGTTTGAGGCCTCTTCTAAAGCCTCCCTGGTCTCCTCAATGGATGTGGCATCTTGGATCTAAAAAATAGTTCATTATTTGTAACACATCAACTTCTACTATGGCAGAAACACTGTATTAACCAGGACTTGGCATCAGCATTAACAAATACACGTGCCTTCTGCAGCTCGCTCCTGAACCCCTCATCAAGAATTTCAGTCAGATTCACATCTCCTGTAGCCTCACCCACAACCAGACTGAACAGTCGTGGGGCAAAGAAGTGGGGTGCTACACCGCCATGGATCAGGCAGATACTAATCATTTTTCCAATCAATCTGTAATCTCCTTTTGATTTGGCTGAAAAAGTTTCAAAAAGACATTTGTATTCACATTTGTCAAATTTCATTGTTAAAGGGGTGGTTGGTTATGATTTCACCCTTTAGTTAGTGTGTAATGTTGCTGTTTGAGCATAAACACCTGCAATGTTACAACGTTCAAAGTTCAATCCAAAGAGAGAAATTATCTTTTACAAAATTTGCTTTGCAAGGCCTACAACAAATGCCTGGTAGGGACTTCAGCGAGCTACTTCCTGGGTTGGTGGCATCACAAACCCTAAAATTTACATAAACCCTGCCCCTGGGAACATGCAACAAAGGGGATTAAACCAAAAGCTTGTCCTGAAAGATGGAGCAGTTCCCACTTTAAGAGCAGAAGCTGTTGTTTATGGGCCACAACCTATAAGTATTTTAAATTCTTTGTTGATGTGTTCTCCATTAATAGCTTATATTATTAATTTTATGTTGTTGCAAGGATGTACACAAAGGGCAATGCTGTTCATTTAATAAAGGTAAAATATGTGAAAAATAATGTGATTTTTTTGTTTTTGAAATGAAGCATGAACACATGTTACAGTGCACCCTTATAAACACAAACAAGCCTAAGAAAATTAGCTGGTTGACCACCCCTTTAACATATTTCCAATATGGGCTGGACCCTTGAATAAAAGTGAATATAACAAAATGCTTACCATGGCTATCCAGGGACAGTAATTTTGAATGATCTGGCCCTTTAAACAGGTTCCTGTTTTGTATATCTTTCAGTAGGAGATGACAAAATTCTCTTGTTGGCCCCCCATCATCCACTGCCCCATATGAGTTACTGTTAAGATCCATAAATACGACTCCTAGACGTTTATGTGGGTCGAAAAGCCGCCTAGTTAGTGCACGTCGTGCAGAGCCATAAATGTCATCTCTGCATGCATTAATCATATTTGACAACTGTCGATCCTCTGAATTAATTTTGTTGGTGAGCTCTGTGAGTATCTCTAGCACGTTGCCTGAAAGAGAGCAAGTGGAGTACAAAAATTATTTAGAAATGAATCAACTTTACTGAGATATAACATTTGTGAGAAGACTGTAGGACCACATGTCCATCAAAGCGTTTTTCCCAAATGGGGAGTTTTTTTGTGCGCTTTGCAAGTTTTCTTCTCGGCGCCCAGAGTTGAAGAATGTTAAACTTTGCGTGGGACAAATACCACACAAACATTTATACGCCTCCGTTGGCGCTTGAAAAGTTGGAACAAAAATGGAACAAAATGATTTTAAACAAGTGCCAGAGCAAGTAATTTATATTGTTTCAACATTTTTCTATTCATAATTAAAATATATGCAGAATCAAATACTAGTTACACTTCCATGGATATTCTGTATCAAACAAAACGCTGCGCCACAGAAGCACTCTCAAGCGCTCACAGCTAGGAATTTTCAGCAGAGCACCTGGCATTTTCAGTTGGCTAAAAACGCTTTGGTGGACACACAGCCTAAGGTTGTAAGGAATCACTAGAAGAAAATTAAATGAGTAGAGAGGGGGTGTTTACTTGGTGTCTATTTGGTCAACGAGGTCCTCCTCCGACCATTCATCCATGTTGAGTTCAGGACTTAACTTATTCACACTAATGTGTTAATTAGGGAAACATCTAAGACATTAGGAAGTCATGAGTTCTGTTTTAACCCCTGTGCTCACACAAACATTTACAGTAATTTGATGGCATGCACAAATATGTATTAAAATGGTAACAGCTCCTGACTTCAGTGTGCCACAATTTTGGTGTCTTTGGAAAGAAGACCCTTTGGGCTTTACTATCCATCATCCAGAGTTGATATTGCTCAAAAATATGAAAAGTTATAGATACTGAAGTGCCTTGATAAAAATTGTACCACACTGATTTTTTTTTTATATCATATAAAAATACATGAAATCAGTCCTGAAGCAATCCAGAAAAGTAATGGGTTGAAAGTCACATGTCTCATGAGTTTATATTTCAAATCTGAAGAAGATACCATGAAAAATGAGATTCCTGCAGCCATTTTTCTAGTCCCCCCCCCCCCCCCCCCCCCCCCCCCCCCCTGTTTGAGGAAAAATATTTACCAAATTATTGAAGGGTTCTACTACAAACTATTTAGTCATTATACATGCCACTGCAGTTTTTCAATTATAAAACAGTAGACAGAATCTTAGACATTGTATAAGTGATTTATTTGAGCACTAGAAAAATACAATAATAATCATTTTTGAGTGATGAAAAAAAAACAATAATAATAAAAAAAAATAACTTAATTAAGTTAGTTAGTCATTTTCAGCTGTGATTCCCAATATGGGGGGCGCTCGTTAACAGGTTAGCTTACTGTTTCAGTGGGAAAAGTTACATGTAACATTGTAATACATTTACAATATATAATACATTGTAGAATTTAAAGATGAATAAACTAGTAATTTAGGAGCATTTTTCTTTCATTATTCTGTCCAACCTCCCCAACTCTCTCCCTCACAACCTCTCCATGGTACACATCCTGGCTGTTATGTGAGCATTCTGTAATGCAACCATGTCCAAGTGATCTGAGTGTGCACACGCATCCGGTGTGTGATGTGTGTGTGCGCGCGCTCTGGCTCACGCTGCATTCACACGGGGCATTGGCGTCAACGCTTGACGGAGGCCGTGTCTAAAGCGTGCTGCTGACGCAACTTTTCAAGCGCCAACGGAGGCGTCAGCCAATCAGATCGCCTCATGCAAATACCCAATCCCGTTCATGCAACACCAGAGAAGTATGTGATTGGTTGTTGTAACTATGACGGCGCGTCAGCACCACGCTTCAGACACGCCCTCCGTCAAGCATTGACGCCGACGCCCCGTGTGAATGCAGCGTGAGCCAGAGAGCTGAAAAGTGCACAGACATATCCACTGAATTGGAGACGGTAAAAGTGGGTGGGTCCAATATCATTGGTCTTCAAATGTGGGTGGGTCCTGTCCCACCCACATACAATGGTTCCGACGCCCATGTGTAGAATACATTTGGAATATTGACTGTAAAGGCAAGGTCGATGGGCGCAGAGGTGGGCTTGTTACACAAAGAGTTGGGGTCACTGGTCGCAGAGGAGGAGATGGGGAGCGCAGAACCAAGGCTGGACACAGATGTGGGGTCCTTGGACAGAAGCGGAGCTGCTGGACACAGATGTATTGGATAATATTGGAGCAGACATATTGGAAATATTTCTGTTTTAAACCGTGAAGGCGAACCAGTGGATATCACACATAAGCAACATGCCAACTTTGTGCAAGACTTAATGCCAGTCAGAACAATTTTCCCTTCGCGCTGTCATGGTGCACACACGAGGGAGGAACAAGGACACGCAGACGAGGACGTAAACTCAAATAATAGTATTTAATAACATCAAGGCAGGACAAGACAAGGCAGAGAGACAGGATACACCGGGAAGTCACAAGTAGACCAGACAAAATCAAACTCAAAAGACAGGACTAATATACAAGGGATAATTAACACATAATGAGACAAACACAGCTGGAACATACTTAACTCATAATGACATGAAACAAGGACAGGAAACAAACCAAATATGGACACAAGAGGCAGGAACAGATGACACACACAACAGAACCCTGACACGCGCTCTGAGCATTTAATAATCACTCCTCTCCAGCTCTGCTCCGGGTTCACCAATTCTCGCTCCCGCTCCGCTCCTCACTCACTGATATCAGAAACACCACTCCGCATTCGCTCCGCGTCTAAAGTATTTCAGTTTGTTTGAAATATCACAGTTCTGTTCATAACATATATTAAAAGAAAAAAATTAATAAATAAAATAACAGGAGCGTTTTATTGAATAGTGTCCAAACTTTTTTCCTACCACATGCCAAGCTAATAACATGGTTGTCAGTATTAAAAGGTATAATTGCTGCTTTTTGCAGTGCAAATTTTGTTTGTGATGAAAATAACAATGTTTCCCTCAGTTATTTTACCTACGGATCGATGCATTTCTTACGTCGCCGATCTTTGACCGCTAAGGGGTTAAAACAGTTATAATTTCTTTAGTAGTTTTGACTTCTGCATTATCTATGTGAATATTACAATCCCCATGCAATAGCAAAACAGTCAAACTCTGAGGAAATCATTGATAACAGTTCAGTGAGCTCTTCAATAAAGGCTGAAGAATATTTTGGACACCTGTAAATAATGATAAACAAAATACGAGGAGCACCTTTCAGCACAATACCTAGGTATTCAAAAGACAAATACTGACCAAATGACACTTGCTTGCATTGATAGACATCTTTAAATAGAGCAGCTACACCTCCACCTCTCCTAACAGTCCTGCAGACACTTATAAAATGAATGTTAGGAGGGGCTGTTTCATTGAGGACTGTTGCACTGCAGCTGTCTTCTAGCCATGTTTCATTTAGAAACATAAAATCCAGGTTGTTTGTGGTTATTAAATCATTGATCAGAAATTATTTATTTTTAGTGAGCGAATGTTTAAAAGTGCTAACTTGATGGAATTACATTTAGTCTCTACAGCAACATTAGTTTGATGCATATCTACTCAAGATGGCTCCGCGGTGATGGGACATGCTTCTACATCAATGAAAGGTGGTGTAAAGATGTAACAAGTGTTAAAGAAGATGTGCTGTTCAGATCTAGAAACACTTTTCATCAACTGTAGGCCTCTATATTCGCCGCAGGAGTTCCACTCATTCATTCTAGTGAGTATCTACATTCCACCGCAAGCGCACGTGAGCTCTGCTTTACAGAAACTCGCTGATCAGATCTCAGACACAGAACAACAACACCCGGACTCTGTTTTAATCATTCTAGGGGACTTTAATAAAGCAAATCTCTCACGTGAACTGCCAAAATACAGACAGCATGTTACATGTCCCACCAGAGACAGTAATATACTGGACCACTGTTACACAGCAATAAAGGATGCATATCACTCTGTCCCACGGGCAGCTTTAGGACTCTCTGATCACTGTTTGATTCATCTTATTCCGACCTACAGGCACAAACTGAAATCAGCTAAACCTGTATTAAGGACTGTAAAGAGATGGACTAATGAGACAGAGCGGGTTTTACAAGCCTGTCTCGACCTTACTGATTGGGCTGTTTTTGAAGCTGCTGCAAACGATCTGGACAAGCTCACAGAGACTGTAACATCTTATATCAGTTTCTGTGAGGATATGTGCATTCCTACCAAGACTAATCTAACTTACAACAACAACAAACCATGGTTCACTGCAAAACTCAGACAGCTCCGTCAGGCCAAAGAACATGCCTACAGGAAGGGGGACAAAGTCTTGTATAAACAGGCCAAATACACACTGGAAAAGGAGATCAGAGTGGCAAAGAGGAAATATTCGGATAAGCTAAGGATCCAATTCTCTTCCAGTGACACGGCTTCAGTGTGGAAAGGTCTGAAAGACATCACCAATTACATGACACCATCCCCCAGCACTGTGGAGAATCAACAACTGGCAGATGATCTGAATGAGTTCTACTGCAGGTTTGAAAAAACACCATTCACACCTCCTGCAACCCCCCAGAGAATTCCAGAGATTAGGAGCAGCACAACTGAAAGCCCTAGACCCCATAGTGGCTAAACGAACAGAAGGTACAACAAGGGAAACAGATGAAGAAGATCTGAGAGTACGTTTCGGGATGTAAATATGAAGCAAATCAGAAAGATAAGGTGGGGCAGAACTATGAAGAGCTTTAAAAGTGAGACGTAGAATCTTGTACTCTATTCGATATTTGACAGGTAGCCAGTGAAGGTAGTAGAGAACTGGAGTGATATGCTCGGTGGAAGAGGTTCTAGTAATTATACGGGCAGCTGAATTCTGGGAAAAACTATTGGATTTTGACAAGATAGATTTTGTACCAACAAGGAGAACTTCTGTTTTGTCAGTATTTAGCTTAAGAAAATTATGTGAAAACCAGGATTTAATCTCTTCTAAGCAACCTAAAAGAGAGGAAAAAATAAGGGTTGAGTTTGGCTTAGAAGACAAATAAAGCTGGGTGTCACCAGCATAGCAGTGAAAACTGATGCCATATTTCCTAAAAATGTGACCAAGGGGTAGTAGATACATAATAAATAAAACAGGGCCCAAAACAGAGCCTTGAGGGACACCAGTTGTAACAGGTGAAATGTATGATTTGAATTATTTTAATTGAATAAATTGATTGCGCCCAGAGAGATAGGATCTGAACCAACTAAGAGGGACGCCAGTAATACCTATAGAGAGTAGTCTATCTAGGAGAACTTGATGAGAGATTGTATCAAAAGCCGCGCTTAAATCGAGTAGAATAAGTATAGTTAAAAGTCCAGTACTTATACTTCCAGTACAGTCCAGTACTTATCCAGAGTGAGCAAAAGGGCTGGCAAAATCACTCTGGACCCCTCACATCCAGCACACTCCCTCTTTGAACTGTTGCCGTCTGGTCGACGCTACAGAGCACTGAGCACCAGAACGACCAGACACAGAAACAGTTTCTTCCCTCAGGCAATCCGTCTCATGAACATTTAACTCTTAATAATAAACATGAAACGCACAACACTATCATACTTTTTATTTTTTATTTAACACACATACTTATTACATTTCAAATTTACACCTAACATACCTGTACATACTGAATTGTCTATTTTGCATATTGTGTTTGTGCTATTTTGCATATTGTCCATTTTATATATTTGTACATTACTATTATTATTTTTATTTTATTTATTTATTATTATTATTATCTCTGTCCTGTCGCTGTCATTCTGTCGCACTGTGGAGCTACTGTCACTAAAACAAATTCCTCGTATGTGCAAACATACCTGGCAATAAAGCTAATTCTGATTCTGATTCTGATAATAGGCCGCTGATTAGATGGGTCAGCCCTACGGCTTGAGAAGGCCTTAGACTTTCTATCACGTGATAAAACAGAAATAGAGAAAGCTACAGGCACACTGGGTTCCCGCTTGTTCTGTAAATATTTGTGACAGTTCCTGCTATCATAGTGGGGACCTGACACATATCACTGAGAGTTATCAATTGTTTTTGGTTCACCTACAGCAGATGGAGGAGGGTTTGGGCCCTGGCATTGTGGCAGCGGCCGGAGAGCTCTCACAGGAGGAGGAGGGCGAGCTGGGCCCACAGGCTTTGGTGGTTGTGGAGCCTGCCATTTTTTAGTTGATATCTGGGGGCTTGCAGCGAAAGAGTGGGAGAGTTTGGTCCCAGCATACACCAGTTCCTCTATTTTCTGTGAGAAGCTTAGAAGTGGAGATGCTGGAGAGAGGGATAATGTTTCTGGTGAGATGGGCTCTGGCTCTGGTGTTTCCGGTGGCTATGATATGTTGTCCTGGCTTCCCTGGCTGTTTTCCAGAAAGTTGTCATTGGGTGCTGAGTCTTGGAGCTGTTGTAGTACGTCACAATCTGTTTGTGATGAGCTCTGTGGGCAGGGCTCAGCGGCATAGTTTCCATGAGCAATGCTTTTTGTGGTTGCGTGGTGTTATCAGTGTCCTTGTGGGATTCGTCAACAACATGATGACTCGAAAGCTGATATGAAGTCCTGTGGTCACTCATACTCTGTCCAGGTGTGTGTGTGCCATTCAGGTTGAGTGGATTGGCACACACTACTGAAGGATGACGGAGGGAGAAGTAGATATTGTCCTTTAGCAATCTTGCACCAAGTTTGTTTGGGTGGAGGCCATCCAGTTTAAACAGTTGTCTATGGCCCCAGAAAAGATTGAAGTTGTTGATAAAGTTGACTCCTTTTATAACGCAGGTTCTTTGTAGCCATGTATTCAGCCCAAGCAACAGTGAAAACATGTTAGTTCCCCTTGCTGGGAGTGGGGGTGGTATTGCCTTCAAGAAATCCTCAATGACTGTTAGGGTGTATTCACATCTGTCTTGTTTGTTTCGATTGAATCAAACTCAGGTTAGTTTCCCTCTTTGGTGCAGATCTTTTGGGCAGGTGTGAATACAGCAATCGCACTAGGATGCACACCAAACAACTGTACCGAGACCCAGCTAAAGAGGTGGTCTCGGTCCGCTTCCAAGCGAACTCTGGAACGGTTGAATGGATGACCTTAAGCACACGTGTGGTTTTGTTTACAATTTTTGGTTCACTTGCAAAAAGGGCAGTGTGAAAGCGAACCGCACCAAACAAAAAAAAATCAACGTTGTATTTGGTCCGGACCAAAGCAAGTGAACTAGCGGACTTTCCTGGTGTGAATACACACTTAGTGTCTGCAGACCCTTAATGTAAAAATAAGAATTTAACTGTTTCTAAGGGTGTGTTCACACTTGTAGTTCAGTTTATTTGGTTCAATTGGTCCGGACCAAAAAGGAAAATGATACATTTGGTCCTGGTCAGCTTAGCGTTCACACTGGCATTTTTGACAGCAAATCTAAAGATACCGAAACTAAAGGCATAGTCATACGTTCACAATCTTATTGGTCAGGTTGAATGATGTATATTTTGTGACACAACTCACAAACACTCCAAATAAATGGAAAAGGTGCGTTTGACTTGAAGCGGCACAGCGTGTGTATGATATCAAAGCACCCATTCACTGATCGATCTGTTCAGTGCCGCTTTAAGTCGAATACACCTAATGCCAGGCTGCTGGACTAATTGCGCTCGTTGTTGTGTGAATATGATTTTATTTTTATATTTATTTTATTTTATTTTTTATATAAGGCACTTTACCTTTATAAGGTTCTTGGACATCCCTTGCTCAGGCTTCACAACCCCCACATTAGCTGGTCTCAGATGGCTGTTTAGGCTTGGAGTGATTATTGTCATGTTATTCTCGTCTAGTGTCTGCATTCTCCCATGTTTCGTTCTGTGTTGGCATCAGTTTTCTAGCTGTTATTCATGCAGTGATTATCATGCGTGATGGGATGTTATACTCGGGCTCAACGTAATGCATAAAATCCCTTCAACAAGATTAATAGACAGCAAACATTTTGGCAATTAGCGGTGTCATCTCATCACATTTCTGTCTGAAGGTAAAAAAGTCTGGTTTTACTTGACATTTTATGTTTAAAATTGAAATAATGCAATGAGCTCCGAGTAAAATGTCACGTGTCAAATGTCATGTCACCTCGAAACCTATGGTAATTATGACATGGCGTGAATGCAGCTACAGTTGGTGGACTACCAAAATGTGCTTTCTACCACCATGGGTGCCGCCACATCTGCAAAATGCATTTGCAGCTTTTTACTTTTTTGACACATATTTGTCACAAATAGATTTTTAATCTATATTTTAAAATTCCTTTAATAAAACAACATGCATTTTTGTCACGCACATACTTTGTTATTAGTTACCTGTCCTTTATTTTGACAGAACTATGTGGGAAAAAGATATCTGTTCACTTCCTTCAGAAATTGTTGCTTATTTTATGAATTGTTTATTTTATAAAAAGGTAAGACACTGTATAATTTAGTTCCCTGTTTATTACGCCTAACTAAAACAAGGAACGAATAAATGAAACATGGTCACGATTTAGCTAAATCATTGAAACTGAAAAGAAGAGACGAATTAATAAAATGTCCTCACATTTAAAGCCCAAGTTCTCTCAGGATAATCAACAAAGTGCACACAGCACAAGATGTAAAAAAAAGAGCTTCATTAATTGACAACTTCAGTGATTTTAAAAGGATCATTCTTTACTCGCTTTCATACCATTTAAGTAAAAAATTTTAAATAAATAATAATAATAATAATTGCAGCTGCATTTAAAAGCAGGTGTAGCCTATTCGCTAAATTATCACTCACGAAATTTGACTGTGATAACCATATCAACAAAACTATCGCCAATCATTATTGCATATTCGCTTATTTACCACATCCACCATCAAATGACAGTGACATTTATATTTCATTGCGTATAGTAATTGCTCTGCAGTAAAGCCATTCAAACCAGTTAAATTTTTGCTGATGATATTCGTTTGTTTTATGCCTGCGGTGATTATGAGTGAAACATCACATCATCATTGTGCATTGCACATATCGAGTCATCAGATATCTAAATATAGTTGTGCAGAAAAAAATACTTACACATTTACATACCTCGGGTTTTTTTTGTTATATTGTTTATAATGAATAGATTGAGGAATACTAAGAAAGTTGATGTCTAACTTTAAAAAATGAAGGAGGGAGAGGATGATGTACCGAGTCGCTAAAGACCCAAGGTATGCATTTAAGGGTTAAAGGTAAAATGATGCATCCCATATCAAATCAATACGGCACGCGATTTGTCCCGTATTTTACAAAGGTCCAGCTCATCATTGAATCAACAAATATGTATTTTGCACTGGTTATAATACTAATAGCAATTATAATAAAATCAATTTCATAAGAAGTATTAGAGAAGCTCTATTGCGTGTGATTTCATTTTAGCATCTCTGTTTCCATAGCGACATGAGTCTCCAGAACATGTGCCGTTAAAGCCATTTCACGCGAGCGCAGCATGCGGTAAACAAACCTGCGCAGTTTAAACATCTAGAGCTCACATCTGTCCTTTGAACACAAGGCTCTCCAGATGTAGAGCTGAATGGGAGAGTTATCAATGAGTCTGTCCTGTAACTAATGATGAACGCTCAGTTTGCACAGAAGCATTTCAGTTGCTCACGGTGGACTGGCTGATAGTTCAGGGATAGGGATAGTTCACCCAAAAATACAAATTGTGTCATCGTTTACACACCCACAAGTTGTTCCAAACCTGTAATAATTTATTTCTAATTTATTTCTTATGTTGAACATAAAAGAAGATACTTAGAAGAATGTGGGTAACCAAACAGTTTCTGGTCTGATACAATTTTTTCTCTTCTATGGAAGTTACTGAAGACCAGCAGTTTACCACATTCTTCAAAGTTGAATCACCACTAGAGGTCACTCTCCCAGCACATGGACTTTCACACAGTAACAGATCACTTTAGGACTGCATTTCCCATCATCCACTGCACCAACACAGCTGTTTGCACTGATCACGCACACACCTGTTTTCCATCTCACAATCACCATCACCTAATCACACACACGCACACACACTATTTAAGCTCTGGACTTTCTGCCACTCACTGCTGAGTATTGTTTAGCCTAGCTACAATCAAAGCGTTTTCCCAGTATTCCTTGTTAGATTTCTCATGTTCTGATTCCTGCCCGTGCTCCTGGATTATTCTCTCTGCCTTGCCCTCTGGATTAAGTTTGCCGATCGCCGACCCACGCTTGCCTCAGGACTATTCTTGTGTCTTGCCCATGCCATACCTGTTTGCTACTGCCTGACCCTGCCTGTTTTGACCAGGTTTCATAATAAAAAGCTTGCACTTGGATCCGCATGTCTCACGTCTCGTCAGCTCCGTCACAGAATACTCGGCCCACTAGGATCCAGCAGCTTCTCGGACGGTCATTCAGCAGGTATGGACATGACAAGAATCCTGTTTGCCATTAAACAAGGTCCTCGATCACTGGAGCAACATATTAGAGAGTTTTTAGTCTTCGCTAATTACTCAGATTTACCGGACATTACTTTGATCGAGATTTTTTGCGATGGCATTAATCAACCATTGAGATCTGAGTTTAGACGCGAGGGTACGTGTGCTTCGCTCGCTCAGTTTTTGGACTATGCCCTACTGACTGTTGGTTCAACATTCACTGTGGGAGTCGCGGAGGAACGAGACACTGCACCCAATTGTGTGAACACAGCCACGCTAGAGCACGCTCACCAAATGGCAACAACAACACCCCGTAGCATCATTGCTGCCAATCACAAACCAAGTCAAGTCACAGCCTATGTTAAAGAGTCAAGTAAAGTCACCGCTGATGGTAAAGAGCCAAGTCAAGTCGCCGTTGATGTTAGAGAGCCAAGTCAAGTCACCGCTGATGGTAAAGAGCCAAGTCAAGTCGCCGTTGATGTTAGAGAGCCAAGTCAAGTCACCGCTGATGTTAAAGAGCCAAGTCAAGTCACTGCTGATCTTAAAGAGCCAAGTCAAGTCACTGCTGATGTTAAAGAGCCAAGTCAAGTCACCGCTGATGTGAGAGCCAAGTCAAGTCACCGCTGATGTTAAAGAGCCAAGTAAAGTCCCAACTGATGTTAAGAAACCAAGTCAAGTCACAGCCGATGTTAAAAGGTCAAGCCAAGCCACAGTTGATCGTCACGAGTCAAGCCAAGCCACAGTTGATCGTCACGAGTCAAGCCAAGCCACCGTTGTCCATCAGGAATCAACCCCTCTTTCAGCTCATCAGCCAGAACCACACCACGCCTCAGCTCAACAGCCACATCCACATCCACACCACGTCACAGCGGACCAGCCAGAGTCGGACCACGTCACAGCGGACCAGCCAGAGTCGGACCACGTCACAGCGGACCAGCCAGAGTCGGACCACGTCACAGCGGACCAGCCAGAGTCGGACCACGTCACAGTGGAACAACCAGACTCTGTCACACCGAGAGATTTAAAGTCAGTCCTTCGAGTTCTCCGGTTGATATCCAGCTTGAGGGATGCACCGCTGGTGTCTGTACGCACTGCTGGTATCTCCAAATCCACTCACTTTGACCCTCCTGTCCATGAACTATTTACCCTGTCTGAAGCGCTTCCCAGGGTGGGGATCGCACTATGTTGCATTTGGGCCACATACACCACTGTACTGCCCCAGGGGAAGGCATTTGCTGCAGAACCTCCCCAAGCGGTGGTGCGAGCCTCAGCCCCTGGCAAGGTGGTGGCACCCAGCAATATACTCTCACCCGGTCAGGTTACCACCGTAGAACCTCCAGAGGTGTCGGTGGTATCCTCCTGTAAACTCTCATCCTGTCCAGTCACGGCTATGGAGGCCGTCTGTGAGCTCCCACCCTGTCCTGTCACGGCCAAGAAGGCCGTCTGTGAGCTCTCATCCTGTCCTGTCACGGCTATGGAGGCCGTCTGTGAGCTCTCGCCCTGTCCTGTCCCGGCCATGGAGGCCGTCTATGAACTCTCACCCTGTCCTGTCACGGCTAGGAAGGCTGTCTACGAACTCACGCCCTGTCCTGCCCCGGCCATGGAGGCCGTCTATGAACTCTCGCCCTGTCCTGACACGGCTAAGGAGGCTGTTGGTGATTCCCTGTCCGGCCCTGTCATGGCTACGGAGGCCGTCTGGGATTTCCTGTCCTGCCCTGGCACGGCCCCTGAGATCGGGAAGGCTCTCCCTGTGTTGTCTGTCTCTGTTTTCCCAGTGTTGTCTGTCTCTGCTCTCCCTGTGTTGTTTGTCCTTGTTCTCCTCTGCTTCCAGGTTCTGTCAGGGCTACCTGCCCAGTCTGCTTCCCTGCGGTGGTCTCTGGTCCCGTCTGTTCCGCCCTCGTGGGTTCCAGGTCCATCTGCTCCACCCTGGTGGATCCTCACGCACACACACTATTTAAGCTCTGGACTTTCTGCCACTCACTGCCGAGTATTGTTTAGCCTAGCTACAATCAAAGCGTTTTCCCAGTATTCCTTGTTAGATTTCTCGTGTTCTGATTCCTGCCCGTGCTCCTGGAATATTCTCTCTGCCATGCCCTCTGGATTAAGTTTGCCGATCGCCGACCCACGCTTGCCTCAGGACTATTCTTGTGTCTTGCCCATGCCATACCTGTTTGCTACTGCCTGACCCTGCCTGTTTTGACCAGGTTTCATAATAAAAACCTTGCACTTGGATCCGCATGTCTCACGTCTCGTCAGCTCCATCACAAAAGTATCTTATCTTGTGTTCAACAGAAGAAATAACTTTATGCAGGTTTAGAACAACCTGGGTAAATTATGACAGAATTTTCATTTTTGGGTTAACCATATCTTTAAAGTGACAGATGCATCCGTGCTTCTAAAGTTATAGGCCTATTGTTTTATTAAAATTTGGATAGTCTGTTAACAGTGTTGGGGGTAACGCGTTACAAGTAACGCGAGTTACGTAATAATATTACTTTTTTTCAAGTAACTAGTAAAGTAACGCATTACTTTTTAATTTACAAGAAAATATCTGAGTTACTTTTTCAAAAAAGTAACTCGAGTTACTTTTTTCCCATTTATTGACTGATAGTTATTGAAAAACTAACTGAAATAAAATAATTAACAAAAATTAACAATCGTTTTCATAATCATTAAGTTCTCACCCCTTGGCAGAAAAATATTTGAGTTGTGTGACAGTTTAGGGAAATACCTGTAAATGGCGCATCACACACATTGGGTTATCTGACGGAGAGACGCAAAGCAGTTTAAAGCAGAGTCCTGCACCGGTCCTGTTTGCTAAACGTGCACCAGCAGTAACAGAACACCCGACCCGTTATCCCACAGCAGCACTAATTTAATTCTGTACCAGACCAGAACCGTTTGACATAAAGACCGCGAGTCGCGACCCGAACCGCACACGCATTAATCTACAACATCAGGTAGACAAACTTATTCATTTTCTCCTGTAACACAAGCAATCAAACCAACATTAGGCATTCTAAGTTGGCGCTTTGACGAAAAACAGACACGCAGAGCAACGTGATAATTAACAGAAAAAAGATGAGAACGTGCATCCTTTCTGTAAACAATACAAAACTTGGCCGAGCATCTCGTGATCACTCTGCCAAACTTTAGAACAAATATGCATAGGCTAAATCACATCATACACATGCTTATAATTCTTCATAAATAAAGAAAAGAACATATTCAAATATGAGCCTTTACTGTGATTGTCCTTATTATTGAATTTCATTAGTCATTAAATGATTTATGCGCGGCTGTTCATGGAAAAGTGATCAAGACACGACAACCATGATTATGGTTAAATAAGAAAAAAGAAATCTTATATAACGAAATTAGGCTACATTTATTTTCATATTAATATCGCAACACACCATTAGATTACATTATCGCAACTTGTGTAGATTTATGTGTTTCAGCATGCGTTAATTTTGTGTCGCTAAACGTTTGCCTCAATAAGGTTAAACTAAGTCTTTCTTTGGCCTTCGCTCTGGAAGTGATCTGTTGATTCTGCTAAACTTTAATTAAAACAAAAACTAAACTATATAAAAACTAAATAAAAATGTGTTCACAAAATAAAAACTAAAATAAAACTAACAAAAATATTAATGAAACTAATAAATACTAAACTGAATTTTATAGCAAATTTGAAAACGATATTAAAATAAAACGAATTTAAAAATTCAAAACTATAATAACCTTGGTGTGAACATGCTGTTACTGTAGTTCTAGAATAAATGTGAATGTGCTTTAATTCATCCCACTCGCAAAAAACTGATTTAGTATTCATCAAAATGAATTAAAACGGTGAAATGCAAACACAGGATATGACACAAACCTGCAATAATTAAATATGTTAAACAACACACATGTATCTAATCCCATTTTATTAACCAATGTCTTTGCTGCTGACCTTTGATGATCCAGTTCAATCATACTAATAAGCAAAAATGACTTTAGATAAACTAACAATTGTGCTTCATTGTTTTTTTATTGCTGAAGAGTGTTGAACTTCTTCTCCTGCGCTCTACTCTTCACACGTGAATTTACTTTTCCTTCAGCCTGAGCATGGGCGGTGCTAGGGAGGGGCTAGCAGGTGCTCCAGCACCCCCAAGAAAAACCAAAGCACCTCCATAAAAATTGAAATAAAATAAAAACATTTGACTCATTAAACACATAAATACTGCAATGCAATAACGTGATTTGCAGTCGCACGTAATGTCAGCATTTTATTTAAAAAATGGATCGGTTCCTTGTGCCAAATACTATTGGCCTACCCCGACTAAAGATTTTTCTAGTCAACTATTCGCACGTTTATATTAAATTGATAGTATAATAACCATTTAGGTTATTATTTATGCCTATTATTTAGGTATTTAGGCGTATTATTCCGCGCTCAAACGCACGCATAACGCTTGCCGCAAAGCACCGGCTAAAGTAATGATTATGAATGCATCGGGGAAAAATACATTTTAATTATTTATTAATAAACTAGTGCTTTCTCAGACTCGCCATCTCCACAGTGGACTTGCCTTTAATGGAGAAATGCACCTAAACGGACTACATGGAGAAGATTATTATTATAATTTTTTTTGGTTTTCAAGCTTTCTGCAGATTTATTTCTTATGTCTGTGAGCTGGTTCATTGTTGTGACGCGCTCCATTCACGGAGACTGCATGAGACGACAGAAAACACATCCAAAAATGACGGGAGTATAAGCTCTTTCCGCAGGAAAAAAATAAATAAATAAAAATAATTGCGTGTGCGCCCCCATGCAGTAGGCTATGCGAGATAATACTCCCACATTCCTCATAAACATTTGAAATGCGCCTATATAGTGATTTTATTATTCATATAAAAATAATAATAATAGCAACCTGTTTTGGTCATATTTACTATTAATTTCCCGGCTCCCCCTGTCATTGATCTAGCACCCCCTCAGCACCTGCCTTCAACATTCTCTGGCGCCGCCCCTGAGCCTGAGGTTTATTCATTACACTTTTTGGTGTGAAAGGGCTTTACATTTGCTATAATTACAACTTCTTGTATTAAAAACAATCAAGCCCTGCTCATATTTAAAAAGTAACGCAAAAGTAACGTAACGCATTACTTTCCTAAAAAAGTAACTAAGTAACGTAATTAGTTACTTTTTTAGGGAGTAACGCAATATTGTAATGCATTACTTTTAAAAGTAACTTTCCCCAACACTGTCTGTTAATATAATATTCCACACATTATCAGAGCTTACATAATGATTTTATTTTTAGACATTATTAGACAGATTAATTAATAGATTATAATTAATGTTAGACCCAGTTTATTAATTTATTATTTATATAAATTATAAATGTATAAATAATGTCATATACAATTTGGCATTTTAAAGTTTTAAAAATGGTAAATTATTTAGATAAAAAAATGGGACAAATAATTACATAATAATGTAGTCCTAATTTAAACAAATAAAAAAAAATAATCCCATCCAGGTAACAGCTGCAGAACTGACTAATAATAACTAAAAAAAGACTATTAATAGTTAATGATACATTTAATAATTAAATTTAAAATAACAATATTAATGTGTTCTGCTGCAAGTTTACATACTTGAGCATGTTTTCTCATGGTTTATTGTTGAGCTATGAGTTCCTCCCTGATTATTTGTCCTTGGTGTTTGTTTGTTTTTGGGTGGGGTTTGTGAATGGGTGTCCCTTATTTTGCCTTGCTGAAGGTGGCAACCCTAGAAACTCTCACACTACAACAGACATGCTAATGCTATCAGACAAACATACAGCCATAGCTCCAATAAAGAAGAGGAGTGCAGTTGGAGAGAGCGAAGAGGAGCCGCTAATGCTAATTATAACAAGCACGCTAATAGACAAAGAAAAACAGGCTCTACAGAAGAAAGAGGTGCAGCTGGAGAGAGATGAGGAGACGGACAGACGGACCTTCTCACACAACAACAGACATGTTATTGCTAATGCTAACAGACAAAGAGTAACAGAGGAGAGGAGTGAAGCTGGAGAGAGAGATTAGGAGCTGCCAGACAGGTAAGAGAAACACTAACCTCCTCACACAACAACAGACATGTTAACGCTAATGCTAACAAACATGCTAACAGACAAAGAGTAACAGCTACTATAGAGGAGAGGAGTGAAGCTGGAGAGAGAGGAGCTGCCAGAGAAACACACTAACCTCCTCACACAACAACAGGCAAATGCTAACACTAACATACAGCAACAGCTATTATAGAGGAAGGGACTGTTCCCACTGAAACATTTCCTTGGAGCAGTCTTGTAGCTTGCATCCTTTTATCAATAATGTATCTTAATCTATTTGCCAAATGAAGTTAATGTCACTGGACACTTAAATTATTTTGTATCATGCCTCAATAATTCTGGAAAATCAGTTTTATCTGGAGCAATAGAGGTAATTCTACTCTGAAAAATATTAAAGTAATCTATAGTAAATACTATACTATAGTAACCATACTATAGTAAAGTACTTGAAGAATTTGTTGTGGTAATGCTATAGATGTTGTGGTAATTTAACAACTATAGTAATATACTTTTACTTTTTTTTACTTTGTCATTTAGCAGACGCTTTTATCCAAAGCGACTTACAAATAAGAAAAAGTAACTAAAATTATAAGTTAAATAAAAATGACAAATGCATACAACAACATTTCAAAACTAAACATTTAAATGAAAACAAAAAATAAAGCTAAAAACAATTCAAAATATTAAAACAAGGAAAGGTATGAGTATAATAATGATTCTAACATAACACTAAGCCAAACACCCATATATATATTATTTAATTTCCATGTAGTATGTTAAAGTACTAAAATAACTAAAACTTAATAAAAGACCTATGCAGACATAATAAATTCAGACATAATTTAAGTAAAATTAAAATAAATAACAAATGCAAATCAAACGAGAGTAGGTTATCAGTAACCCTAAAAAATAACTCTGCCAAACACACATGCCAAAAAAACCACAACTTACTTACACATAGTAAGAAATGGTTATAAAAAACTGAAACAGAAGTGGAACAAGTAGTAGGAAAGAGGGAAAGTAAAAAGCGATACTTAAATCCTTTGCCTGTGTCCCTGTCCGGTGGAGTCGCACGGTAGAGTCGATGGTCTTTACACTCTTCGGTCTTCACACAAGGAGGCCTTCACACGACAACTGCCACGACCGCTGCCGCAGTAAACTAGGCTATTTTATACCCATCTAACAAAATACTACTCCAATTCAGCTTTCCTGATTCATCACAACAATTGGCCAAGCAAGCGCCCGACACTGACAAGGGACGCGATACACTACAAATAAATAAATATAAACAAATTACTTAACCCAATACTGTACGTCTTATACGACTATATGGTATATTAAACTACAATACACTACAGTTTACTGTAGTAAAAATTGAAGTGTAGGTACTACAGTATTTATTACACTTTATCAGTTCACAATATTTAATTAATTAACAAAGTGTTGTAAATACTATAATACAGTTGTGCTCATAAGTTTATACCACTTGCAGAATGTGCAAAATGTTAAGAACTGAAACAAAATAAGAGGGATCATGAAAATTGCATGTTATTTTTTTATTTAGTACTCTCCTGAATAAGCTATTTCACATAACAGATGTTTAAATATACTCCACAAGTCCCTCAGTTGTCCTCAGTGTGAAAATATGGATCTCAAAATCAGTCACTTTTGGAAAAGGTTCAAATATGCAAAGATGCTGGAAAACCAAAGAATGTGCAGGAGCTAAACATGTTAAAAGTTTAAAAATGTTAAAATGCAGAGGTGGGACCAAGTCATTGTTTTGCAAGTCACAAGTAAGTCTTTGCATTCAAGTCTCGAGTCAAGACAGACAAGTTCCAAGTCAAGTCCCGAGTCAAAATAGGCAAGTCCAAGTCGAGTTGAAAGTCCTTAACTTTTAGCTTCAAGTCTTAAACACGTCATTAGTGCTCTTTGCCCAAATTAGTGTCTCAATATTAATTACCATATCAAATTTATAGTAATTTATATCAGGAAGTCGGGTAGAATGTTTTACATAGTTTAATTTCACGTGAGATGGGTGCCCTTAGTAAAACTACTCAAGTTAAATTTAGTCATTGTGCCAAAATAGGAAAAGAAAACCTATTTTATTAGTAACATAATAGCAAAGACAACATAATTTCATAGAAATAACAGCTGCAATACTTTGCTTGTGTGCATAAGAAGAATATATGCTTCTAGGTGTTATATCTAAGCCAGTGAGCCATTATTTGGAACCTCAATGAAACAGATTTAAAAACATGTGAGCAGAAACACAGAAAGAACTGCTTTGAAAGAGCTAGAAGAAATAACTGCTACCATACTTTACATGTGAGAGGAAACCTGCAATATGGATGCAGACAAACTCATGAAGACAGTCATTCAAAAAATGCTGTGCTACCATTCTTTATAACTAAGAGTAACAAAGACAAAATGTTGTACGTTAAATGTTAAGTTTAAAATATGCATAGTTGATCGTTAAATTTAGGGGCTATGTTCTATACAGACTGATTTAAGAAATAAGTGAAATGAGTGCCTGGTGAAGAGGGAGAAAAACGGAGTATATTTTATAGTTATAGACTAAAATTCACAAATCATTTTGTGAAAGAAACACTTCTTCAAATTATATTTTAAACGATCATTAGGCCAATTGCCGCTTTTTCCCCTGCTTTTTTTGCAATGCTTAATTTTTAAATCTAGCTTAAATCAAGGTTTATCTAATTATTTTGCACCAAACTTTAAACCTTTAAAAATAAGCAGGTTTACATTTTAACCTGGATTTAAGTAGCCTAATATTTGCACCATAACTTTAAACTCAGGTTTAAATCTTGATTATGGATTAACTTTAAACTTAATGGAGGTTTAAATAAAATAAAATGCACATGCAATTATATGCAACTGATTGAACAAAAACAGTGTAGATCTGACAAAAAAAAAAAAAAAGAAGTCTCGGAGAGGTGTTTACCAATAAAAATGTAAATTAAAGCACATCGAGTTGGCAGAGCTGCGAGGGTCGTGGCGGGATGCGGATCCATCACTCATGGTGCACCTCGGTGTTGGACAAACAAAAGAAGTGGAATATGTTTATCAGCGGTCATGGTGATGATGAGGCGAGCACCGGTGATCGCGGCCGCACCTCTCGTTTCTCATGCCCGCTCCGTGTGTCTGCTGGGCGGTGATCAAACTGGCAGGGCAGCGCTTTTCACGAGCGAAGATAGCTACTAGACGAATCATGTCTTTTTTTCCACACTTTTATATTTTTGATTTTGAACCATTGGTTTTGTTTCCAAAGCTTTGTAACATAAGGCACTTCCGTCTATCTGCCGTGAATATACTGCAAATGCTCTAAAGAACGCTGAAGGCGAGAAGAAATGAGATACAGCTCTCTGCTTGAAGTGTGTTAGCCAGCTCATCAGTAAATGGTGCCCGGGTGCGCACCAAAAGTGCTAGTGTAAAAGCACTCTTACATACTGCACCTTTAATCATTCAATTTAATTTCTCAATTGTTGGAATATCTTCCAAAAATCATGCATAAGTAAATAACTATAGAAGATTTTAGAAAATTCACATAGAGGTGTTGTCATTTTTTAGCAAACCTATCTAAATGACAGGTTTATGCAATGTATATGTTTACAGTCTTTAACAACTACTTTTTTTTGCATTCTCAGATTTGAAACATGCTGCTGATCAAAGTTAGATATCAGGACTCCAGGAAATTTATCAGACTTGAGGATGGATTCACTTTTGCAGACTTTGTTAATGAAGGTGTTTTTTTTGTTTTTTTTTTACTTAATTTGTTTGTTTGTTGTTTCTTTTTTCATACATAAAATGCTGTCTATGTTTAGTCCACAGTAGGTTTGGCCTACCACCTGAGACAGATCTACACATTTATGATGACACTGAAACTGAGATAGACAAGGACATTTTACAAGATGTGCTCAATGCGAGACCTGATACGTCACTCATTATTGTTAGAAGAGAGAATGAAGGTACAGTATGACATTGCATTCCTGTTGTGTAACAAATAAATTGTCATATATGTTGTAATAGGTTCTTGTGTTTCAGAAATGTTATCAGATGCAACAAGCAGCTCTTGGACTGACATTTTGTCACTTAGTCATTCATCATATGAACTTGACCAAATGCCAGAACGCCCTTACAAGAAATCTAAGACAGAAGATGCAGCAGCTGAGGCAAAAGAGGTTACTTGTTCATTTAAATTTAGTATGTTTTATTTTTTTAAGTTAATAAAATTGATGTATCGTTTTTTTTTTTTTTTTTTTTTTTAAGATGGTTCGTAGTGCCCTAAAGCAGACAAGTGGAGGAGATGCTGTCCTTGCTGAATACAGTTACAAAAATACACTTTCAAGTGAAACGAGACGAGTCCTAGTCAACATTTTGGTTGGACATATGGTGGAAATGCATGGGTAAAACTGCTTTTTATTTGCTCTTAAATACTTGTAACACAAAAGCTACAAAGTGAAGCCAGCATCACAATAGAGTTAGCTTCTGATAGAATGAAGCAAGCTGCTCCCAGGCACACAGGAAATATGGCAAAGGGAAGAGGAGTTACAGTCGTACCCCAAGACGTTACCTTTTCGAGGGAACTCGTGTTGTGTTGTATGACAACACTTTGTGGAACTAAATACCCACTACGCCATCATGACCATATATCTGTCCTAATGTGAAGCTGCTTGGGCACAGCTCGGGACATGAGCAACTGAGACCCCGTCCAGGCTAAAAAATCTTATAGAAGTATGCAGGGAGGACCCACCTGCCACATCATAAATGTCTTAGAGTAGAGGGATGCCACTGAAAATAAAGCCTTGTATGATGCCATACCCTGTGTGGAATTTGCTCGGACTTGAAGAGGCAAAGGCAGATCAAGCTCCTCATAAGCCATAGGAATTGCCTCTACAATCCACTAATGTTCTGACCAGTTGCAGATAAGTTTTGGGTCCCCTAAGAAGGGCTGCCCAGCAAAACTTATCTGCAACTGGTCAATCCTTCTACAAGTAGAGGTCATCTGAACATAAACTTCAAGGGCCCTCACAAGGTGTATAATGTGTAACTTCTCTTGTTCCGCCAACCCATGAGGAGGAGGAGGACGAAAGGCCTGAAGGACCCTGAACCGGGTCACATTAGTGGGTACTTCAGATACATAACCCAGTCTTGGGTGAAGAACAAGCTTTCACCCTTCAACTCCAAGCAGGAGAAGGCAACTGACAAGGCCTGCAAATCTCCTAATCTCTTTATAAAAGTGATTGCCAACAAGAGTGTAATCTTAAAAGTAATGCACTTAGCAAATGCAGCATCCACAGGCTTGAAGGGTGCCAGGGACAGCCCTTCCAAGACAATAGCTAGGTTGCAAACTGGAACTCTAGCCTGAGCCATAGGCCTCATCCTCTGAGTATGATGAAGGAAACGAATCACAAGGTGGTGCTTTCCCAAAGAACCACCACTTAATTGTGTGTGGAAGGCAGGCCGCCACGTACACCTTAAGTGTGGATGGGGAAAGACAGGCAGAAAAACTGTTTTGAAGGAACTCCAGCGCTAAAGCCACTGGGCAGTTACTTGTGTCCTAATTTATGCTCTCTGCACCATAAAGGGAATACTCTCCAGTTTAGAGCATAACATTTCCTTGTGGAAGGAGCTCTAGAATTGAGAATGGTCTCTACAACCTCAGCTGAGAGACCTTCACTTAGGAACCTATCCCCCTCAGGGACCAGACCCACAGCTTGCACCTCTCTGGCCGGGGGTGAAATATCGTGCCCCCAGCATGTGTGAGAAGGTCACTCCTGATTGTGATCGTCCATGGGAGGCGATCTAGGAGTGCTATAAGGAAAACCACACTCAGGCCCGCCAGAATGGGGTTAAAAGTCAACAAGTCAACTTATTCCCGTCTAAGGCTTCATCCACCTGATTAAGGAATGTGCATGAACTTGATTGTGTGAGATTTATTACCCATTGGGGAAAACCCCTAGTGCTGAGCCAGCACTGCAGAGGTTTCATGTACAGCAGCCGAAAATGTATCACATTGGACACTGCTGCCATGAGCCCTAACAGTCTCTGAAACTGTTTCACAGTGATGAACTGGCCTAGCTTGATTCTGGTTACTGCTGCCATAATTGATTCAATATGTGCGAGAGACAACTCCCAGAAAAGTCGTCCTCTAAACTGGAGTGAGCATATTTTATTGCCATTGAGTCTTGACCCCAAGCACTTTATGTGGTCAATGCCATGCTTCCATGCTAATATTAACCAGTCGTATAAAAATTGAGAACTCGGATGCCCTGGAGTCTTAGAGGAGCCAGAGCGACATCCATGCATTTCGTGAAAGTGCAAGGGGTTAATGTTAAGCCGAACTGGTATTGGTATGCTTTGCCCCCGACAGCGGACATCAGGAACTTCCAGTCCTGCAGAAAAATGGAGATTCGGAAATAACAATCTTTTGATCTATCGTGAGAAACCAGTCCTCTGGCTTGATTTGACTCCGAATTGTTTTCACAATCCACTGAGACACATTGTGTAGTGCTTGCCAGGCTTCAAGGAAATCTACTGGAGGAATCAGCCTATTGATGCTGACCTCAGGAACATTTTGAGTAATAGATTCTGTATGCTGTATCCAATATTTCTACCCCTTGTGAATGCAATGTTATTAGGCGGACATTGTGGTTTAGCAGCCTAATATTCCTGCTGCTGTTTGTATACCTGCTGTCATGTTTGTACACGTGATTGTTGTGTTTTTGCTTATGTATAGTCTATGTCTTTTATTTTTAAGGAGAATTCCTACAAGGAACCAGAAGGAGAAGTATGCTCTAGGTGTTGTGACTCTTTTCCCATCACTTAAGGATCCATTTTCAAAAAAAGGCTATGTGAGTATCCTTGACTTGTGTATTGTATTGTACTTTAACTTGTGTATTGTAGCTGTCTAGATTGTCCCTGTGAATAATGAACCTTATAATGTTCTACGAAATGCCATAGGAACATTTTTATGACGCAGACAGTGGGACTGGATACATTGCATGGCGACTGAAGACTGTTCAGAGGAACGCCAAGAAGCGAAATAAGCCTAGCATCTCCAAAAGTCAGACTGGTTTGAGTGGACCTTCTTGGAACAGATGTTCCAGCTCTGAGCAGCAGGATGAGGATACTTTAAGAGAGGCAATTGCCTTTCTTACTCATTCCACAGATGAATCACAGATCTTACTTAAAATGAGGGAGACTTTTCACTATAGGCATAGGCTTGTTCATGACCCAAACAAGACGACAGACATTCTGAAGACCTTTCCTACATTTCTAAACACGAAGGGACTTGTAAGTTTGGAGATTCAAACAGCTCATTCAAAGAGTAATGGGCAATATTCTGAATTCTTATTTGTTTTTTTATTTTTATTAAAGGTGAATCAAGACTTCTCACTACTTTTCAGTCCTGAAACATCGTCCAAGTTGCTTGAAATGTGGGATACCACTTTTAAGGCAAAAATCATTGAAGAAGCCATAGGCTTGACTTCAACCGCTGTTGTGCGCTCACTTCTACTGTCAGCAAGTAACCAGAGAGATAGTGAACATTGTTCTGGTAAGATTTTATTTTCTCAACTTAATTTATTTGTGTATTCCTTTAAATTGGTAGCCTCAAAGCATAAGTGATGCCTTCACAAAAACATTATCTGGATAAAGTCCTTGTCAATTACTGTATATCTGAATTTTAGACTGGGACAGTGACATGGCAACATTGCTTTTGCTGCTCCATCTACTTCCACCATCACCTGGAAAGAAGGTCTCAAAAATCAGTGCATCAGATGCCATAAACAGGCTTGTGGTGTATCAGAAGGTAATGAGACTAAGAATGTGACTGCTTTAAATCTTCCTGAATTTACTGTTCCTAAGTTTTTCTTTTTCATTATCATGTGACTGCATTTTGTAGAATGTTTTTCATCTGTCTCTTTGTAGTCTCGTACCAGCCTTGAACAACATCTTCAGCAACGAGAAGGAAGACAGCCATACCTCCTTGCTGTTGGCAGGAACCGCAACCAGATTGAGCACTTCTACATAGCTCTGGATAAGAATCTCATCCCCTGTCAGTCGGATACTTCCCTTGGTGCATTCGATGAGCTATTTAAAGCCCACTTTGTTTTTAATTTAACGTATGATGAGGCACTCCTTCATTTTTACACTTTCATTCAGACAACAATCTACATGGTTGATATAGGGAAAACCAAGGAGTCACCAAGAGTTAAGGAGCTGAGAGCAAAATTACTGAATTAGCCAAATATGTTTTAAATGCAAATCATCTTTTGTGACTCAGTAGCAACAGTTTGGGTCTGAATTATATTCAAACTCTCTGTCTTGTTAAGAATACCCCATTATTATTTGGTGATGTTGTGCAACAGGACAATAGAAACTGGAATTTGTTGCAAATAATCAACGTTGTCTTTTCTCCAGGGGTTTCTGATGGCATGACTGTATCTCTTAGACATCTAATCAAAGAGCACCACCAGCTTTTTTTAAAATTGTGTACACCAATTAATATGCAATAGCTTAACACCATTTCATGGTCCAAAACACAAACGTTTCAAAAATTCAAGAATTTTACCAAGTTTCTTGCCAGGAAACATCCAATGTCCACTGTATGCCAGTTTGACTCATTAACAGTTCACCACAAAGAGTGTGGGCCAATGTGTTTAATACTGAATACCAAGATGGTGGTAAAGAATTGTTGTGATCATTTAAAATTCCTTTGCATACAAATATATGTTCCACTAATTAGGTTAGAATTGTTTCCATTGAATACAAAGTTGGGCTAATTGTTTGTAATGAGTAAAATAATGAAATTCCTGTATTGTCCAAAATTGATTGATGAGTGTATATTATTTGTAGTCGTTCAGCTTGTGACTGATTTCAGTGAACACCACCATGCCTTTATAGTATGTAATGGTGAGGACCATTGAACATTATGCAGTGATGAGGACCAATGAAAATGATCCCTTGTTTTACTCACCTTACAGCCATCCTAGATGTATATGACTATCTTCTTTTAGATGAACACAGAGTTATTTTAAAAAAATATCCTGGCTCTTCCAAGCTTTATAATGGCAATGAATGGCTGCCATGAGTTTGAAGCCCAAAAAAGTGCTTCCATCCATCATGACATCAATCCACACAGATCCAGAGGGGTTAATAAAGGCCTTCTGAGGCAAATCACTTTGTTTTTGTAAGAAAAATATCCATTTTTAAAACTTTCTAAACTGAAATTACTGGCTTTCAGTGGACAGTTGACTTACGGAAAAAGGGTATCTGACGCAGCATACTGTAGGAAGTAGTGTAACTGTTTAGAACCGCGAGAGGCAAATGCTTACGCTACGGTCAACGTCATATTTAGCATCACTTGTGTTTTTACCGTAAGTCGACCGTCTGCCGGAAGCTTGTAATTTCAATTTATAAAGATTTAAAAAATTATATTTTTCTTACAAAAACAAAGCGAATCACTTCAGAAGGCCTTTAACCCCCTGGAGCTGCGTGGATTGATTTCAGGATGGATGGAAGCTCTTTTGGGCTTCAAACTCACGGCAGCCATTCACTGCCATTATAAAGCTTGGAAGAGCCAGGATATTTTTTTAAATAACTCTGATTGTGTTCATCTGAAAGAAAGTTGTTTCTTTCAAAAGTTGTTTCAAAAGTTTGTGTTTTTAAAAGTTTATTTGGACTTTTTCTTCAATATCCTGACAAAATCCTGACAAGGCAACAGTGATGTGCAGCTTTTGCAATTTATTCAACCAATGTTATTGTTTATAAGTAATAATTTTTTTGGATCCTGTATGGACACATGGCATTGCATTTTTACTGTCACACAAGATACAGATAATTATAATTAGTATCGTCATAATTTAAAATGCAGTTAATGGTTAAATTTCTTTGTCTTACATGGACTTGTTATAAAAAACTGCTTTGTTATTAGATTTTCTAAATCTTTGAGCCAAATCTCAAAATTGTCCTATGGTGGGCCTCAAGCATTGTGTAATAAATTACAACTTTTTTTAAATAAAGAAAACCATAAAAATGTTAAATAGGCATAATTTTGCAATCATGCATTTTAGTAAATAATTAACTATATATTTTTTTTTTCATCCATGTATTTCTAAAAGCATAGGAACTTGATTCATTTTGTTACTGAAAACCATGTCCTCTGATGCAACTCCACGGACAATTCCATAGACACCTTTAATTAGACTGACCAAAATTATAAACGCAACACTTTTATTTTTGCCCCCATTTTTCATGAGCTGAACTCAATTCAATTCAATTTTTTTTTTCAATTCACATTTATTTGTATAGCGCTTTTTACGATACAAGCGTTGCAAAGCGCTTTACAGGAAATTAAGCCTCTACAATATATTTATACATTGTAGAAACTTAATATATTAACTTATGGCAAATTTTTTTAATTCTGCATGTTGTTGGTGGATCAGAGGTTGGCCTCCATCAGAGGTCCTCCGTGGGGTCGGCATCATCTCTTCTCAGGTGTTTGGTCATCTCAGATCATTTAAGGGCTGGATCCAGACTGAAGCTTGTGTAATTCCTAGTTACCACGGGATGTTAATCCCGTGGCAGAAACAAAGAGACATAATTAGCGTAGCTGTTGTTCCATTCAAGCAAAAATTATTTGTTCAACCCAAGCTAAAGAATAATAATGTGCGTTTTGATCAGATATAACTGCAGTACACGATTATGAGATGCATTATATGAATGCATTATGTGAATGCTTGGCTAAAGAGATGTGTCTTTAATCTAGATTTAAACAGAGAGAGTGTGTCTGAACCCCGAACGTTATCAGGAAGTCTATTCCAGAGTTTGGGAGCCAAATATGAAAAAGCTCTACCTCCTTTAGTGGACTTTGCTATTCTAGGTACTACCAAGAGTCCAGAGTTTTGCGACCTTAGGGAGCATGATGGATTGTAGCGAGATAGAAGACTAGTTAGGTACGCAGGAGCTAAACCATTTAGGGCCTTATAGGTAAGTAATAATATTTTGTAACTGATACGGTACTTAATAGGTAGCCAGTGCAGAGACTGTAAAATTGGGGTAATATGATCATATTTTCTTGACCTGGTAAGGACTCTAGCCGCTGCATTTTGGACTACTTGTAGCTTGTTTATTGAAGATACAGGACAACCACCTAGCAGTGCATTACAATAGTCCAGTCTAGAGGTCATGAATGCATGAACTAGCTTTTCTGCATCAGAAACAGGTAACATGTTCCTTAGCTTGGCAATGTTTCTAAGATGGAAGAATGCTGTTTTTTGTAACATTGGAAATATGTTTTTCAAAAGACAAGTTGCTGTCTAATATTACACCCAGATTTTTGACTGTAGAGGAAGTAACAGGACATCCGTCTAGTTGCAAATTGTAGTCCAAGTGATTCTGTGTACTGTTATTTGGTCCAATAAGTAATATCTCTGTCTTATCTGAATTTAATAGGAGAAAATTATTGGTCATCCAATCTTTTACATTTTTAACACACTCAGTTAACTTAGATAATTTAGAAGTTTCATCTGGTCTTGTTGAGATATATAGTTGAGTATCATCAGCATAACAATGGAAACTAATCCCGTATTTTCTAATAATATTACCAAGGGGCAGCATGTATATTGAAAACAGCAGAGGACCTAGGACAGATCCTTGTGGTACTCCATGCTTTACTGGTGATAATTGAGATGACTCCCCATTTAAATAAACAAAGTGGTAGCGATTGGACAGGTAGGATCTAAACCATCTTAAAGCCTGCCCTTGAATACCTGTATAGTTTTGTAATCGATCTACGAGTATTTCATGATCTATAGTGTCGAACGCAGCACTAAGATCAAGTAAAACTAGCAATGAGATGCAGCCTTGGTCTGACGCAAGATGCAAGTCATTTGTAATTTTAACAAGTGCAGTTTCTGTGCTATGGCGGGGCCTGAAACCTGACTGAAATTCTTCACAGAGATCATTTTTTTGCAAGAATGAGCACAATTGAGCAGACACAACTTTTTCTAAAATTTTAGACATAAACGGAAGATTTGAGATGGGTCTGTAATTTGCCAGATCACTAGGATCTAGTTGTGGCTTCTTAATAAGAGGCTTAATAACTGCCAGCTTGAATGGTTTAGGGACGTGACCTAAAGATAACGATGAGTTAATAATATTGAGAAGCGGTTCTTCTGCTACAGGTAACTCTTTCAGTAATTTAGTAGGTACAGGATCTAATAGACATGTTGTTGGTTTAGATGTGTGGATAAGTTTATTTAGCTCTTCCTGTCCTATAGTTGAAAAGCACTGCAGTTTTTCTTTGGGTGCGGTGAATGAGGATGAAGTACTAGACGCCGTAGAATCTACATTAGTTATTGTACTTCTGATTTTATCTATTTTATCAGTGAAGAAATTCATAAAGTCATTACTATTAAACTGTGAGGGAATATTTAGATCGGGTGACGTCTGGTTATTTGTTAGTCTAGCCACTGTGCTAAATAAAAACCTTGGATTATTTTGGTTATTATCTATGAGTTTGCGGATATGCTCGGTCCTGGCAGCTTTTAGAGCATGTCTATAGCTGGACATACTGTTTTTCCACGCAATTCTAAAAAGTTCCAAGTTAGTTTTTCTCCATTTGCGCTCAAGATTACGAGTTTCTTTCTTGAGAGAATGGGTATAACTGTTGTACCATGGCGCAGCACGTTTTCCTCTAACCTTTTTTAATTTGATGGGAGCAACAGTTTCTAACGTATTAGAGAGGATAGTGCCCATGTTGCTAGTCATTTTGTCAAGTTCATTTGTATTTATGGATACACAGAGCAGCTGAGATAAATCAGGCAGGTTATTTGTGAATCTGTCTTTAGTGGCTGGAACAATAGTTCTGCCCGGACGATAACGTGGGGCCCTACAGTTAATATCAGTTATAAGCAGCATGCACGATACAAGGAAATGGTCAGTAACATCATCACTTTGAGGTACGATATCTATATCAGTAAGATCAATTCCATGCGATATAATTAAATCTAGCGTGTGATTATAACGATGAGTGGGCCCGGTGACGTTTTGCTTGACTCCAAAAGAGTTTATTAGGTCGGTAAACGCAAGTCCTAATGCATCATTTGGATTATCAACATGAATGTTAAAATCTCCGACAATTAGCGCTTTATCAGCATTAACCAATAGGTCTGAGAGGAAATCTGCAAATTCTTTTAGGAAATCTGTATATGGCTCTGGCGGTCTATACACAGTAGCCAGAGCAAGAGATAAGACAGATTTCTTTTGCATATCTGACAGTGTAACACTAAGCATAAGTATTTCGAATGAGTTAAACCTGTATCCTGTTTTCTGAGTAACATTGAGAATATCACTATATATTGTTGCGACACCGCCGCCACGACCAGTCTGACGGGGCTCATGCTTATAACAGTAGCTTGGTGGAGTAGACTCATTTAGACCAATATAATCATTTGGTTTAAGCCAGGTTTCAGTCAAACAGAGTACATCAAAACTATTATCTGTGATCATTTCATTTACAATTACTGCTTTAGGTGTGAGTGATCTAATGTTTAGGAGCCCAAGCTTTAAAAATAGTTTTTGTTCATTTATTTTGCATTTTTCTGGTTTAATCACGATCAGATTTTTTCTAGATCCTGTGTTAAATTTATATTTTGACCTCACTATTCGGGGAACAGACACAGTATGTATAGATTGAACAACGCAATTACTTCTATCATTTAAGTGGGTAGAACAAAAGTCATCATAGCAGTTATTTGAGAATTGGCTTACTAGTCAGATGGAGCGTAGCGTCTTGGAGATGTTGTCCGACAGGAGTTCCGCTCCGACTCTGCTGGGGTGCAGGCCATCAGCACGGAAAAGCCTAGGACGCTCCCAGAAAAGATTCCAATTATTAACAAAGAGCAGTTTCTGTTCTTTACACCATGACAATAACCATTTGTTTAAAGCAAACAGTCTACTGAACCTTTCGTGTCCTCGTCGGTATGTGGGAAGCGGTCCTGAAATGATGATCGTCGTCACGGGCGATGTGCTGCGTACCTTCTCGATCAGGCTCCTGAAGTCCCTCTTCAGTGTCTCCGTCTGCCGCAGCTTGGTGTCGTTCACGCCCGCGTGCAGCACGACCGCTCCGACACTCTCCTCATCCTTCAGGATCGCGGGTATCTGCGCAGAAACATTGAGAACACGAGCACCAGGGAAACAGTGTGTGTGCACTTTACCTTCAGTTAACGTAGCACGGACGTGCCGGACGATGGAGTCTCCGACGATCACAGCGTCACGTTCCGTCTCGTGGAGGGGGGCGAAGCGGTTTCGGGTGGAGATCTCGAAGACCGGAAGCGGCGGAGGGGGAGATGATGTAGCCCGATGCCTCGCTCGCGTCTTCCGCTGCTGCCGCACCCAGGGTCCGTGGTGTCCCGGCGCCGGAGTGAAGGACATCTGAGAAGATCGCGTCCTGGGTGCACGGGGCCTGTGCAGAGAAACACACGGAGTAGAGGTGGTGGGAGTGTTAGCAGCGCACTGTATACATACCCCGGACCTGTGAGCGTCAGCCCGGGATGTTTCCAGCGCAGTTTGCCGCTCTCTCAGCTGGGCCTGTCTCTCCAGCAGCTCGTTGATCTGCTTCTCCACGGCCTCCAGCTCCAGCTGCACCGAATGCAGCTCGAACGCGTCCTCACCTGCACTCAAAGGTAGACACAAATCCGCCATTAAAGTAAGTAGCAGTGGAACAATGGTTATGTGTGTGAATAGAGTATTAGCAAGCGCGCCTAGCGGCCGCCGCGTTGGTAGTACTAACGGGCTATAAGCTAATAGCGGACTCGGGAAATCAAAATAGAAATCAAAATAGAACTAGTGATAACAAGGCACCCTGATTGTTTTTGTTGTATAATGCGATAGGGGATATATTCACACGTTATAGAAACGAAAAATGATGGTGTATAAAATTGATTTTAAGAGATAAAATAGACGATAAAGAAATAACTTGACGGAGCTCAAACTCAAAACACGCGTCAGCATCAAACAGCGTCAGCCTCAAAGATCTAAGACTTTTTCTATGTACACAAAAGGACTATTTCTCTCAAATATTGTTCACATATCTGTCTAAATCTGTGTTAGTGAGCACTTCTCCTTTGCCGAGATAATCCATCCACCTCACAGGTGTGGCATATTAAGATGCTGATTAGACAGCATGATTATTGCACAGGTGTGCCTTAGGCTGGCCACAATAAAAGGCCACTCTAAAATGTGCAGTTTTACTGTATTGGGGGGTCCAAAAACCAGTCAGTATCTGGTGTGACCACCATTTGCCTCATGCAGTGCAACACATCTCCTTCGCATAGAGTTGATCAGGTTGTTGATTGTGGCCTGTGGAATGTTGGTCCACTCCTCTTCAATGGCTGTGCGAAGTTGCTGGATATTGGCAGGAACTGGAACACGCTGTCGTATACATCGATCCAGAGCATCCCAAACATGCTCAATGGGTGACATGTCCGTGAGTATGCTGGCCATGCAAGAACTGGGATGTATTCAGCTTCCAGGGACTGTGTGCAGATCCTTGCAACATGGGGCCGTGCATTATCATGCTGCAACATGAGGTGTTGGTCGTGGATGAATGGCAAAACAATGGGCCTCAGGATCTCGTCACGGTATCTCTGTGCATTCAAAATGCCATCAATAAAATGCACCTGTGTTCGTTGTCATTACATACTCCTGCCCATACCATAACCCCACCGCCATCATGGACCACTCGATCCACAACGTTGACATCAGCAAACCGCTCACCCACACAATGCCATACACGCTGTCTATCATCTGCCCTCTACAGTGAAAACCGGGATTCATCCGTGAAGAGAACACCTCTCCAAAGTGCCAGATGCCATCGAATGTGAGCATTTGCCCACTCAAGTCGGTTATGACAACGAACTGCAGTCAGGTCGAGGCCCCGATGAGGACGACGAGCATGCAGATGAGCTTCCCTGAGACGGTTTCTGACAGTTTGTGCAGAAATTCTTTGGTTATGCAAACCGATTGTTGCAGCAGCTGTCCGGGTGGCTGGTCTCAGACGATCTTGGAAGTGAAGATGCTGGATGTGGATGTAATGGGCTGGTGTGGTTACATGTGGTCTGCGGTTGTGAGGCCGGTTGGATGTACTGCCAAATTCTCTGAAACGCCTTTGGAGACGGCTTATGGTAGAGAAATGAACATTCAATTCACGGGCAACGGCTCTGGTGGACATTCCTGCAGTCAGCATGCCAATTGCACGCTCCCTCAAAACTTGCGACATCTGTGGCATTGTGCTGTGTTATAAAACTGCACACTTTAGAGTGGCTTTTTATTGTGGCCAGCCTAAGGCACACCTGTGCAATAATCATGCTGTCTAATCAGCATCTTGATATGCCACACCTGTGAGGTGGATGGATTATCTCGGCAAAGGAGAAGTACTCACTAACACAGATTTAGACAGATTTGTGAACAATATTTAAGAGAAATAGGCCTTATGTGTACATAGAAAAAGTCTTAGATCTTTGAGTTCAGCTCATGAAAAATGGGGGCAAAAGCAAAAGTGTTGCATTTATAATTTTGGTCAGTGTAGTTGAAGGCCCCCATTCAGTTCAAGGTTATGTTACTGAAGCTCCTCGTGAAGCCCATGACATGTGCACATCCTTTTGTATTTGATTGCTCGTGCCTTTTTGGATTTGGGTTTCACTTTTGGCACTACTTCTGTGACTGGATGCTGCTAAGACAGTTTTGTGCAGTCCAATTGAAGATGGTGGTCTTAATGTTCTTGACTGTAATACTGCTAATTGTGTAAATGAGTACAAATGGATAAAGAACTATGTGAAATCTAAAGGCAAAATTTGGAATATCATCCCTAAGTTAATTTATAGTAAGTTTTTTTTTGGGGGGGGGGAGGGGGGGGGGTATATTTATTTATTTATTTTGAGGTGTAATTTTGATGTAAACAAGGTTCTGATAAACCTTTCTTCTTTTCATGAACATGTTCTTTTATTATGGATGCTCATTTGAGAAAGTACATAACCAGATTACATTAAACTGTTCAGAAATTATAATCTACATACTAATACACACTATACTCAGTCACGCAATGCTGATGTTGTTAATTTGAGAATAAAGTATAACAATAATAATACTTTGCACGGTTTGATGTAATATGAGCTAACCGATCTTTAGATTAAATCACTATTGGTAGTGCGATTAATGGTAATGCTTTTTTCCTCAGTTGGTCAGAAAAAACGTGACTGACTTGTAACTTACTTGTTCAGATGACAATATCTGGTGAAAACTCTTATTTGGGTCATATATTACAAGACGTAGACTAATCTGTGATTGCGAAGTACAGTAAATATCCACACCGGTGACTGACTGCCACACATTCATCTCAAAACATTAGATTCATCTGCGCTGGAGCTGTACCAGAGTACAACCCACGTAATAAAGATAATTCCACAAGTAACAGCAATTCCAGTTTTTCAAACATAGATGGCGACAAAGAGCAAAATTTACGGACTGCAGCTTTAAGCATAACTTTTCTTCACATAACTTAATAACATAGTCCTTATTTTACAGAAACTGGTACAATAATGGTATAATCATGGCGAGACAGTTATTCAAGAATAAAGGACATCACTTACATTACTGCAAATTCTTTAATTATTATAAGATTCATATAACTGCTAAAGAGTTTGCAGTAGTATTTGATGCCATTCCTAGTGGCCTTATTTAACTTTTTTCTGGCAATATATCTTCTGAGTCTATCCCTTACAGATAATACATTTAGATACTTTTATATTGTGAAATTATGTAGAACCACATTATTTCCTACATGCAAACCCTTTTTTGGAATTCAATATATAATCAGATTGAATGGAAAGAAGTCTGGAGTTTACCTAATAAATACTGTCTCACCAATAAAGTGAAATAAGTTACATATAAAGGTATTCATTTGATTTACCCAGTGAGACAAGCAGTCACAACATTTTTTAGAGACATGGATTAATTTCTAGCGATTATCGTCAATTGGATTTCACAGATACTATTTAAACTATACTGAGCTAGACAATGACATCTCCGAATTCAATAATGAAATGCCCTTAACTGAAAATTGAGTGTTTAATCTTATTATTATACATTACTGACACTCTATCCTCCAACTTGATACTGTTAAGTGCTTTGACACAATCTGTATTGTTAAAAGCGCTATATAAATAAAGGTGACTTGACTTGACTTGACATGGAGACTACATGTGTCTTTTGTAACTTAAAGGAAAAATCCATAAAACACTTATTTTATGAATGTGTATTTATTTACCCAATTGTTTTAGATTGATATTGAATATCTAATTTAAATTGACAAAATTGAAGATTTGATTCTCTAGTAAAAATATATTTTTATTGTATAAAAATAAGAGGGTAATGCTTTAGATTACAAACTGCAACGTACAGCGTAAGTAAACAGAATTTACAGCGTAACTTTTTTGTAATTATAATGTACATATTTGTAACGAAGGGGGAGCTGTGACAACAGAGTAGAAGATCCAAATGTAAGGCTTTATTACGAAGCGTGGTCAAAACAGGCATGGTCGAACACCAGCAAACAGTATAATCCAAGGGACAGGCAAAAGAGTAATACGCAAGACAAGCAATGGTCAGGGCAGGCAGCAATCAATCAAAAACAAGGTAACAGTCCCAAGTATCAAACCACGAAGGCAAGGAAACATGGAAGAGCTAAACATTCAATCACCAGCGAAGACAGAGAGTGTCTGTGCTGCTTTTAAAGTCCTTCTAATGTGAGACAGCTGTGAACTGATGATGAGATCTGATGAGAGACAGGTGATGCTCATGGACATTCCAGCTAGAGATCGTGACACTGTTCAGTACCTCCGTGTAGGTATAAGGCAGGGATACTCAAATCTGGCTCGCGAGATCCACTTTCCTGCAGAGTTTAGTTTTAACCCTAATCAAACACACCTGAGCATGCTAATCAATGTCTTCAGGATCCTTAAAAAAAATCACAGGTATACCCATAGGTGAGTTTGATCAGGGTTGGAGCTATACTGTTTAGTCTGTGTTCCTATAAAACACAGGTTTCACCATGTTTACATTTGATTTACAGTGTTACTAGTCATCAAGATCAGTCCATTCACTATGATGTATATGAAAATTGATTCCGGTTTATTGAAAAGAAACTTGTAATTGTCAGACTTTTGTCCTGTCTTGTGTTTTGTTTTGCTCCCCATGTGCCTTCCTTGCCCTAGTTCCTCCCTCTATGTCCTTATTTGGTTAGTTTCCTGTTTTCTGTTCTCGTTTAGTTCTCATCATTAGTTTATTAGTCGCCACCATCAACTCACTGTTCTGGCACGGGGCCAACTACCATCTTCCCGTGGACCTCCCAGACACCACAGGACTATGCTGGAGGGAAGGGATCCTCCGGTGTCATGCCCGCTGGCAGCCCTGTTCACCCCAACCAAAAGAGGGGGATGAGGAGGAAAAGACAGTTCGCAGCCCTCATCCTCACCTCTAAATCGGTTCCAGCCCCAGAGCTCACTCCAGTCCAGGCTCCGGCCCCTGACCAGAGTCCAGTGCAGGCTCCGGCCCCTGACCAGAGTTCAGTGCAGGCTCCGGCAGGCTCCTGATTCCCCGTTCAGCCCAGGAAGGGCTCCTGACCTCCAGTTAAGCCCCGTAAGCTCCCCCAAGTATTTTTTTTTTGGGGGGGGGGGGGGGGGGTAGTATGGCTCCAGCCTCCGAAGGCGGGGGCTGGGGCCACGGCCTCAGAGGCAGATCCGGCATGGCCACACAAGTCTCCTGCTCCGCCATGGCCTCCCAAGCTCCCTGCTCCACCGTGGGTCCTGGAATGGGCGCCGCCCTGGAGGCCATCTGTCCTGTCACCCTGTCCCTTGAAGGCCTCCAGATCGCCCACGCCCCCTCCCCGTTCGATGTTGCATGGCGCGAGACGCGCCTTCCGGGAGGGGGGAGTAATTGACAGACTTTTGTTCTGTCTTGTGTTTTGTTTTGCTCCCCATGTGCCTTCCTTGCCCTAGTTTCTCCCTCTATGTCCTTATTTGGTTAGTTTCCTGTTCATGTTTAGTTCTCGTCATTAGTTTATTAGTCCCCAGCTGTGTTTTGAAAGGAGTGAAATTATTTCCGTATGAAATTAATTCCTCATACAGCCAAAACTCAGGAACTCTCGCAAAGACAGATGCCATGCAATAAAGCAATAAAACTTATCTGGAGAAGAGTTCTCCAAAGAGAACAAATAACACCACCCTAACCAAACTTATCTCCTTGTTCATTTACGACCCCCTTCTCCCCCCTGCCATCTCTGCCTCTCCATCTTTTCCCCCAAATGTTTTCATTCAAAGTTCATTAAGAATATGTGAAGAGTTTGGTTCCAAAACGCCATAAATCTATTTTGATTAATTTGAGTAAAAATGTGTTTTCTTTACCAAGAAAGTGGCAAGATGAAAACCACTATTTTCTATTTCAAACTTTCACAAAGCATCTTTAGGTTATAATAACATTAAAAATTCAAATCCAGATTTTGATTTTTAGAGATTTATTTTTAAAAACTCATCTTTTTTTCCCCAAAATACAATTAATCCATGAAATGTTTTTTTTTCTTCTTCAAAATGCACTAAATCCATTGAATCAATATAAAAGTTATTTTTTCATATTGAAAATACACAACAAAGTAAGTTGATCCACATATGATAGCCTCTGAACTTGGTCAATACTAATCTTATATACAGTACATGCACTGGACTAGTGCTATACACTGTAGGCTATATAACAAAAACATTAATGGCATTAATAAAAACACACTGACAAGCTACGAGATATCGTAGATTAATGCGATTATGAACACGATATTACTGTGATATACAGCTCTGTGTATTAAATGCCACTCCATCTGAAAGCATGTGACGGAGATCACAGAACCGGCTTTACTGACGAGATGCACATGACAATCACATGCGATTTATCGTGCAGCCCTAATTTTTGTTTGTTTGTTGATCACAAAGTAGATGAGGAAATCTAGTATGCCGGGTGTATTCAAAGTGCCGCCATTACCGGTACTGTTTACAGTGCTTGGAATGCTGCGCTGTGATTGGTTGAGTGGATTTATCGCATTCTGCAGAGAAAGGAGATTGGCGTTTGTCACGGTTTGGAAAAAAATGGAGAAAACATGACAGAATAACACGACAAATATCGCATTTTGCATAAAAATAGACTTTTCAATACTGACCAGATACAATACTGATTTTGGTGGAAACTCATTTTTTTTTAAAAATGGCATTTATCGCATTTTGGAATCAAACTCTTCATGTATATACCACATATCATGTATCTTGTGAACCTGTTGTTTTCCCCCTTCATGTTTGGTATCATTTTAAAGGTCTCTGTGCGACCGGTAAATTGGTCTCAATTTCACAGTAGTCACTTATATTATGAGAAAGATCAAAAACTTTTGTAGAATAGTGTTTTGATGCTGAGGGTGTGCCCACCTTTAAGGGTCTGCGGGAATGTTTATCCATCTTCATCCAGGTGCAGCTCTGGAGCATGAGAACCAAAAACACCGAAAGGTCTTTTATGTTTTTACAACTGATTTAAAGATTTCTTTGCTTTTGTTCTGGTAGTATTTAAGGGAAAGTTGCAAATCAGTCATTGCGATTCTGTAGCCAGATCAGCCCGTAGTGTGGAGTGTATTTCATATGCTTCATACTATGTATCTTCCTGAAGTAAGGTATACATTTTTACTCTTAGATTCATCTTTGAACAACTGATGTTATGTATTTTCTTATTTTTCAATTGGTTTCTTATTGTTTAATTATGTAATTGGCATGACACTTTTTACCTTACTAATAATAAATTGGGTCCCACTTTATATTAGGTGGCCTTAACTACTATGTACTTACATTTAAATTAATAATTTGTTACAATGCACTTATTGTGTACATACGTGTTTTTACATTGTACTTATATTTTAAAAATACCTATATGTAGTTACATCTGTAATTAATTTCTGTAATTAGGGGCCAAGCCCAAAGGGCTGTAGCCCCTATTGTAATTGTATGATTTTTTTTATTTTTGGCCCATGGGGCTCTATGGCAGCCCTATGAAGGGAACATAGGAACATGATGAAATTTGGCACACTTGTAGTGATGGTCATTAATAGTGATCTGACCAACTTTGGGGTCTCTAGAACCAACTCTATAGCGCCACCACCAGTTCAGAAATTCAACATTGAAATGGTAATAACTCCTGAACCCCTAAATCTAGAAAAATGAAACTTAGTACACCTGATTACTCTCTTCATGCTGATCACATTCAATAGCTTACATTAAGACAAGTACATTATTCTGTCTTTTCGCTACTCCTCCTTCAAAATTGATCCAATTCTTCCCAAAATTGGCTCAGATGATCTTTGGACTGAGCCGCACAGAAATGACTGAACAGATTTTTTTTATTCATCTTTGTTCAAATGTTATGATGATGTGAACTTAACCCTCTAAGCGCCAAAGTCGCAAAATTGCGACAAGACGTCATACTTAATCAAATAGACCTTAGTTCCTTATATGGTGTAATATCTCATTTGTATTCCCTACCACTAGATTTCAGACATGTAGTACTTCGATTCTAGACCAAAATTACGTCCTGTTCCTATTCAAAGTGTTCGAGGAAATAGCAGAGAAATGAGCGATCGTGTCATTGATGTGGAAGCAGTTCAGTTCACAGCGTAACGAGTGAATTGTGAGATTTGTGAGAGAAAATCGCCAAATGGCTAATAGAAAGTTGTACCGTGAGGATGTGTTGCAAATGTTATTCGCCGATTCTGACTCTGAAGGGGAATATTTGCCTTTTGGAAATGACGATCGGCCATCTAATGATCGCGCTTCTCCCGGTACATCTTTACAGCGCAATGGTGCCGCCGTGCAAGGCGAGAGAGTTCACGAAGCACAAACAAGTGATCAGTTGACCCTTTGCCCAACGGGGATGGGGGTGGCAGGGGTGGACGTGGTCGTAGTGTCCATAGGAGAGCTGCTGATCTTTGAGCTCACGGAGCGCTGCTCGCGCCACGCCGCGGTGCTGATGATCGGCCAGATTGCGTCTTTTTTTCTGATCGCACACGCTCTACGGGCCGCCAGTACAGGTGCAGTCAGTGTGGGGTTGGTCTACCATACTCTCAAGAACTATAAACTGTGTCACTTAGATACCTGAATGGGCAGACAGCTGGTCAACTGATCACAAAATAGGCACATGTATTTTACTATGGCACAGTAATATAGTAATAATTTACTACTTTCTCCCATTTTACTGTTGATTTCCTCTTTTCCTGATCATTTGGAATGAGGATAAAAAGACAAAAAAACAAAACAAACATGCAAATAAGCTCAAACATCCATTCAATATCTATTATTTCCTGAATATTACCGATGAACTGATCAAAAAGTAGGCTACTGTTCACATGAGTTTTACTACTATATAGGATAGTAATATAGTAATAATTTAGTACTTTCTCCTGTTTTATTGTTGATTTCCTCTTTCTGATCATTTGGAATGAGGATAAAAAGAGAAAAAAAACAAACAAACATGCAAATAAGTTCAAACATCAATTTAATATCTACTATTTCCTGAATATTATGAAATTCAAGAGGGCCGCCCCCCTGTTGATGTCATAATATGCAAATTAGATGAGTATATTTACACCCCACATAAACTTTAGGTCATGCCCAACATTTTTCTAATTTACAGTAGATCTCTATCTTTAAGCCCTTTCAAGCCACAAGCTTTTGAAATCTTGATGTCAAAATCCAGCATTTAAAAAAAAAAACCCTGGCGGGTTAACAAAGTCGACCCAAAATTGGTTCAGAGGCTGTATCTCGGCCAAACTTTGATCAATCGAAACGAAACTTGGTACGCTTCATCAACACCATGATCTGAGGGTCCCTGCCAAAGTTGGGAACAGCGCCACCTATGGGTCGTGAGATACCAAAAATGCACATTTTTGGATATAACTTTTGAACAGTCAGTCAGCAAATTATAATCTTGGAACTGAGGATATTTGCCAAAGTTGGGAACAGCGCCACCTATGAGTCACGACATATTTACTATTTTGCTTATAACTTTTGAAAGTATTGTCCAAATTTTGTTATTTCTATTTTGTTTCATTCCCTGGGATATGCCGATTCTGACGATGTCTCATTTGTCATTTTCCAAGAATGTGCCTGTCAGCTATATTGAAGTACAAGTAAATGGAAAACTGCTTTTTTGCTACTCCTCATTCAAATTTTGTCCAAAATCTAATCATATGATTTTTCGACCGATCCGCACAGAAATGACAACATATTTTTGATATTCGCTACCGTTCCCGAGAAATACCTCTCGGAAGTTAACCGTACCTGTGTTCGTTGTCTTATGCTAATAATCTTAGCATTCGACTAAGTTACAGGCTAAACAATTACCAATCGGTTTAATTTGACTCTTCAGCTATCGAATTAACCATAAACTGCGTTAAAATTAACTTTACTTTGCGTGTTACGCTGGTTAAAATGCTAAAGAAAATTTTTAGTCAGCTCATTCTCACACCTTAACCTCTCCTCGGCAGCCTGTCAAACCTGCAGTGACTGAGTGGCGCACTCTGCTAAGCCGCTGTCCCCAAAGCTTTCAGGTAGTGGGTTAGAATCCAGGGTTGCTTTTGTTCCAGACGTTGGATCTTCCGTGCGCATTTGTCTCGAATCAGAAACGTGTGTTTGTTCGTTCTCGTCTGAAGTTCTTGAACTTCTGTGCTTCCGAACCTATCTGCTTTTTCCACGTACGTTCCATTTCACCTTTTTACATTCTTCCCGCTCTGCGCCACGCTACGGCCAGTTCGCGGGCTTGGCCCTGGTAATCGCTGCTTGCAGCTATTTACATTTATAATTACACTGTTGACTCATCCCTTACACCTTAACCCACCCTTAAACCTACCCATACCACCAAACCTGTCCCTAACCTTACCCATATCTCACCTCAAAGCAGCAAAAGTCTTTTGCAATACAATATGAACACATTAAGTACATTGTACTTATTTTTTGATGTAAGTACATAGTAGTTAAGGCCACCTAATATAAAGTGTGACCATAAATTGTTATATTTGATTTATTCTGATCTCTTCTGAAACCATTTTTCAAGTAGATTAATGTGTGGTGGTATTTCCACAAATCTGCGTTCAGGACAGATCATACCGAAGCACCGACGGATGAACCATGGGGAACATCATTAGGGGCTTCCGATTTCTGAATGTCACTGGCTTAACACGGTGTAGCTCTCATGGTTATAGGAAAAAATACACTTTTTGTTATGAGTATGCAGGCGCAGCTCACTTAAAAGGTATTATAACCACTCTGCACCCTCTGAGTAAGTTCAGAACTGACGAGTATGTGTCCGTGGGTTCACTATCGGCCGAAGTTTAATTCCTGTGGGATACCTGGTCCCTAATGAACAAATAATTGAAAGTATGGGATTTCCAGAATAATCAAATATCTAAATTAATATGCAATAGATATCTGTGATCAGTTTTTAATTAAGAATATTGCCTAAATTTAACGATCACTTGAAATTGGAGTCAGATTGAACGCGGAGCTAGACTAAAATTGAAACTAAATCCAGATAAATTCAGAGGCGCAAGTAAAAGACCGAACATGCATTAAACTTTCGACCAGGCCACTGGATTCCGCTTTTTGGGCTGGCGGGTGGATCCTTACAGTTTCATTAATTATCTAGTTTTCCCCAGTGTTCTTAAGCCCTGTGTTTCCTTGTCTCCAGTGTCCGGTATTGTTTGTCTTCACCCCGATCCGTGAATGTCTTCAGTGTTTGGATTCCCTGTGAATATTCTGATTAAAGGATATTGTTTTTTGAAGACTTCCTTGTCTCCTCTTTCCCTTGCTTCAGAGAAACGTGACAGTAATACTTTTAATTCCAATGTATTTATTTATTTTATCCTTTGTATTTGCAGATCGTGTACTTAAAGGGATAGTTCACTTTGAAATTAAAATTTGGTATCTATCAGCTTACCCCAAGGGCATCCAAGATGTAAATGTCTTTTTTTCTTCAGTAGATCCAATTTTGATGTTTTTAGGTCAAACCGTTCTAGTCTGTCAGACATATAATGGCAGGTATAGGTCACTGTCTCTATAAGAGGGAAAAAGAACATGCACAGAGAAATCCAAATTAAACAATTCCCCATCATAACTACACATTGATGGCCTAAAACACGACACGAGCGGTTTGTGTGAGAAAACGAACAGTATTTATATCATTTTTTACCTCTTGTACACAACCATGTCCAAGTGATCTGAGTGCGCACACGCATCTGGTGTGTGACGTGTGTGCGTGCGCTCTGGCTCATGCTGCATTCACACGGGGCGTCGGCGTCAACGCTTGACGGAGGGCATGTCTTAAGCATGGTGCATTGTGCATTGTATCAAATGATTAATTTAAATGTAAGTACATAGTAGTTAAGGCCACTTAATATAAAGTGGGACTGATTTTTTTTTTTTCTTTAAATCAGGGTCAAGGGAGACCAAGGACTGGAGGATGTACAGATTGCCAGGTTCATGCTTTCTTCAAGAGGCACTGACCAACATACACTGAAAAAAAATTATAAACGCAACACTTTTGTTTTTGCCCCCATTTTTCATGAACTGAACTCAAAGATCTAAGACTTATCCATGTACACAAAAGGCCTATTTCTCTCAAATATTGTTCACAAATCTGTCTAAATCTGTGTTAGTGAGCACTTCCCCTTTGCCGAGATAATCCATCCACCTCACAGGTGTGGCATATCAAGATGCTAATTAGACAGCATGATTATTGCACAGGTGTGCCTTAGGCTGGCCACAATAAAAGGCCACTCTAAAATGTGCAGTTTTATCACAACACAATGCCACAGATGTCGCAAGTTTTGAGGGAGCGTTTGAGGGAAACAAAATCACTATTATTCACGTGATTGGGACGGACAGGAAAAAATGTCAGAGGGAGTGGGCGGGACCAGGAATCACAATAACACTATGATACCCAACTTTGTACACAAATATACCTTTTATATAAATAAACTATATATTTTAAATTTGAACTCAATTCTAGTTTTATGCTCTCCTCCTGTTTGCTTTGGTGTGGCTGGTTAAGTGAATGACGTGCTCCACACACCCGTGACAGTTGGTGGCAGCAATGCACCAACTTGGTATAAGAGAAAAAGGCACTTTGTTTGTAGCCGCGAAAATCATAATCAAAATGGAGTCGGATGAGAAAGCTATGCTGCAAAGACTACTGTCAGAAAATGATACTTCAGTTGTGCTCACCGACATTTCTGGGAGGTCTGAGGTAACCAAAAATTTTTTACGAGTTGAGAAAGATGGCGTGAAAACGCCATACGCCAGCTGCAAGACATGTAGACATATTATCAAATACCATTCCGACTCGGGTACAAGTGGCCTTCAGCGTCACTCATGCAAAGCAGCCCGCTCTAGTAGGCAACCGGCGATTTCTTCATTTATGAAGCGTAAGGTGCCAGCGACTGTAAAGTCGAGATTCACAGATGTGATGACTCGTATGTGCAGCCAGGATCTAAGACCATTCGCTATTGTTGAGGGACGAGGGTTCGTTGAATTTGCGAAAGAGCTCTTTAATATCGGGGCTAAATATGGAAGCAGCATCGAGATCGAAGATGTGCTACCGAGTGCACGCACTGTTTCTCGCCACGTTGAAGACGAATACGAGAGAGTAAAGAAACATGTTATGGAGGAGCTACAACAGGTAGGCCTGGCTACACTGCTTTTTTGTTTTGTTTAATGTTGGTCTCTGTTTTTTTTTAGCCATTTTTGGAGCCTACTTTATGGGATTGTAAATTAAAGGCATAGGGTCAAATGTCTGTTCATATAAGATCCTGTGAAGTTGAAATAACATTTACATCATACTCTATTCCTTTAGTGCCCAGACTGTGCTGTGACAACATACCTTTGGACAGAATAAAGGACAAATACACACTACATAACAGTCACAGTTCATTATATTCTTGGATGGAAATTGTTGAACCGGGTCCTGGCTACAAGGGAGATCATGGGTGAAAACCCATGACAATATCAGAAGGACTGTGGACTCCATCCTTCAGGTATGTGTTTTTTTTACCCCCAGTCTCCTCCTGTGTTACATATGTGTAGTACATATACTTAATGTTGTTATATTCTATTTGTTTGTCCAAGTAATAAGTTACTATTCTATTCAGTGTCTCTTATATTTCTTGTTAACTGTTCTGACTAGCTCAAGCTTTAATGATAATAATAATTTTAATAATAATAATAGCTCAATAATTTACTTACAAAGTAATCACTATGGTCTGTTTATTTGTTTTTGGATTAACCTTTTATATTTGTGCTGTTTTTTTTTGTTTTTGTTTTTTTACCTTACTTATAGGAGTTTGGCATCTTGAGCAAGGATATTGTTGTAGTGACCGATAATGGTTCAAATGTAGTCGCAGCTTTCAAGGATTACACCAGACTGTCCTGTGCAGGTCATAACATTAACCTGATACTTAAATACACATTTGACCATTTGGATGTGGAGAACCCACAGCACAGCCCAGTCATCAGCCTGTTTCAGGATGCGAAGACTCTGGTTACACACTTCAAAAGAGCAGGGTAAGATATTTTACAGTCTTGTCATGCCTGTTTGGTGTAGTTTGCAGTTATTTATATATATGAGTTTATACAGTTTATTATAAAATATAATAAAAGCAACATAAAAACAATTACTGTAATTAATACATTTTCTTGTTCAGCATTTTGTATTTTAACTCAACAATTCTGCTGTTAATCTTTTTCTAACAAACATTAATATTTTAAAAATCTGACTGAGATTTTATCACCTTCGTGTAGTGTATTATGTCAACAACATAGACCCAGACCTTCTTGAAGACATTATCCGCCTTCTGGAACCTTTTGATGAGGCTACCAGGCACCTCTCCACTGATCAGACACCTAGTCTTCACCTTGTCCTCCCAACCAAGGCAACCCTGCTGAGGGGTTTGTTGCTTCAGGATGGAGACAATGCTATTGTGAAAGAGGTAATATAATACAGTCCTCATTTGAAATAGTTTTGTTGGTCATTCTGGTAACTAACCGCAGATAGCCATTATCCAATAACAATGTTGTCTATCATGTAATTTTATTTCCCCCCCTCCTAGCTAAAAGGGATATTAGGCCAGGCAGTGGAGCTGAAATTCAAAATTCACCTTTACCACAAGATAGCCACAGCACTCTCTCCTAGCCTGAGGTGTTTCTTAAGAAAAACTCTAAACGCTGAGGAATACGAAGAGGTTATCAACACTCTGGCAGCAATCACAGAAAGACTAGGGATAGAGGAGAGAACCAGTGTCCAACAGGGTAATTCATAGCATTAGTACTAAGAACAGACAGTGCACTCTAAGGAAATTTCTAATATAAGTACAAAATGTTCTCTCTCACTTATGGAAAGCAACACAGTGTACACTCACACACACACAACCTACCTACAACTTGTATATTACCTCCATCAATATAAAGACGTGTGTATTTTGCCCTATATAAAGCATTATGCTTATAATGCAAACTCAGTTGTACCATAACAATCTGTCTTTTTTTCTCAGAAGATCCACCACACCTAGTGGCCAAAGGCGATGTGTTGCACTGCGTGAGGAAAATGGTGGTCACACCAGATACTGTCTGGTTTCCCCCCCCCCCCCCCCTTAATCGGGTCAGTTTTTTAAGCCAATCGGTACTCGCATGCTCCAGAGGCTGTTTCAAGGCTGAGCGCTCAGTTATTATTTTTCGTAGTTTATTGTTGAGCTTAAGTGGCCAAGTACACACAAAATTATGCAAAAATGGCCGTCATGGCTAGTATTCAGGTTTTTTCTTAAGTAAATGTGAACATTGAATATAATAATAAATGTGAATATTGGATCCATGCATTATGTCTTGTGAGAGCAGAGCAGTTCACATGTCGCGTCTTTTGCATGCTCAGGTTCTTTATTTCAAATGCAGATGTGCCGCAAGCGCCGTCATTATAGAGGATTTTTCATATAGGCACACTATAGGTCATCACAAATGTCTTTCATTGGCACGTGAGGAGGGGGATCCGACAAAATGAGGTGCCGGATCGGATTTCGGAGGTGCCGGATCCAGATCCGGCTTGTTCTGGCACAAATTAAGCCCTGCAGCTGTCTCAATCACACGCTCACACCTGAGAACTATAACATAATCACACACCCTACATAAACCATGGACTTCCTTTCACAGATCGCCGAGTATTGTTCTACGTATAGCACTCCCCTAGTGTTAGCTGCCTTACCGAGCCATTCTGTGTTTCTGTTTAGTCCCATGTACTGTTCTGCGTTTATCACTCACCTAGTGATAGCTGCTTTACTGAGTCTAGTGTCCAGTCCTAGTTAGTCTTGTCATTCCATGTTGCCTTGTTTCCTGTTTCCTTATTCATGCCAGTGTATCTCAGATTAACCCTTGTCTCGCCGTTCGGACCCTGTTTGTACCTTGTTTGGATTACTGCTCACGTTATACCCCTCTTCTCAAGCCCTCTGGATATTGTTTGCCGATCAAAGACCCAAGCTTGACCTAGGATTACTCTTCGTTTTGTCTGTGTTATACCTGTTTGCCGATGTTTTGACCCTGCCTGTATTTTTGACCACGTCTGGAAATAAAGCTTGCACATGGATCCGTATGCCTCATGTCTCGTTGGCTTCGTTACAGTCCTCATCTGTAAGTCGCTTTGGACCACTACCACCAAATAACTTTGCATGATATACCATCAAGGTTCAATGCAGCTTATAACAAGCTTACCTCTTTCCAGCTGTTTGCAGAAAAAAATACATGATACATTTGTATTTCAGTGGATGTATACTGTTATGTTTTTATAGTAAAAAAAAAAAAGACGGTTTAATTTGGCCATCAAACAATTAAATTAAAACTAGTGCATTATTTTTCTCTGTAATTACTGTGCAAATATACACTTGTTCTGTGTTTGTCCATCTTGTTCCTCCCTTGTTCCATGTAGTTACAGTGTAAATACAACATTTGCGGGCTGTAATTTAAAGCGGTGCTAGTTCCCCCATTATTCCATGTAGTTACAGGGTAAGTGGCTACAACAAATTGCTCTGAAATGATTGTTTATACAGTAGGTCATACATACATACATACTGTACATTATACATCTCAATTAATTAGAATGACGTGGAAAAGTTCATTTATTTCAGTAATTCAACTCAAATTGTGAAACTCGTGTATTAAATAAATTCAATGCACACAGACTTTTAATTGTGATGATTTAGGCTCACATTTAACAAAAACCCACCAATTCACTATCTCAACAAATTAGAATACTTCATAAGACCAATAAAAAAAAAATTTTAGTGAATTGTTGGCCTTCTGGAAAGTATGTTAATTTACTGTATATGTACTCAATACTTGGTAGGGGCTCATTTTGCTTTAATTACTGCCTCAATTCGGTGTGGCATGGAGGTGATCAGTTTGTGGCACTGCTGAGGTGGTATGGAACCCCAGGTTTCTTTGACAGTGGCCTTCAGCTCTTCTGCATTGTTTGGTCTCTTGTTTCTCATTTTCCTCTTGATAATACCGTATAGATTCTCTATGGGGTTCAGGTCTGGTGAGTTTGCTGGCCAGTCAAGCACACCAACACCATGGTCATTTAACCAACTTTTGGTGCATTTGGCAGTGTGGGCAGGTGCCAAATCCTGCTGGAAAATGAAATCAGCATCTTTAAAAAGCTGGTCAGCAGAAGGAAGCATGAAGTGCTCCAAATTTTCTTGGAAAGCGGGTGCAGTGACTTTGGTTTTCAAAAAACACAATGGACCAACACCAGCAGATGACATTGCACCCCAAATCATCACAGACTGTGGAAACTTAACACTGGACTTCATGCAACTTGGGCTATGAGCTTCTCCACCCTTCCTCCAGACTCTAGGACCTTGGTTTCCAAATGAAATACAAAACTTGCTCTCATCTGAAAAGAGGACTTTGGACCACTGGGCAACAGTCCAGTTCTTCTTCTCCTTAGCCCAGGTAAGACGCCTCTGACGCTGTCTATGGTTCAGGATTGGCTTAACAAGAGGAATACGACAACTGTAGCCAAATTCCTTGACACGTCTGTGTGTGGTGGCTCTTGATGCCTTGACCCCAGCCTCAGTCCATTCCTTGTGAAGTTCACCCAAATTATTGAATCGATTTTGCTTGACAATCCTCATAAGGCTGCAGTTCTCTCGGTTGGTTGTGCATCTTTTTCTTCCATGCTTTTTCCTTCCTCTCAACTTTCTGTTAACATGCTTGGATACAGCACTCTGTGAACAGCCAGCTTCTTTGGCAATGAATGTTTGTGGCTTACCCTCCTTGTGAAGGGTGTCAATGATTGTCTTCTGGACAATTGTCAGATCAGCAGTCTTCCCCATGATTGTGTAGCCTAGTGAACCAAACTGAGAGACCATTTTGAAGGCTTAGGAAACCTTTGCAGGTGTTTTGAATTGATTAGCATGTCACCATATTCTAATTTGTTGAGATAGTGAATTGGTGGGTTTTTGTTAAATGTGAGCCTAAATCATCACAATTAAAAGAACCAAAGACTTAAACTAATTCAGTCTGTGTGCATTGAATTTATTTAATACACGAGTTTCACAATTTGAGTTGAATTACTGAAATAAATGAACTTTTCCATGACATTCTAATTTATTGAGATGCACCTGTTCATCATTTATGCTACCAAGGCAATTCGACTGTAAAGCTCCTCTACATAATATCATCATCCAGTTTAGTTCAGATTAAGTTTTGTTTTCATATTACAGCATAAAGCAATGGCTAATTTATTTGTACTGCGCTACCTTTGGCAAGCTGATGATGGTATTTGAAGGACTGGGCATTGACAATTTTCACAATTTGATAATGATTGGATACCGATAAACTAGCAATACGATTCAGTTAAGATTTTGATTCTACTCGACATTGATTAATTGGGATGTAATATTAGTCAGACATATATTAACTAATGTTGTAATTTATAGGGGTAAATAAACACATTTCTGTAATATTAAATGTGTAAAATTGAATAGGCTACTTTCATTTTAAATGTTTTAATGAAGTCACCAGCTGAAAAACTGAATGAGTGATACATGAGATGTGATATGGATTTTGGTAAGTTTTTATAGTATCTTTCAACCCACCTTCTTGTGTTAATTTATCTTTACCTCTGTAACTAGCAGTCAATAGGATGAGCTGATCAGTTCATTGATCTGTCGCGCCCCAATAAAGAGCGCCAAAGCAGTATTTATTGTTTTAATTTCGTAATACATAACATAATTTGAAAGCTGAGACTTTGTTTCAAATAAAAACTAACGAAGCACAAAACGTATTGTGATTTATTGGACTGAACAGCTACAAAAAAATTTTTTAACCAAATCAAAACAGTACAAGACTAAAAGATTGATTGTTGGGATTTACGAACATAACAATACTTATCCTTTTTTGTGCTCATTGTCTTGCCTTGTGAGAAGCTGCACTGACTCCTTGCAGACCTAATCAAGCCAAATGGTCGAAAGTCAGATAAGTTTGTAAAATTAGAAACAGAGATCAGACATATATTCCGTTGGGCTCCATCTTGGTTCCCCTTTCAGTCGGTCACTCCGAGTCACGTCGGATGACCGACGAAATTGGGATCTCGCCAGAGAGACCAATCCACTTCGAGTGTAACTAAACGAGCCAATGGACATTGGCATGCGATCATTGCATCCAGCTGCCGCTGATCACCGCATGAGTATAAGAGGCAGCAGGTGCACCGCATTAATTCATCCTTTCGCTTCGGAGCCAAGCGGTAGTTCAATCTACTGCTCTTCCCTTCCAGAGAGTGTTCGGCAAGCGAGTGCGGGCGTTACGGCGCAGCAGCGGTGGTCACATCGGGCGGGAGATCATCCTCCTGCTGACAGTCACACCAGGAGTGTGCGGTGGCCAGCTCCCCTGCGTGCTTCAGCACTAAGAGAGCATTTTTCTGAAAGAGCTATTCTCTAAAAGAGTAACACGGGTGATCGCGTCTTTTTAAAGATGTCTTATCACCCGTGCGTTTCTGGGTGTGGTCGCTTCCTGGCGCCTCAGGACGGTCACGATCGCTACCTCACGTGCCTGGGCATTCAGCACGCTGAGGAAGCTTTCGTGGATGGTTCATGTTCTCCTTGTGGGGACATGACCATCTCGGAGTTGCGGAATAGACTCCGTTATGTCAAACATGGCGGAGTCCCTCTGCCTCTGCCGCGATCCGGCGTTCGTCCCGGCACCCGGGGCGCCGCTGCATTCGGTGGAGTCAGAGGTGATCTGAGGATTACGGTGAGGGCTTCCCCAAGAGGAGTTCCTCACCCCTCAAGCGCTCCGCAGCCGGTGGGGGTGCCGTTGGAGCGTGCTGGGACCTCTGCAGAGCGGGGTACACCACCCGTTTCCTTCGGTGCGCCCCCTGACGACCAGATGTCGATCGCTGCATCGGACGGTGAGCTCTCTCTCTCCGGGGATGACGACTCGGCTGCGTTGCCCCCTTCGGGTGTGGTAGCGTTGTCCGAGCCAGACCCAGAGATGACGGCTATGCTTTCCCGGGCCGCCGAGAATGTTGGGCTCGTGTGGAATCCTCCACCGCGTCCCGATCCTTCGAGGCTGGACGAGTGGTTTCTCGGTGGGGGTCGCGCCCCCCTCCAGTGCCATTCTTTCCGGAAGTGCATGAGGAGCTTACAAGATCGTGGAAGGCACCTTTCACTGCCCGAAACAAATCTTGCGGCTCCTCCGCCCTCACCACCCTCGATGGTGGGGCCGCTTTGGGGTACACGGGCATCCCCTCGGTGGAACGGTCTGTGGCCATGCAACTGTGTCCAACAGCCGCTTCCACTCTGCGGGGTGACCCGTGTCTCCCCTCACGGGCCTGTAAGTATTCGTCAGGTCTAACTGGCAGTGCTTATAGAGCCTGTGGGGAGGTGGCTTCTGCCCTCCACGCCATGGCGTTACTGCAGGTCCACCAGGCCAAAGCTACCCCTTTCAGTAACGACCCTCTGTGGCTTACCCTCGTTGTGGAGAGTGTCAATGATTGTCTTCTGGACCATTGCCAACTCAGCAGTCTTCCCCATTATTGTGGTTTCAAAGAACAAGAGATACCCGGAATTTATACTGTAGGGATGGTCATTAATTGAAACTCAAATGTAAATATTCTAATATTTTGAGATACTGATTTTTGACTTTCATTAGCTGTAAGCTCTAATCATCAAAATTAAAACAAAAAAACTTTTGAAGTGTTTTACTTTACATGTAATGAATCTAAAATATATGAAAGTTTCACTTTTTGAAATAAGTTACAAGAAAAAATGAACCTTTTCACCATATTCTAATTTTCTGAGATGCACCTGTATATTCTCTTTTTCTCCCTGTTTTCAGTTGGAAACTGCGTGTTTACGGTCTCCCTCAGTATGTCCGCAGTGACCATGGTGGGGAAAATGTAGATGTGGCATGGTTCATGTTTGAGCATCCTGTCAGAGCAGTACAAAGTACTATAGAGTGTTATGATTTGTTAATACAAATCTGCAGCACTGGTGTTAGTTGTACACTTCAGTACTTCATATCTGCAATGTTGTATTTTATGTATTTTTGTTTTGTTCAGATGTTTGTTGTATCAGATTTACAAAAGGATTGGCTGTTGCTTTATAAATGTAGTCATCTTCCCTAGTCCGATTAAGCTTTGCATATTTCCATTGTTAGCAGTTATTTTGTTGGAAATCTGCCTTTTCTGTAAAATTCTGATTATTGAATGTGTCCTACATTTTCTGTTAGAGTGCAAGAGCTACATCACGGGCAAGAGTGTCCACAATCAATGCATAGAGAGGCTATGGCGTGACTTATGGTGGTCATCCATATCTACTATGCAGCATTCCGGCACCTGGAGGACATTGGAGCTCTTGACCCAAACAATGACGTTCACATCATGTGATGCTTCCAAGGCTCAACTGGCATCTCAAGTTCTTCACTGACACCTGGGACAGACATCCCCTGTCTTCAGAGGGCTACAGGTCTGCCCAGCAGCTGTGGGTGACAGGGCTACTTGTCGCACCACAACAGCTTCCTGAAGAGGTATAGACAGTTCCAGATGTGCATCATTGTTGATTCTTGACCAATTTTTATAATGACAAATCTGTTTAGAAATTATTTTTGTACCTTATTTGTTGTTTTTATAGAGTGATATGTCTGACTGGGGAATTGATTGGGAAGGACCAGTTCCTGTTGAGGATGTGGGGCAACAAACTGACATTCCAATGCCTCAACCAGCACTTCGAGAAATGCTAGATACCCAGCTCCAGGATAGCATTGACCCTTTCAAAACCAGCGACATGTTTGGTGTAGATATTTACCAGGAGGCATCGAATTTTTTGAACAATCAGTAAAATGGATGTTAACTACATTGTGCTCCCATATGTCTAACTCCTTTCAATTCAGAGGATTTAAATTCAGAAACCTCTCACTCTTACAATAGCCATCAATGTTTCATATAAATAAAAAATTATTTCTGTCCTTACAAGTGATTGTTGTCATGGTTGCTCACTTTGTTACAATTCAAATGGAAGAGTTCTTGTATGCAGAGGCGGACAAAGTACACAACTCCATTACTTGAGTGAAAGTACAGATACTTCTGGTCAAATATTGTTCCATTTACAAGTGAATGTCGTGAAGACAGATTTTTACTTAAAGGGGCCATATAATAAGATTTCAACTTTTTAACTTTTGTTGGTGTGTAATGTAGCTGTCAATTCAAGTCACGTTTATTTATATAGCGCTTTTAACAACACAAATTGTGACAAAGCAACTGCACAATATCAAAATGGGAAAATAGTGTCAATAATGTAAAATGACAATATTAAACACTCAATTTTCAGTTAAAGGCATTTCATTATTGAATTCAGTGATGGCATCGTCCAACTCAATTCAGTTCAAAAAGTTTCTGTTCAATCAAGTCGACGATATTGCTGGAAATGAAGTGTCCCCAACTAAGCAAGCCAGAGGCGACAGCGGCAAGGAACCAAAACTCCATTGTGACAGAACGGAGAAAAAAACCTTGGGAGAAACCAGGCTCAGTCGGGGGGCCATTTCTCCTCTGGCCAGACGACACAGCAGTTCAATTCCAACTGCTGCAAAGTCAGATTGGAGGGCTCAACTGGTTGCCGAGGTCTTTTCCTGATGGCTATCTAGGTGACGGGGTCCTCACTGGGGGTCTGTCTCTGGGGCTCATCTAGGTGTCCTGGTTTCCGCTGACATTCAGGGCTGTAGAGGTCGTCTCTAGGTGCTGATCCACCATCTGATCTGGTGAATGCAGTGACCTCTGAATAAGAAAGAAACAGACTAATATTAGCGTAGATGTCAATCTTTTTACGATGTAACAAGTACATCATGTGTTATGGGAAGTGTTCCCGGTTCCGGTTGATCTAATTAATCCAGCCTAACAATCCTTTAACGGATTTGAATAATAGAAGTGTATTAGTGTGTTATGTGTACGCCAGGTTAAAGAGATGGGTCTTTAATCTAGATTTAAACTGACAGAGTGTGTCTGCCTCCCGAACAGTGTTTGGTAGATTGTTCCAGAATTTGGGCGCTAAATAGAAAATAAGATCTGCCGCCTGCAGTTGATTTTGATATTCTAGGTATTATCAAATGGCCAGAGTTTTGAGAACACAGCGGACTTGAAGGACTATAATGCGATAAGAGCTCGCTCAAGTACTGAGGAGCTAAACCATTCAGGGCTTTATAAGTAATTAACAAGATTTTAAAATCTATACGATGTTTAGTAGGGAGCTAGTGCAGTGTTGACAGAACCGGGCTAATGTGCTCATACTTCCTGGTTCTAGTAAGAACTCTAGCTGCTGCATTTTGAACCATCTGTAATTTGTTTATTAAGTGTGCAGAACAACCACCCAATAAAGCATTACAATAATCTAACCTTGAGGTCATAAACGCATGAATTAATATTTCTGCATTTGACATTGAGAGCATAGGTCTCAGTTTAGATATATTTTTAAGATGAAAAAATGCAGTTTTACAAATGCTAGAAACGTGGCTGTCAAAGGAGAGATTACTATTAAATAGCACACCTAGGTTCCTGACTGATGACGAAGAATTTACAGAGCAGCCATCAAGTGTTAGACAGTGTTCAAAGGTTATTACTTGTGGGGGTTTTAGGTCTGATAATTAACACCTCTGTTTTTTCAGAATTTAGCAGTAAGAAATTACTCGTCATCCAGTTTTTTATATCGACTATGCATTCCATAAGTTTCTCAATTTGGTGTGTTTCACCAGGCCGTGAAGAAATATAGAGCTGAGTATCATCAGCATAACAGTGAAAGCTAACCCCGTGTTTCCTAATGATATTTCCCAAGGGTAACATATAAAGCGTGAAAAGTAACGGCCCTAGTACTGAGCCTTGAGGAACTCCATACTGCACTTGTGATCGATATGATACCTCTTCATTCACTGCTACGAATTGATGGCAGTCAGATAGGTACGATTTGAACCATGCTAATGCACTTCCACTAATGCCAACAAAGTTTTCTAGTCTATTCAAAAGAATGTTGTGATCGATAGTGTCGAACGCAGCGCTAAGATCCAGTAGAACTAATAGAGAGATACAACCACGATCAGATGATAAGAGCAGGTCATTTGTAACTCTAATGTGAGCAGTCTCAGTACTATGATACGGTCTAAATCCTGACTGGAAATCCTCACAGATATAATTTTTCTCTTAAGAAGGAATATAATTGTGATGATACAACCTTTTCTAATATCTTTGACAGAAAAGGGAGATTTGAGATCGGTCTGTAATTAACTAGATCTTTGGGGTCAAGTTGTGGTTTTTTAATGAGAGGCTTAATAACAGCCAATTTAAAGTTTTTGGGGACATATCCTAATGACAATGACGAGTTAATAATAGCCAAAAGAAGGAATATAATTGTGAGGATACAACCTTTTCTAATATCTTTGACAGAAAAGGGAGATTCGAGATCGGTCTGTAATTAACTAGATCTTTGGGATCAAGTTGTGGTTTTTTAATGAGAGGCTTAATAACAGCCAATTTAAAGTTTTTGGGGACATATCCTAATGACAATTACGAGTTAATAATAGCCAAAAGAGGATCTATGACTTCTGGAAGCACCTCTTTTAGTAGTTTAGATGGAATAGGGTCTAACATACATGTTGTGGGTTTAGATGATTTAACAAGTTTATACAATTCTTCCTCTCCTATAGTAGAGAATGAGTGGAATTATTCTTCAGGGGATCTATAGTACACTATTTGATGTGATAATATAGCTGACGGCTGCATGGTTACAATTTGATCTCTAATAAAATAAAATAGTTCATAAAGTCATTACTGCTGTGCTGTTGGGAAATGTCAACACCTGTTGATGCTTTATTTTTTGTTAATTTTTCCACTGTATTGAATAAATACCTGGGGTTATGTTTGTTTTGTTCTAAAAGAGACAAAAAGTAATCAGATCTAGCAGTTTTTAAAGCTTTTCTGTAGGATAGGGTACTTTCCCGCCAAGCTGTACGAAATACCTCTAGTTTTGTTTTCCTCCAGCTGCGCTCCATTTTCTGGGCTGCTCTCTTTAGAGTGCAAGTGTGCTCATTATACTACGGTGTTGGACTCTTTTCCTTAATCTTCCTTAAGCGTAAAGGAGCAACTGTATCTAAAGTGCTAGAAAAGAGAGAGTTCATAGTTTCTGTTACATCAAGTTGTTCTGAGCTGTTGGATATGCTAAGGAATTGAGATAAATCAGGAAGATTACTTACAAAGCAGTCTTTTGTGGCAAAGCTGTGTGAGCATAAACAACATTTGCAAAGTTACGAAGCTCAAAGTTCAATGCAAAGGGAGAAATTGTCTTTTACAGAATTTGCATAGCATCGCCTACAGCGAACGGCTGGTAAGGGACTACAACAAAATAATTCTGGGTTAATGACATCATAAACACCGCCCCCTGGGAACATGCAACGAAGAGGGCGAGGCCATGCTGCGCTGCTTTAGAGAAGAGGAAGGAAACTAGGGGTGCACGTAAAAATCTATTCATATACTGTATGAATCGCGATTCTGTCTTCTAACAATTCTAATGGATTCACAAGTTTCAAAATCAATGTTTTAAAGCAGCGGTTCTAATCCTGTTCCTCAGATCGCCCTGCTCTGCATCTCTCTCTCTCTCTCATTCAGATCAGCTCAGCTCCAACAATGAACTGTTCCATTTATACACTTATTTTCACATAGCTATGACAAGCGTTAAATATGAACCGTTCTGTATTAATGCTTTAATCATGTTAAAACTGTATATTAAAAGCTAACATAAGCAGTAGCATAATAACAGCGAATGTAAAAGTATGAGACAACAACAAACAAAAAACATAGGCCTACCATTAAAAGCTGTGCTTGCACAGATTCTGCGCGATCCTCTTCACTAATATCCTCTGCGTCTCAATCAGGCTCAAACTGATAAGCAATATAGACGACACCATTGTTTACAATACAACCGGAGCACATGCCACTGAGGTGAGGGGTGGGACGTTTAGACCCGCACTAGAGGCGGTTTAGCCAATCACAACACACTGGGCCAGCTAACCAATCAGAGCCCATTGTGTATTTCTGAGGGAGGGGTTTCATAAAAGCAGGAAATGATCAGCACCTTTATCAGAGAAGGGACAGAGCGGTGTGAAATAAAGGTAAATTATGTGAAAAATTATGTGTTTTTTAACAAACGAAGCATTAACACATGTTAGACTGCACCCCATAAACACAATCAAGCCTAGAAAAAAAAGCCAACCACCCCTTTAAGTAAAAGTACAGAAATACTTGCATTTAAAAGTACCAAAAGTTAATTTCCTTTTTTTGTCAACACAATAACACTTTATTGTTGTATGTAATACTTGCAATGCCTTATGCCTCTGAAGCAACTTTCAGTACATTACGCCTACTGAATAAACTTACTAGCTTATAGTATATCTTTGGAGTAAAGAGCTTTTAGAATGTTAAAAACCTATAGAAATTAAACAAAAGTTGACAAAAACACAATTTTATTTAACACCCCTACCCACCCCCACAAAAGTAGCATGGTAGTGATCTCACACAGCTCTGGCAGTGTGTGCACACATGTATGTGTAGCCAATCATCCACATTTGTCTGGATAGTGAAATTGCTGTGAATACAGACTGAAAAGAAAAAAAAAATCAAACCTGCTCTAAAACCCAGCAACACAACTGTAGCTGTATAACTTTACGACAGCAACACTGCTTTAACAAAAAAACAACACAGCAAGATTTATTTGACATAATCGCTCTCGTGGTAATTTAATATCATACACTGAACGATCTGCGCAGTGCTGCTTCAAGTCAAACACCTACTGTGGTTTGTTAGGAGAATGCACAACAGTTGTGGCTTTATAGGTAATATTTTCGTTTACACAATTTTGCAAAATCAGACAATATTGTGTCTAATATATACCACAATATTAAAGGTATACTCCACCCCAAAATGAAAATGTTGTCATTAATCACTTACCCCCATGTCGTTCCAAACCCGCAAAAGCTTCGTTCGTCCTCGGAACACAATTTAAGATATTTTGGATGAAAACCGGGAGGCTTGTGACTATTCCATTGACTGCCAAGTAAATAACACTGTCAAGGCACAGAAAAATATAAAAAAACATCGCCAAAATAGTGGTTCAATCTCAATTTTATAAAGCGACGTGAATACTTTTTGTACACAAAGAAAATAAAAATAACGACATTTATTCAACAATTTGTCTCCTCTCTGTCTCTATGTGTCAGCGTGGCGCCATTTTGGAGAGCATCCAATGGACGCAATGTGCGTACGCTATTCTCTGTCATCAGTAACGCATGGATACGTATTGTACATTTATTTACGCTTTGATTTGAATGGAAACAGCGTATCCATGTGTTACTGATTGGAGCAATGATCTCTGCAGAAAGGCGTAAGCTTGTGACCGTTGCAGTGACCATTAATGCCCTGGAGAATTCAATCCCTCCATTTTTTTGTTCTTCCCCACAAACAATTTTACTCTCACTTCATCCACGATGGGCCACCTGCATCGGCAGGAGCAACAAATGGGTCTGGTTGGATGCAAGCAGAGGAATTTTTACAGCTCCCTTTCAGTCAGTCACTGTCGACGTTCAGCGCGCTCTAAGGGAGCTTCTTCATGTTGGTGGAACAGCAGAGCGCTGGTCGTTTTCCCGTGTCAAGTGGGTTGCACAAGTGGGTTACCACCTCTTTGTGTTGCAGGCGGGCATCTCCCTTGTGCGCTTCAGCACGCTAAAAGAGCCCCTTTCCCTAAAAGAGCATTCAAGGGTGGGCGCGTCTTTGTAAAAATGACGTTGCGTCTTGGTATAAATGCTGTTCCACTTGTGCGTTTCTGGATGCGGTCGTTACCTGGCATTGGGCATTAACACCCTGGGGTTGGCAAAGACGCCGGTGGAAGCACTTGCATTTTTTCCAGATGACAGCGAAAAGAACTTAAACTGCTCCTTCATTTTTGATTGGACACATAAAAGTAATGCATCACTTGAATCTGTAAAGGGTCTACTTTTATTTGTGTACGCTCACCATATCAACAAAACTTTGTGCTTTTGTAAAAAAAAAAAGAATAAACAAGGTGTACTTTCAGTCGTCTCAGTCTCCGTTAATATCTCTCTGAAATGTGTCACAAAAATGAACAAACTCAGCAAATACTTGATGCACAGACATGAGAGATATATCTATAGAAAGCTTTAAGTGTCTACTTAAAGGGGTAATCGGATGCCCATTTTCCACAAGTTGATATGATTCTTTAGGGTCTTAATGAAAATTCTAACATACTTTGGTTAAAATTTCTCAATGGTAGTGTAAAAAACACCTTCTTTACGATGAAGCTGGATCACGAATGATTCGCGTGAACATAGACGCATTTAGGCAAATCTTGGATCGACGCATTCCCTTAAAAACAAAAGTAACGTTAATCCTCTGCGTCTTCAGCGGCTCAGATGTCGGGAGTAAATGACCACTGCTATATTCATTACATCCAACAACAAAACACTTCAATCGCTTAATTGGAGACATCTTATCTTCCCCTGCACCGAAGTCGACACAATGGCGGACTGATGACAGCTCACTCAGGGCGCGTCTAAGGTAAGACGGCCTTGTCAATCAACTATCGTGGGAGGGGCCTGTGCAGAACTACATCATTCTGACAGGAATCTCAGAACAGCCTGATTTGAGAAAGGGGATTTTAAAATAGGGATTTTAAAAAAACCACTAGGTGGATTTTTATCATTATAGGATGGATGTGTACACACACTTCCAACACACATTTATGTTCAAACAACTTGTAAAGTGAATTTTGCATCCAATGACCCCTTTAAATGAAAATGTCACGAAATGCCTTCTAAAATAGCTGAACTTTATTTGGGATTAATCAGAGGCATTTAAATGATGGCAGGTGTGATTCCTATTTAACATGAGTTTGAATGCGATTGCTTAATTCTGAACACAGCCACATCCCCAGTTCTAAGAGGGTGTGCACACTTATTCTGTGACGGAGCAGACGAGACGTGAGACATGCGGATCCAAATGCAAGCTTTTTATTAGACAACATGGTCAATACAGGCAGGGTCGGGCAGTAGCAAACAGGTATGGCATGGGCAAGACACAAGAGTAATCCTTAGGCAAGCGTAGGTCGGCTATCGGCAAACTTAATCCAGAGGGCTAGGCAGAGAGAATAATCCAGGAGCACGGGCAGAATCAGAACACAGGAAATCAAACCAGGAATACTAGGGAAAACGCTTTGTATGCAGCGGGGCTAACAATACTCGGCCGTGAGTGGCAGAAAGTCCAGAGCTTAAATAGTGTGTGTGCGTGTGTGTGATTGGGTGATGGTGATTGTGAGATGGAAAACAGGTGTGCGTGATCAGTGCAAACAGCTGTGTTGGTGCAGTGGATGATGGGAAATGCAGTCCTAAAGTGATCTGTAACTGTGTGAAAGTCCATGTGCTGGGAGAGTGACCTCTAGTGGTGAATGAAGGAAAGTTCATGGCCAGGATTCGTGACATAGCCCCCCCCAAAGGAGCGGCTTCCAGACGCTCCTAAACAATCCTAGGTGGGCGGTGGAACGGAGGCGGAACAGGGGGAGGGACGGAGGGCCAGGTCCATGTGGAAGCCAGGGCGGAGAGGATGGAACTGGAGCCCCCCAGGGGGGAGTAGATGGACCTGGGGCCCACCAGGGTAGGGCAGACAGACCCGGGGCCCACCAGGGTAGGGCAGACGGGACCAGGACCCACCAGGGTGGAGCAGATGGACCTGGAACCCACCAGGGCGGAACAGACGGGACCAGAGACCACCGCAGGGAAGCAGACTGGGCAGGTAGCCCTGACAGAACCTGGAAGCAGAGGAGAACAAGGACAAACAACACAGGGAGAGCAGAGACAGACAACACAGGGAGAGCCTTCCCGATCTCAGGGGCCGTGCCAGGGCAGGACAGGAAATCCCAGACGGCCTCCGTAGCCATGACAAGGCCGGACAGGGAATCACCGACGGCCTCCTTGGCCGTGTCAGGACAGGGCGAGAGCTCACAGACGGCCTCCATAGCCGTGACAGGACAGGATGAGAGCTCACAGACGGCCTTCTTAGCCGTGACAGGACAGGGTGAGAGCTCACAGACAGCCTCCATAGCCGTGACAGGACAGGATGAGAGCTCACAGACGGCCTCCATAGCCGTGACAGGACAGGATGAGAGCTCACAGACGGCCTCCATAGCCGTGACAGGACAGGGTGAGAGCTCACAGACGGCCTCCATAGCCGTGACAGGACAGGGTGAGAGCTCACAGACGGCCTCCATAGCCGTGACTGGACAGGATGAGAGCTCACAGACGGCCTTCTTAGCCGTGACAGGACAGGGTGAGAGCTCACAGACAGCCTCCATAGCCGTGACAGGACAGGATGAGAGCTCACAGACGGCCTCCATAGCCGTGACAGGACAGGATGAGAGCTCACAGACGGCCTCCATAGCCGTGACAGGACAGGGTGAGAGCTCACAGACGGCCTCCATAGCCGTGACAGGACAGGGTGAGAGCTCACAGACGGCCTCCATAGCCGTGACTGGACAGGATGAGAGCTCACAGACGGCCTTCTTAGCCATGACTGGACGGGGTGAGAGTTTACAGGAGGATACCACCGACACCTCTGGAGGTTCTGCAGTTAACGCCGCCACCTCTGGAGGTTCTACGGTGGTAACCTGACCAGGTGAGAGTATATTGCTGGGTGCCACCACCTTGCCAGGGGCTGAGGCTCGCACCACTACTTGGGGAGGTTCTGCAACAAATGCCTTCCCCTGGGGCAGTACAGTGGTGGTGTATGTGGCCCAAATGCAACATAGTGCGATCCCCACCCTGGGAAGCGCTTCAGACAGGGTAAATAGTTCATGGACATCAGGGTCAAAGTGAGTGGATTTGGAGATACCAGCAGTGCGTACAGACACCAGCGGTGCATCCCTCAAGCTGGATATCAACCGGAGAACTCGAAGGACTGACCTTAAATCTCTCGGTGTGACAGAGTCTGGCAGTTCCGCTGAGACGTGAGGAGACTCTGGCAGTTCGGCTGAGACTTGAAGAGACTCTGGTTGTTCCACTGTGACGTGGTCTGACTCTGGCTGGTCAACTGTGACTTGGTCTGACTCTGGCTGGTCAGCTGTGACGTGTTCTGACTCGGGCTGGAGAGCTGAGACGTGTTGTGGATGTGGCTGTTGAGCTGAGGCGTGGTGTGGTTCTGGCTGATGAGCTGAGGCGTGTTGTAGCTCTGGCTGTTGAGCTGAGGCGTGATGTGGCTCTGGCTGATGATCTGAGGAGTGTTGTGGATCTGGCTGTTGAGCTGAGGCGTGGTGTGGTTCTGGCTGATGAACTGAAAGAGGGGTTGATTCCTGACGGTCAACGGTGACTTGGCTTGACTCGTGACGATCAACTGTGGCTTGGCTTGACTTGTGACGATCACCTGTGGCTTGGCTTGACTCGTGACGATCACCTGTGGCTTGGCTTGACTCGTGACGATCAACTGTGGCTTGGCTTGACTCGTGACGATCAACTGTGGCTTGGCTTGACTCGTGACGATCAACTGTGGCTTGGCTTGACTCACGGAGATCACTGGTGGCTTGGCTTGACTTGTGACGATCAACTGTGCTTTGGTTGAACTCGTGACGATCAACTGTGGCTTGGCTTGACTCGTGACGATCAACTGTAGCTTGACTTGACTCGTGACGATCAACTGTACCTTGACTTGACCTTTTAACATCAGCGGCGACTTGACTTGGCTTCTTAACATCAGTTGGGACTTTACTTGTCTCTTTAACATCAGCGGTGACTTGACTTGGCTCTTTAACATCAGCGGTGACTTGACATGGCTCTTTAACCTCTGCGGTGACTTGACATGGCTCTTTAACCTCTGCGGTGACTTGACATGGCTCTTTAACCTCTGCGGTGACTTGACTTGGCTCTTTAACCTCAGCGGTGACTTGACTTGGCTCTTTAACCTCAGCGGTGACTTGATTTGGCTCTCTAACATCAGCGGTGACTTGACTTGGTTTGTGATTGGCAGCAATGATGCTACGGGGTGTTGTTGTTGCTGCCATTTGGTGAGCGTGCTCTAGTGTGGCTGTGTTCACACAATTGGGTGCGGTGTCTCGTTCCTCCGCGACTCCCACTGTGAACGTTGAACCAACAATCAGTAGGGCATAGTCCAAAAACTGAGCGAGTGAAGCACGCATACCCTCGCGTCTAAACTCAGATCTCAATGGTTGATTAATGCCATCGCAAAAAATCTCGATCAAAGTAATGTCCTGTAAATCTGAGTAATTAGCAAAGACTAAAAACTCTCTAATATGTTGCTCCAGTGATCGAGGACCTTGTTTAAGGGCAAACAGGATTCTTGTCGTGTCCATACCTGCTGAATGACCGTCTGAGAAGCTGCTGGATCCTAGTGGGCCGAGTATTCTGTGACGGAGAAGACGAGACGTGAGACATGCGGATCCAAATGCAAGCTTTTTATTAGACAACATGGTCAATACAGGCAGGGTCGGGCAGTAGCAAACAGGTATGGCATGGGCAAGACACAAGAGTAATCCTTAGGCAAGCGTAGGTCGGCGATCGGCAAACTTAATCCAGAGGGCTAGGCAGAGAGAATAATCCAGGAGCACGGGCAGAATCAGAACACAGGAAATCAAACCAGGAATACTAGGGAAAACGCTTTGTATGCAGCGGGGCTAACAATACTCGGCCGTGAGTGGCAGAAAGTCCAGAGCTTAAATAGTGTGTGTGCGTGTGTGTGATTGGGTGATGGTGATTGTGAGATGGAAAACAGGTGTGTGCGTGATCAGTGCAAACAGCTGTGTTGGTGCAGTGGATGATGGGAAATGCAGTCCTAAAGTGATCTGTAACTGTGTGAAAGTCCATGTGCTGGGAGAGTGACCTCTAGTGGTGAATGAAGGAAAGTTCATGGCCAGGATTCGTGACAAAGACACATGATGTGCACAATACTTCTGTACGTTCTGCATTTGCCAGTGACTTATATACAGCCAATGGGTGGCGTCCCTGATTTCTTGAGGTGATAGAGTTTGGACACTTTCACTTCATACAGTAAGACAAAGACAGAGAGGCTCAAAGCAAACAGCAGATCTGCAGGACAAAATGGCATCTGCATATAAAGGTCAGTCTAAATTTATTAACCTATGTTACACACACACACTACAGCTTTACAATATCAAGAGTTAAAGTCCATTCTGTGCTTTTTGTTTTTGCTAATTAACACCGTTAATCAATAATTAGTTAGGGAGTAATGGTCATATTACACTTTTCTTTATGTAATGTTTATTAAATGTAAACTCTATATGAAGAGTTCATATAGAGTTTACATTTAATAAACATTAAATGAGAGGTCTATCTAATCTAGCTGAAAGGAGTTTCGTCAAAGCTGACTAAAAGTGATCAAGGATGGATAATTTTGACTAGCTTGATGAACCCGTGATAACTGCTTTGGGGCGTCAAAACTTTAACAGGACCTTGCTAAAGCAGCACATTCCAGTGGTGAGGGAAAAGCTCCCTGTATTGCATGTAATCACAACAACAATGCTTGTCAGGCATCAACATTGTCATCCGAGGAGATTACAAAGATTACCAGAGTGTTTTTGTTTAACGCTGAAACATGAAATGTTCAGTTACCTGCTTTTGCATTTACATTTAATCATTTAGCAGACGCTTTTATCCAAAGCGACGTACAAATGAGGAGAACAATAGAAGCAATCAGACCATCGAGAGAGCAACAGTATACAAGTGCCATGACAAGTCTCAGTTAGTCTAGTACAGTACACGTAGCTAGGATTGTGTTTTTTTATTTTTATTATTTTTTTTTTTTATTAAATAGAATAGGTAAGTGTTAGTATTAGTTAGTCAGGTGCTGGCGAAAAAGATGTGTCTTTAGATGTTTTTTGAAAATGGCTAAAGACTCAGCTGTTCGAATTGAGATCGGGAGGTCATTCCACCAGCTGGGCACAGTCCAGGAAAAGGTCCGTGAGAGTGATTTGGTACCTCTTTGGGATGGCACCACAAGACGTCGTTCACTTGCAGAACGCAAGCTTCTGGAGGGCGCATAAGTTTGAACAAGCGAGTTTAGGTATATTGGTGCAGTGCCAGTTGTGGTCTTGTAGGCAAACATCAGTACCTTGAATTTGATGCGAGCGGCTATTGGTAGCCAGTGTAACCTGATGAAGAGAGGGGTAACGTGAGCTTTTTTCGGCTCATTAAAGACCACTCTGGCTGCTGCATTCTGGATCAGTTGCAGAGGCTTGATAGTACATGCGGGAAGGCCCGCCAAGAGAGCATTACAATAGTCCAGTCTGGAGAGAACAAGAGCTTGGACAAGGAGTTGTGCAGGTTTTTTTGGGCACTTTTGCCCAAAAAACGACTGTTGGAGTTATCTGCTTTTGTTAAAAAGCAAACTTGTAATATATATAAAAACATACTTTCAGTGAACTTTAATTTACTTTAAAGTTCTTTAAGTAATAATAACCAAAAAAAAATACAGGTAACTTAAACTTAATCAAAACAACCCAACTGCAGTTTGATTGATATTACTTGGAATGCACAATAAAAAATAAAAAAACATGATTTCTTAAAATGTATATAAAAAAAAAAAAAATGAATTAGTTATCTATTTAAAAATTAGTTTTTGCAAATTAACTCTTCATATATTTTTAGTTGGATACATAGCATATCCAGCTTTACCTGAATACATACTCACATAGAGCGATATGTACTATTATAACAAATTTAACCCTTAACTGTCATCGTCCCACCAGCGGGATGCCTAAGTTTACTTCAATATATTACAATTAAATCCTAATCTAATCATGACAAACTATATATAGTTGGAAAGGTCTAAAGGCTCCTTTCCACTACACACAACATTCGGACACGACTGTCGCATTTCTCCCCCTAGTGGCAGTCGCACAGAACTTTCAAACTGGTCGTGCAGCAACCGTCACCTCGACCATATTCACCATGGTAAAATTAATAATTTTAATGAATATAATTAGTGTATGAATGCATCGTCACAAATCATGATCCCCAAAATAAAAACATAGTATGTTTTATGGGGCTTATCTGTCATGAATCCAGTTCGTGGTCTTCTGTTCACTCACCACCAGAGGTCACCTGCTCACCACATGGACTCTTGCACTACATTACTGTTGCACTTCACCATCGGACTACAGTTCCCATCATCCATTGCACTGACGACACACACACACACACACACACACACAGCCGATTGCACTAATCCCACGCTCACACCTGAGAACTATCACACTATCACACACCCTACATAAACCATGGAGTTCCTTGCACAGATCGCCGAGTATTGTATAGCGTATATCACTCTCCTAGCGATAGCTACTCTACGGAGCCCACTTAGTTGTCATAGTCTTGCCTTGCTTGTTTTCTAGTGTTTTGATTTTTGTCCGTGTTTCCTGGATTAACCCTTGCCTTGCCGCTCAGACTCTGTTTGCACCTCGCTCGGACTATTGCTCGTGTACCTGGATTATCTCTCTGACTTGCCCTGTTGGATATTTTTCGCCGATCGACGACCCACGTTTGTCCAAGGAATACTCATTGTCTTGCCTCATTCATGTCTGTTTGCTGTTACTGAACCATGCCTGTTTGTGACCACGCCTTTGAATAAAGCTTGCAAATGGATCCGCTCGCCTCTCGTCTCGTCGGCTCCATTACAGAATCAATGTAAGTAATGATTATAAAATCATTTAATAATTATAAAATAATTATTTCTGCCATAATTATTCTAAAGCACCATTTTACAGAAATAATGTTTAAAGAATAATGTTAAAGTGAACAAAATATTGTTAATTCTAACCTTACGCTCATAGTTTTTAATAGAATACATCACATTCTGTCGATCGGTCATATACGGTCTAGCCGCAGAAGTTCAAATATTTTAAAGCATCCGCAGCTCAAATCGGATCCGAATTTTCCGCATACGCATATGATCGGAACCCCACGCAGCTCCCGCACTACTCTCCATTGGAAATGAATGACTTCCGGTCTGTCACTTGTCGTTCGTCGAAGATAGTGGAAAGGCGGCTTCAGACTCCTAATAGATACCACTGGTGCTCAATGGATGTGGTGGAGGTAAAAAATCAAATTATATAGATGAAATACTTCCAAGGCACTCACATGGTAAGATAAAAAGCCTTTAATATATCGGGCTTAAATCATTAATAGTTATTAATATCAAAATAGTTAAAAGTAGATCTACGCATTTAGGCAAAAACAGCCTTCTTCAGGACACACATGAATTGCTCAAACAGATCATTCTTAACCCTTAAATGCATGCCCTCTCCCTCCTTAATTTTTTTATATTTTATAATAATTTTTAGTATTCCTCAATCTATGCATTATAAACAATATAAAAAGAAAAGAAAAAGTAAAATATACAAGAATGCCTGTTTTCTGATTATTTTTTTGTAAAAAGTGTATAGGGTCGCTAGAGACCCGATGTATGTAAATGTGTACGCATTTTTTTTTCGGCACAACTATATTTACATATCTGATGACTCAATATGTGCAATGCATCTTTTTTTTTCCTCAAGGTGGCACTGTTTGATACACTGTTTGACGTGGTGTTTCACTCATAATTACCTCAGGCATAAAACAAACGAATATCATCAGCAAAAATTTAATTGGTTTGAATGGCTTTACTGCAGAGCATTACTATTCGCAATGAAATATAAATGTCACTGCCATTTGATGCTGGATGTGGTAAATAAGCTGCCAGCGATCAAACTATTGATTTTGAAGTCACTGAAAATGGTAGTTTTGCGAATATGTTTGAGATCGTGAATATGAGGCAGATGCCGACTACACTGTGGAAGTGCGCTCTGACGATGACAGCGATGGTACAATCATCTGCTCAAATTGAACCCTTCTAAGTTTCAAAAGGTAAAGAAATATGCTTTATTTTATTCTTCTGTAATGGTTCTTAAAATATTTTTTGTTTTTTTTTGTTATATTTGTTACGAGTTTTTTGCTATTGCAGCAGTTTAGGATCCATCCGTGCTGATATATAGGTCTGGGTCGCTAAAGACCCGAATATGTAAGAGTGATTTGTGAAACATTCATGTATTTAAGGGTTTATTTTATCATTTATTTTAAAGTCCGCATTGCCATTTTTTTGCCAATTCAAATGTTGGTAAGGATGTTTTGATTCAGGGAATTACACTTCAAACTCTCTCTGTGTCACACTCTCTCAGGGGGCACAGGAACACGGAACGAGGAGACGAGGAATAAGCAAAAAGAGTTTTTAATAATCCACAGGGTAACAAGGAGTACAGGCAGGGAACACAAAATGACGTTTAGAACCGACAAACACTAACTGAATGGACTGGGGCTTATAAAGACGGGTTGACGAGATGGCTAAGGAGACACACCTGGGATCAAATTAAGCAATCAAGGGGAGACAGAAACTGGGTCACAAAACACATGAGGAGCAAAAACACAACTAAACAGTCCAGACACGTGACATATCGCCCCCCTCCCGGAAGGTGCGTCCTCGCACCGCAGAAATATCCAAAGGGGAGGGGCGGGTGGGAACTTTGGAGGCGGCTCAGGAGGAGGACGGACACCCGGGAGGGGGCCGGCAGACAGAGACCAGGGATGCGACGAAGGAGGGAGGAGCCAGGGAAGATACAGGAGGGACCCGGAGCAGGAGGCCTCTGGCGGGACCCAGGCCACAGCCCTAACGGTAGCCCACGGTGGCGGAGCAGGTGGAGGAGGAGCCCGAGGTGGAGACGGAGAGCCGACGAGCCAGGGGGATGCCGAGGATCCGGAGGGCCAAGGTGGAGCCGAGTGCTCTGGCGACCGAGGCGGAGACGGAGCTCCGGAGATCCGCGGCAGAGCCGGAGCGACTGAGGACCAAGGTGGAGCTGGCGGGAGGAAGGAGCCCAACTGAGCCGGTGGGACGGAGCGACGAGGTGCAGCCGGAGGAGCGGAGTCCTGAGGCGATGGCGGGTCGACGCCCGACCAAGGCGGAGCCGGAGGGACGAGGGAGCCCAGTGGAGCTGGAGGATCGACGGGTGACGGTGGAGGCGAGGGAGCTAGGAGCCGAGGTGGAGCCACTGGGTCAACGGACCGAGGCGGAGTCCGGGCCGAGGAGGCTGGAGGCGGAGGTGAGGGAAACTCCAACCCCGGCGAGAGAATGGTGGCGTCATCGAGTGCCGTCGCCGCGGCATGCCCATAGAACTCCCGCGAGTACTCGGGGAAGGGGAGATCTCGGCGGGCAAGGGCGATGAAGCGGGCAGCGATTTCCATCGCTGCGGGGAGGAAAAAACCCCCCAGAAAGCTAAAAACTATGAAAAAAGGGAGAAAAACAAAAACGGATGGAAATGGCGCAGAGAAAACTGTATCGGTCGGTTCTTCTGTCACACTCTCTCAGGGGGCACAGGAACACGGAATGAGGAGACGAGGAATAAGCAAACAGAGTTTTTAATAATCCACAGGGTAACAAGGAGTACAGGCAGGGAACACAAAATGACGTTTAGAACCGACAAACACTAACTGAATGGACTGGGGCTTATAAAGACGGGTTGACGAGGGAGCTAAGGAGACACACCTGGGATCAAATTAAGCAATCAAGGGGAGACAGAAACTGGGTCACAAAACACATGAGGAGCAAAAACACAACTAAACAGTCCAGACACGTGACATTGCATAAAATTATTCTGCAGTCTACATTAGTAAATAGGGAGGTGATTATTGATTACTACCTTCGTTGCCGGTTGAGGGTGTGGAGGTGATTTTGGGAAACAGTTTAGCTGGTGAGAGCGTGTGGCTGGAGTTGGCCCCATCAGCTGCTGTTATCCCATCTCCACTTCCTGTAACAAGTTGCTGATAAGGTGGCTGAGGTTGTATCCTGTGTTCTGATGTTCAAAAACTATAGTGTTAACGGATTGTGACATTAACTTACAAGATGTTTGTTTGCCAGTTAAACAGGTTGCTTCAGGACTGTCTCTCTTGTTGTCCACTCTTTCTCTTACTTGTGCTGACTTTATGGATGCACAGAACGATGATCCTGGGTTGAGGCCCTTATTTGCTGCCGTTTTTCCACCATAGGATATGGAGAGTCCTGCAAGTGGATATTTGATAGAGGATAGGTGTTGTTGCACAAGTGGCTCGCCCAGAGAGAAGATCGCTGTAGTGATTCAATTGTTCACGGGTTTTGTACCAAACATATTTAAAGATGTTGTACTTCGTTTGATGCATGGTGACATAGCGGGTCATTTAGGGGTTGAAGAAAACATATGACAGGGTTTTTTAGGCCTTTTTATTGGCCAAGGTTAATTACCTCGGGTGGGTTAACCTCTCTAACATCTCTTGATAGGTTGTGTTGGTCCATCACCTCCTTCGAAGACTGGAAATAAATATATGTTGACCGTAATGTCAAAGTACTCTTTATCCTATGGCATATGTGATGCATAAAATTACTATTCAATCTATAGTTAAAGCCTTGTCCCAATTAATTTCCATTTTTGGTATGCCTTAGGTCGTTCAGAGTGACAGAGGAACACATTTCATGTCCACTATGTTTGCGGAGGTATTAAGACAACTTGGAATTCAACATCAACAGTCCAGCATGTACCATCTGCAGAGTCAGGGAGCACTGGAACGGTTCCATCAAACGTTGAAGGCTCTCTTGCATGCTTATTGTCTTGAATTAAACTGGGAGGAGGAAACTTTTGTTGGCTGCCCCCGGAGGTTACACAGTCCAGTTTGGGTTTCATTCCAAATGAATTAGTCTTTGGACATAAGGTATGCAGTCCGCTTGCTGTTTTATACGATCATTTAAGGGGCAAGGAACCACCAAAAAGTTTGCTGGAGTATGTGAATGGCTTTAGAAGGTGGTTATTGTTAGCCGCTCAAACAGCACAAGAAAATTTATAGAGAGCTCAGGTAAAGATGAAAAGGCTTTTTGATTTATCAGTTGGAGCAGTGAGACTTTAGTCCTGGTGATCAGGTTTTGGCATTGCTGCCTTTACCTGGCTCCCTGTTTTGTGTGAAGTTTGTGGGGCAATTCACCATTGTGCGATCATTACCTTACCTTAATTATTAAATTTTGACTCCAGCTAGAAAGAAATCTACAAAAGTCTGAAGTCGTTTTTTCCAGTTCTGTGTTGGGCGGGGTCGTTCAGTCTCCTATGGAGATAGAAAGTGTTAAGGTCCCGGATGATGCTGTACTTCAACCCCCTTCAAGATCTGGGGAGACTGTTATCTCGTATGTCTGCTTCACAGTGGGCAGTATTGTCACAATGAATACGTGATTTTCTGACTTTGTTTGGGGGCAGTGCCATCACAAACTCATTTATTAGAGCATGATGTGGATGCGGTTTTATTCTGTCGCTGTTGATAAACTTCAGCAATTGGAGTCGGAGGTTCACTATACATTAGAGAATGACATTGCTTTGCCTTCTAGTTCTAGTTGGGCCTCTCCGTGCCTGCTAGTGAGGAAGTCGGATGGAGCATTTCGGTTTTGTACCGACTATTGTAAATTAATAAAATTACAAAACCTGATGCTTTTCCACTTCCTCAGATGGAGGACTGCGTGGATCAAGTCGGCTCTGCTAAGTGTGTTGGCAAAGTCGACTTGTTGAAATTAGTGTTGCTTTCGTCAACGAAAATTATCACTAAATATCGTTGTCAACGAACCTTTATCACGTGACGAAAACGAGACGAGACGCAATGTAAATGCTGGTCATGTGACGATGACGATAATTGCTCGATGCTCGAGCATTCAAGCACCTTGTTTCTCTTTATTAAACTTGAATGTATTTTTTTTTTCTGGCATTGTTATGTGATGCTATTTTATTTTATTTATTGTTTTTATTTATTTAAATTTATGTGTGTGTACTTCTAACATGTTTGGTTGGTAAAATAAATGTTGTCAATTCAAATCAGAGTGTCTTTGGATTTATTCTTGAGTCTATAAGGTAACAATAATATAATAAGATAACCTTGTTTGAAATAGGTTTGGCTAAAAGAAAATTTTGGTTTCGTCTATACTGCTAGGTACTTATACTATATTGACTGGGTTAAATAGAATTGCATTACTAAAACAAGACTAAAATACATTTTTCATTGACTAAAACTAGACTAAATGTCATCAGTTTCCGTTGACTAAAACTAGACGAAAATAGTAATCAGTTTTCGTCGACTAAAACTAGACGAAAATGCTCAGACTTTTAGTTGACTGAAACTTGACTAGACTAAAAAGAGTATGAATGTGACTAAAACTAATAAAAACTAAAATGACAGCTTCACACAAAGACTAGACTAAAACTAAAATTAAAACAGGCCGCCAAAAACAACACTAGTTGAAATGTTATTGGCAGGTTCCTCTGACATCTTGTGCACAAGAAATAACAGCTTTTATTACTTCTTCAGGATTATATTCCTATTCTGTTCCTATTAAGAAACGCTCCAGCAACCTTTCAAAGGTTAATGAACTGTGTAATCTCAAGTCTAGAGGGTTGTGCCATGTATCTGGACGATATTATCATTTATAGTGACAGATGGGATGAGCATTTGAATTGTGTCCGAGCTTTGTTTCAATGTCTAATGGAGGCTAGATTCACTGTAAATCTTTCCAAATATGATTTTGCTAGAGCCACCTTTTCCTATTTAGGGAAAGGAGGTGGGTCAGGGTGGGATGCATCCCTTGCAGTGCTTGGAATAGAAAATTTCCCTATTCCCTCTACTAAGAATGAGCAGATGAGATTCATTGGAATGGCTAGCTACTACCGTAGTTTTTGCCCTAATTTCTCAGCTGTCATCTGTCCTTTACCTAATTTGCTAAAGAGTTCTGTTAAGTTTGAGTAAACATCACAATGCCAACAAGCATTTTAGAACGTGAAATTGATGCTGTCTGCTGCTCCTGTTTTAGTGACTCCCAAGTGCGATCGGCTGATGATGATCCAGTTAGCTACTTCTCATGTAAATTTAACTCTTATCAAATGAACTACTCTGTTATTGACAAGGAGACACTTCAGTTAATTTGGGCCATTCAGCATTTTGATGTTTATCTAGGAGGAGGGTCACCAATCGTTTATTCCGATCACAATCCCCTGACATTCCTCCAAACATTGCAGAGCCAATGGTTAATGAGATACTTTTCTTGCAGCCTTATAATTTGATAATCAAACATTTCAAAGGAGCTGATAATGTGTTAGCAGATACCCTCTCACGTGCTCCTGTGATGGAGTCTTGAGGTGGATCTTTATTCTTCTATCGGACGTGGCAGGGAAGTATAATGATTTTCAATGTTATGTGAAAATTGTGTATGTGGTTTTTTTTTGTTGAGTAGTGTGTATCATGATTTAGTTGTTGTGTTGTGGTTTTGTTTTTTCTTTTGTTTTTAGGTGGGATCGGTGACTGGGGCATGGTGTGAGTGCACCTGAATTTCATCAAGTCACCGTATTTAAACAATGTACGGTGGTTAGACATGGCCGCTGCTAAGAATTCCACTCTAGTTTTGTTGTTGTTTATTTGGAATATGTATTGGTTTTGTTGACATTCTTTAATCATTCATTTGCAATCACTATGACCATTTTGGATTGTTGATTTCTGTTGTAGTTTATTTAATTGCCAATGTACTAAATTCTTTTTTAGTTAAATTCATAGTGTCATCTCCCTTTTATGTTGCATCTTTGAGCCAGCCATGTATGATGACTCAATGACTCACTCATTAAGTGACTTACCCCCACACACATTTACTTTTACATTTATTCATTGGCAGACACTTTTATCCAAAGCAACTTATAGTTGAGGAATACAACAAGCAGTCTACCATAATATGGAAATAAACATGAGAAGTGCTTATTATACAAGGTTTCAGTCATCATTCAAAATAGTAAAATCTAGAAAAGAAAGGGATAATGGGTAATAAGGGAATAGAAGAAGTGAAGGTATATAATTTTTTTATGAGGCAGCCCACAGAAGAGATGAGTTTTCAATTGTTTCTTGAAGACTGAGAGGGATTTGGCTGTCCAGATGGAGTTCATTCCACCAACAGAGTATGGTGAAAGAAAACATCCTGGAGTGATTTTGTGCCTGATCAGAGGTCTGATTGCACATGTTGAAAGTCCAGACAGAAGAGCATTGTAGTAATCCAGCCAAGAAATGACAAATATCTGTTTCATGTTCTGTTAGGAATGGTCTGATCTTCCAAATGTTGTGTAGTACGAACCTAAATGAACATGGTTTTTTTGCAGCTGATCATGAAGGATCACCCCAAGATTTCTGGCCGAACACAATGGATTTATCGTTGATGAGCCCAGTTGGATGGTAAATTGGTGCTGTACTGATTGGTTGGCTGGGAAGATGAGAAGCTCTGTCTTTGCCAGGGTACAGGGTACCTGTACAACTACTGAAAAACAAACTGAAATCTTTTAGGAGGCGGGGGAGTAAAAATAAAAAAACAAAAATGTGATTGCATATTTGTGCACACCCTCTTATAACTGGGGATGTGGCTGTGTTCAGTATTAAGCAATCACATTCAAACTCATGTTAAATAGGAGTCCGTACACACCTTTAAAGTGCCTCTGATTATCCCCAAATAAAGATCAGCTATTTAAGAAGGCATTTCCTGACATTTTATTAGTCGCCTCATACAGCAAAAGCCATGGTCCGCTGAGAGCTTCCAAAGCATCAGAGGGATCTCACTGTAAAAAGGTATAAGTCAGGAGAAGGCTACAAAAGAATTTCCAAGTGATTAGATATACCATTGAACACAGTGAAGACAGTCATCATCAAGTGGAGAAAATATGGTGCAACAATGACATTACCAAGAACTGAACGTCCCTCCAAAACTGATGAAAAGATGAGAAGAAAACTGGTCAAGGCTGCCAAGAGGCCTACAGCAACATTAAATGAGCTTCAGGAATTTCTGGCAAGTACTGGCTGTGTAGTGCATGTGAAAACAATCTCCAGTATTCTTCATATGTCTGGGCTGTGGGGTAGGGTGCCAAGATGGAAGCCTTTTCGTATGAAGAAAAACATCCAAGCCCGGCTAAATTTAGCAAAAAACATGGTTAAACTTTATTTTGATAGTCCACTTTAGACATTCTACTAACTATAAGTATCTTTGCAACTACATGTCAACTAATTCTCATTAATTTGCAACTACATGTCTACTAACTCAGAGTAGACTGTTAGGGTAGGTTTAGGGTTAGTAGAATAGGTTGACATATACTTGCAAAGTTTCTTATAGTCAGTATGTTGTATGTTGTGGACCCATCAAAATAAAGTGTTAGAAGATATTAAGAAGACAGTCTACTAATACTCTAACGACTGCTAGCTGACATGTAGTTGCAATTGTAATACCTCTTTGAACAGACCCAAAATAACTATAGAATTTTACTTGCCAAAGGAAAACTAAAAGATTCTCTGCTTGGACATGTGCAAGAAGGCGTAAAAGTAACCAACCTTAATGACGCCTCCCTGTCTGGAGGACACCCTGCTTATCTTCCAGCGGGACCCATAAAAACAATGATAGACTTGAGAAGAGAAGAACCTCCTGCATCTGGACGTATTTAAGAACAGAACTTCAATGTTGTTCCTGACTGGCTTACCATAAACATAATTTGAATAAACAACAGTAAAAAGAACGTTGTATCTGGAAATGTTCCAGCGACAGAGACTCCGGGATCCCCTGACTGTTTAACACATAAATCGATGATATAATCAACGAAGGAAGACTGGTTTACAAGGAAATGTCTGAGCGTTGAAGCACACCCGAAATGACTTTCTGACCTCTGGACATCTCCCCCTTTTCTTTCCTGCATTCCAAAAGAAACGCGCCCTTTTCTCTTCTAGTGCAGACAAAGAACACACAACATTTTATTGACTTTGCCAAAAAGACAATCAGTAATTACTGCTGCTATTAAATCAATATACTCAATAGACAATATATACTAACATTGTATTTTATGTCTTTTATAGGCTTGGTGTGGTTATTAGAATTTAGAATATTTTAATCTATGCCTTAACCCCATTAGTAGATGAAGTTAGTATAGGTAATCTGTGTATGCCAAATACTTGATGTTTGATGTTGGGTGAAAGCTTGTTTTATTAGCAATAATTTGGTGTGGACGAAATGTTGACCTTCAGCATCATATTCATGATTACAGCACATTATAGAAATCTGCTAGGATAAGTGCTCCATGTGATAAATTGACCAGCATATAATGTATGCATGGAAAATGAACCGTACGGGGTGGGGCTCTGCCCTGCAGGGACAATTTGATTGGGAAAATCGCCGTGGGATGGACAAAACTCAGCTCTGTCAAAACCCCAATGTCCGAACAGATTCAGTGCTCTTTCGCCGTCATTTGATTGCGCAAACACTTGCGCTCACACGCTGCACCCTCAAGCGATTGAGTCATCCAAAACTCAAACACTCCGTCAAACTTCTTATTGAAGAAACTTTCAAAGCCTGAAGCCACGCGGAACTCCGAGAAGAACTTCAAGTGTCCTCTCTCTCAAGGAACCAGGCAACCGCCAATCACAAGAGGGCTTCCTCAGAGTGACGTCACGCAACAACCCGCATCAGCAGCCAATCAGCAGTTGCGGGGTTCCTTCAACCACCAGAGGAAAACCACAGATCCACGATCACCTCAACTTCAATACAAGTAAACAAACCAATCTCCATATCCTGCTGAGCTGGTCGAATTAATCTTTAAAAGTAAAGATAGTAAAGTTCTCTGCTTGTGACTTCCTCAGGTTGAATTTAAAGAATTCTTGGAAAATGAGTATTAGAACTTTGGGAACTTCATGCAAATGCAATAACTCCTGAACTGTGTGTGTGCGTGTGTGTGTATGTGCGTTTGTGCATTTCAATAGGTTTAGTTCGTGTATTGTGGAATAACAGTTAACAAATAAACTTTGTTTCATTTATAAGAATCCTTGTCTCGTGTTGTGAAATTTTCAAGTCTAAAGTCAAGTCAAGTCAAGTCACCTTTATTTATATAGCGCTTTTAACAATACAGATTGTGTCAAAGCACTTAACAGTATCAAGTTGGAGGATAGAGTGTCAGTAATGTATAATAATAAGATTAAACACTCAATTTTCAGTTAAAGGCATTTCATTATTGAATTCAGAGATGTCATTGTCTAGCTCAGTATAGTTTAAATAGTATCTGTGAAATCCAATTGACGATAATCGCTAGAAATTAAGTGTCCCCAACTGAGCAAGCCAGAGGCGACATTTGCCAAGACTCTGTGTTACCTATAGTTCAGCCTAAGAAGCTATTATTAACAGTTATTGTGACCTTTGGCCAAAGGCATAATATAAATATCAAAATTGTTAAGATATACTGATTTTAACGTTCGCTGGACGAACCATTGATAAGGTATAAATTATACATTTTGAATTAAGATCAATTTAATCAAAAAAATATCGGATCTTTAAGAATCGATTCCCCAAAAGCTGAAATAAGAGCTTATATTTCTTACACAATGTTACTTAGTAGAATGTCTAAAGTGGACTATCAAAAAAGGTCTGATGAAACGAAGGTTGAACTATTTGGCCATAATTCCAAAAGGTATGTTTGGCGCAAAAACAACACTGTACATCACCAAAGGAACACCATTCCCACAGTGAAGCATGGTGGTGGCAGCATCATGGGGACTTAGTTAAGGTGGAGGAAATTATGAACAGTTCCAAATACCAGTCGATATTGGCACAAAACCTTCAGGCTGTTGTTAGAAAGCTGAAGATGAAGAAGAACTTCATCTTTCAGCACGGCAATGACCCAAAACATACATCCAAAAAAAAAGGTTTTACCAGAAGAAGGTTGAAGTTTTGGAATGGCCCAGCCAGAGCCCAGACCTAAATCTGATTGAAAATCTGTGGGGTGATCTGAAGAGGGCTGTGCACAGGAGATGTCCTCACAATCTGACAGATTTGGAGCGTTTTTGCAAAGAAGAGAGGGGAAATATTGCCAAGTCAAGATGTGCCATGCTGACAGACTCATTCCCAAAAAGACTGAGTTCTGTAATACAATCAAAAGGTGCTTTAACAAAGTGGTGTGCACACTTATGCAATCACATTATTTTAGTAGAAACTCCAGCTGCAATTGTGTCACAATCATCATAAATTAATCTTTAATTAGATTTCTTGTTAAAAAAAAAAAGAAAAAAAAAAGTTACTTGATTTTCTTTCTTTTTCTTTTACCAGTAATGAAACTAACACATTGTTATTATTTTAACAGATATGCACAGGTTGAATACCATTGAAAACAACAATAGCACTCATTATGTTTATTAGGGAAAAGTGTGGGTTTTTTTTGGTGCCATTTTGTTCTTCTGGTTTAAAGGGGAGATCAGATGCAAAATTTACTTTTACAATCACACTATAATGATAAAAATCCATGCAGTGCTTTTTTTTTAATCCCCAAAAATTATTAGCACTTTCTCAGATCAAGCCATTCTCAGATCCTAGCCAGATTGTACATCACACATACCCAGGCCCCTCCCAAAATTGTTGATTGACAGTGGCATCGGTCTTTTGGTTTTATCACAGACCCGCCCTGAGTGATCTGTGAACTGTCCGCCATTGTACAGATGTAACTGTGTTAAAGAAGATGTGCTGTTCTGATCTAGAAATGCTCTTCATTAACTGCAAGCCGTTCTATTCGCCGCGGGAGTTTTGTTCATTAATTCTCGTGAGTGTCTACATTCCACCGCAGGCTCATGTGAACTCAGCTTTACAGAAACTCGCTGATCTGATCACAGACACAGAACAACAACACCCAGACTCTGTTTTAATCATTCTTGGAGACTTTAATAAAGCAAATCTCTCCCGTGAACTGCCAAAATACAGACAGCATGTAACATGTCCCACCAGAGACAGTAATATACTGGATCACTGTTACACAACAATAAAGGATGCATATCACTCTGTCCCACGGGCAGCTTTAGGACTCTCTGATCACTGTTTAGTTCATCTTATACCAACCTACAGTCAGAAACTCACTTCCAAAAAACCTGTATTAAGAACTGTTAAAAGATGGACTAATGAAGCAGAGCAAGATTTAAAAGCTTGTTTTGACCTCACTGATTGGAGTGTTTTTGAAGCTGCTGCCACCGATTTGGATGAGCTCACAGAGACTGTAACATCATATATCAGTTTCTGTGAAGATATGTGTATTCCTACCAGGACTCATTTAACCTACAACAACGACAAACCATGGTTCACTGCAAAACTCATGACAGCTCCCTCAGGCCAAAGAAGATGCTTACAGAAAGGGGGATAAAGTCTTGTATAAACAGGCCAAATACACACTGGAAAAGGAGATCAGAGTGGCAAAGAGGAATTATTCTGGAAAGGTAAGGAACAAATTTTTTTCCAGTGATTCTGCTTCAGTGTGGAAAGGCATGAAAGACATCACCAGTTACAAGACACCATCCCCCAGCACTGTGGAGACTCAACTAATGGCAGACGATCTTAATGGGTTCTATTGCCGATTTGAAAAAAAACACCATTCACACCTCCTGCAACCCCCCTCTCCCCCACACCAACACTGCAGATAAGAGAAGATGACGTGTGCCAGGTCTTCAAAAAGAACAAAAGAAGGAAAGCACCAGGCCCAAATGGTGTGTCACCAGCCTGCCTAAAAACCTGTGCTAACCAGCTGACCCCCATCTTCACACAGATCTTCAACAGTTCACTGGAGCTGTGCGAAGTCCCCTCATGCTTCAAATGCTCCACCATCATCCCCGTCCCAAAGAAACCCAAAATTACTGGACTTAATGACTACAGACCTGTGGCTCTAACGTCTGTGGCCATGAAATCATTTGAAAGACTGGTTTTGGCTTATCTGAAGGCCTCCACTGGACCATTACTGGACCCCCTGCAGTTTGCATACAGAGCAAACAGGTCTGTGGATGATGCAGTCAACATGGGACTGCACTTCATCCTGCAGCATCTGGACAGACCAGGGACTTATGTGATGATCCTGTTTGTAGACTTCAGCTCTGCTTTTAACACCATCATAAGTCAAGTCAAGTCAAGTCACCTTTATTTATATAGCGCTTTTAACAATACAAATTGTGTCAAAGTAACTGCACAATATCAAAATAGGAAAATAGTGAGTCAATAATGTAACAGCGGCAAGGAACCAAAACTCCATCGGTGACAGAACGGAGAAAAAAACCTTGGGAGAAACCAGGCTCAGTCGGGGGGCCAGTTCTCCTCTGACCAGACGACCCAGCAGTTCAATTCAGATTGTAAGGGCTCAACTGGTTCCAGTGGTCTTTTCCCAATGGCTGTCTAGGTGACAGGGTCCTCACTGGGGGTCTGTCTCTGGGGCTCATCTAGGTGTCCTGGTCTCCGCATAACACCAAGATCCCATTACCTTGCCTTGTCTTACCTTGATGTCGTCATTAAAGAGTATTATTTTGAAGTATATCCTCGTCTGCGTGTTCCTCGTTTCTCCCTGCTGCGTGCACCGTGACAGAAGACCAGACCGAACAGTAAGTGGCGTCCCTTCACCTCGTTTTGTTTTGTTCGTTTTCTCAAGTGGTTTATTTGTTCCTGTGCTTTGTTTCTTGCGGCAAGCGAGTCCGCTGGCTGCGAGCCCTCATGCCCGCTGTTCGCAGGAGATGACGCCGCCGTCCACAGCTAACCCTAGCCCATCGGCCCGCCGCTGACTCAATGCCCACAGGCCCGCCTCTGACTCAATGCCTGCCGGCCCGCCTCTGACTCAAGCCCGCCGGCCCGCCGGTGACTCAAGCTCGCCGGATCGCCGCTGACTCAAGCCCGCCGGATCGCCGCTGACTCATGCCCGACGGATCGCCGCTGACTCATGCCCGCTGGCCACTGTTCGCAGGGAAAGCCAACCCGCCACTCCCTCAGTTCACACCGCCGTCCGCGGCTCACCGAGCCCACCATTCGCAGGAGATCACGCCACTGTCCGCGGCTCACCGACCCCGCCATTCGCGGGAGATCACGCCGCCGTCCGTGGAGAAAGCCAACCCATTGTGCTCGGCTCCCTCTAGTCTGCCGTCCACGGGGAAAGCCAACCCGCCATCCGCGGTCACTCGGCCCGCCGCCGGCTGTGGCTTCCTCCAGCCCGCTGGAACCCGCCGTTGAGTGATCAAGCCAGCCGGCTGCCGCCGTTATTGTCAAGCCAGCCGGTTATGGTCTCGCCAGCCTGCCGTGGCCGCTATTGACCAGCCAGTGACCAAGGTCTTGTTTCAGTCTGTTTAGCCCCGGAGGGCTCCTGATACCCCCTAGCTGTCCCATGGATTTTTTTTTGGGGGGGGGGTACAAAGGTCCCGGCTGTGGTGGCCGGGCCGAGGGACGAGGCCACGAAGGACCACCTGCCTTGGCCTCCTGAGCTCCCTGCTCCACCTTGGCCTCCGGCTGTCTGTTCTGCTCTGGAGGTCCCGTCTTGTGTATGTATCTGTGTCTGTCCTGAGGGGCCTCCAGAGTGCCCAGACCTCTGTTATGTCAGACCTCTGTCGTGTGTGTCTTATGTTCCCACCTCTTGTTTCCATATTTGGTTTGTTTCCTGTCCTCGTTTCATGTCATCATGAGTTAATTCTGTTCCAGGTGTGTGTTTGTGATTATGTGTTAATTACCCGGTGTGTTTAGTTCCTGTCTGTTGAGTTCCATTTAGTCTGGTCTACTCGTTACTCCCGGTGTTCCTGTCAGTCTATTTTGCCTTGTCTTACCTTGATGTTGTCATTAAAGACTATTATTTTGAAGTATATCCTCGTCTGCGTGTTCCTCCTTTCTCCCTGCTGTGTGCACCGTGACAACAGTATGCTAAAAAAATTTAAAATTATTTTAATATATCTATTGACAAACACAAACACACACACACACACACACACACACACACATATATATATATATATATATATATATATATATATATATATATATATATATATACACTATATAAAATGTGTTTTATAAGTGACAAAGTACTGTATGTTTGTTGGGTGATAAACTTTCCTAGTGTTATGGAATAATTTAATTTGGTGCATGTCTGAAGTGTTTTGGTAGTTTTAGTGCATTTTGGATGTAACATTTACTGTTGTGGCAAGATGAAAGTTGGTTAGGAGAATACTGTGAAGGGTTTTGAAAAAGTGACCTAAAACTGATACGAGATATGAACAAAAAAAAAAAAAACCTGTAATATGTTAATGGCCTTTTCAAAGAGCATGTTTTAGCTATGGTGAAGCCTGTGCTAGTCAATTAATGCCTTATAAAATGAAACTTTAATTCCTATGTCCATCCGTTCCTTTTTTTGCCTGTTCTTTCACTAAATTATTCTAATTCTATATAGATGCTCTTTTTAGATCAAGGGATCACATGACAAGTTAGTGTTAATTATTATTAAAATTGTGACAAGTTAGCCTCACATTTTAGTCAATGTAAAAAATGTATTTGCATTTCCAAGTGACATTAATAATCTTTACAATTGTAAATTCTTGAGACTGAAAATATAAAAAATGCATAGTAAACTCTGTAAGTACACTAAAACTAAAATTATATCTACCCTCTTTGTGCTGTTTCTGTTACATGACAGTGCCGATTCTTTTGATATTCTACTCTGTAAAGGTCATAACAACCAGAACATGAATGAAATGTGCAAAAATGAACTTTATTTCACTAAATTATATTCACCTATAACTGATATGTTGTATTCAGCAACACACATTTCTTGTTTTACTATTGTCATTGCTCTGTAGAGTCCACTGTCTGTCTTCAGCATTTTCCTCAGTGTTAGAGAGGTTTCAGCATTGAAATCCACTCTGTCCTTATTCAAACTGTGAGGTTTGATTTCTCCAGATTGATTTTGAAATCTGACTACATTTTCTGATTTATCATTCATCCAGACTAATCTACTAAAGTGTGGTGGTGTTTTTTTTTATTTCTAGTTCAACAGAGCCCCCTGTCTGGTACACCAGGACTGCTTCCGCGTACCACAGTCAGCGGAAGTGAGAAAAAAGTGATTATTACGTTTGAAATATGGATATTTATCTTACAAAAATGCAAGGATTCGCTACAGGAGGCCTTTATTCACACCCCGGAACTGTGTGAGGGACGTTTTATTACGGATGCGCACACTTTATTTAACTTCTTCTGAACTGTATACAGAAAACACCCGCTTAGTCCCATGGAAAGGCTTGGAGGGGCCTGGACAGTTTTTAATATAACCCTCTGGTTGTGTTCGGACTCCTGTCACTCTTGTTGTGTTCCAAACAACTGCTTATAAATCTGTCTTTATGCTATATTATCACCAAATATTGGATTCAATCTTTTCGTCAACTTGTTTTCTTTCATTTAGGACTGGTTTTGTGTTTCTATTTGCATCCGTTTAATCGTAGGCCTCATTTATCCGAAAGTAGGCACCTCCATTTTTGAGTGAAAAAAATCATTTTTTATGAATAATTTTCATAATATGAGATAAAAAATTATGAAAATTTGCACTGTTTCTCACACTAGTGTACTTTAATGATTAATCAGGAAGTTTGCTTTTAAATGCTTTTATTTTGTACAAAATTGCAAAAAGTCACACTTGTGGTGTTCCCGGTCAAAAATGACCGGACTCCGATCAATTGCTTATAAATCTGTCATTATGCTATATTATCACCAAATATTGGATTCAATCTTTTCGTCAACTTGTTTTCTTTCATTTAGGACTGGTTTTGTGTTTCTATTTGCATCCGTTTAATCGTAGGCCTCATTTATCCGAAAGTAGGCACCTCCTTTTTTGAGTGAAAAAATCATTTTTTATGAATAATTTTCACAATATGAGATAAAAAATTATGAAAATTGGCACTGTTTATCACACTAGTGTGCTTTAATGTTTAATCAAGAAGTTTGCTTTTAAATGCTTTTATTTTGTACAAAATTGCACAAAGTCACACTTGTCAAAAATGGCCGGCCATTGAAAGTGAATGGGGAAGAATGAAAGTAAGAGAAACAACTAGTGTTCAAGAGAATGTTGTGCTTGCAAACATAAAGGCCTTGGACCTGTGCGTGTGTGGATGCATGTATACTGATGCTATCACACTCACACACACACACATCTATGCATACAAACTATTGTGAGAATTACCAACGCTATCTCGCGGCAATTCGTACGTATTTTACGAGGTGGCTAATTCGTACGAATTCGTACGACCTCACTCGTACGATTTAGTAAGATTTGTCTAAACCCCACTGACGGGTAGGTTTAGGGGCGGGGTTAGGTGTAGGTCATTCGTACTAATTCATACGAATTGGCAACTCGTAAAATACGTACGATTTAGCAAAAATCGTATGAATTCCTACGAATTAGCCACCTCGTAAAATATGTACGAATTGCCGTGAGATCGGGCTGGAATTACCAACGCTATCTTACGGTAATTCGTACATATTTTACGAGGTGGTTAATTCGTATGACTTCACTCGTACATTTTAGTTTGATTTAGTACAATTTGTCTAAACCCCAGTGACGGGTAGGTTTAGCGGCGGAGTTAGGTGTAGGTCCTTCGTACAAATTCATACAAATTGGCAACTCGTAAAATACGTACGATTTAGCAAAAATCGTATGAATTTGTACGAGTGAGGTCGTACGAATTCGTACGAATTAGCCACCTCGTAAAATATGTAAAAATTGCCATGAGATCGGGTTGGAATGACACTCATTTCATCCTACCCTGAACTGCATGCAATATGCTTTTATGAATCTGATATTATAACTCTCTCTCTCTCTCACACACACACACACCACATGCTCAAACTGCCTTGTCTTTATCCTGCATTGACTTCAAAATAATCTTTTCTTTCACTACATATTCTAGACAAAACATTATGACAATAGGTTTTGAGGCTTTCGTGTTCTCACAGAGTAGACGAAAGTTTACAAATAAATGCTAGAGTATACAAATGCCTCACAGTGCCTTGCTTGTCATTCACATGAGGAAGGGACAACTAAGGATGAATCTTACAATGAAGATGCATTGCAAGATATATTGGAAGAGGAAAACATCATTGAACAAGCTGAAAACCTTGCAACAACTGAAGTGGAGCAATCTTCTGATTTCGAGGACCCAGCTGAAGTTGATGTAACGTTCTGGTCAAAGGATGGAAAAAAAAATATTGTTTTGAAGTCAATGCAGGCCAAAGACAAGGCAGTTTGAACGTGTGTGTGTGTGTGTGTGTGTGAGCGAGAGAGAGAGAGAGAGAGAGAGAGAGAGTTATAATATCAGATTCATAAAAGCATATTGCATACAGTTCAGGGTAGGATGAAATAGGTGTAATACTCACAATAGTTTGTATGCATAGATGTGTGTGTGTGTGTGTGTGTGTGTGAGTGTGATAGCGTGAGTATACATGCATCCACACACGCACAGGTCCAAGGCCTTTATGTTTGCAAGCACAACATTTTCCTGAACACTAGTTGTTTCTCTTACTTTCATTCTTCCCCATTCACTTTCAATGGCCGGCCATTTTTGACAAGTGTGACTTTGTGCAAATTTGTACAAAATAAAAGCATTTAAAAGCAAACTTCTTGATTAAGCATTAAAGCACACTAGTGTGATAAACAGTGCCAATTTTCATAATTTTTTATCTCATATTGTAAAAATTATTCATAAAAAATGATTTTTTCACTCAAAAAATGAGGTGCCTACTTTCAGATAAATGAGGCCTACGATTAAAAGGATGCAAATAGAAACACAAAACCAGTCCTAAATGAAAGAAAACAAGTTGACAAAAAGATTGAATCCAATATTTGGTGATAATATAGCAAAATGAAAGATTTATAAGCATTTGATCGGAGTCCGGTCATTTTTGACCGGGAACACCACAAGTGTGACTTTTTGCAATTTTGTACAAAATAAAAGCATTTAAAAGCAAACTTCCTGATTAATCATTAAAGCACACTAGTGTGAGAAACAGTGCAAATTTTCATAATTTTTTATCTCATATTGTGAAAATTATTCATAAAAAATGATTTTTTCACTCAAAAAATGAGGTGCCTACTTTCGGATAAATGAGGCCTACGATTAAACGGATGCAAATAGAAACACAAAACCAGTCCTAAATGAAAGAAAACAAGTTGACAAAAAGAATGAATCCAATATTTAGTGATAATATAGCATAATGACAGATTTATAAGCAGTTGTTTGGAGTCCGGTCATTTTTGACCGGGAACACAACAAGTGTGACTAGGTGAAATAAAACCCACAAAAAATTAAGAAAATTCTAAAAAAAATTAGTGAGAAGTACTTATACCCTATGTGCACAAAGTCAGTAAGTTTGAGTCCAATGCGATAATCTTTTTCGGGTCAATTTGACCCGAACACAACCAGAGGGATAACTCCGATTGGATTCGTCTGAAAGAAGAAAGTCATATACACCTAGGATGCTTTGAAAGTGAGTCAAACACAGGCCAATTTTCATTTTTGGGTGAACTAACCCTTTAAAGAAGCAAAGATTTTGAATATTGTATACAAACAACATACATATACCCAGTTATGGAAATGAAACTACAGTCATGTGTTTGTCTACAGTCATGTGTTTGACCATTAGTCAAAAGTCAGAGAAAAAATGGAACAGGTTTTGGTACCTGTTGCTGGAGATCAGAACTGTCATGAAGAACATGAGAATGTGACCAAATTCCATTGCAGCAGACAGATGGAGTCTGACCTGCTGTGGTAATGCGTTACCTACTGCCAAGGAAGTTGATCGTTTTGTGTGAAACACTCGGTGAACCTTCTTTCAATTGTCTAGCCAGAAAATCTCTAACTGCATTGCATATTAAACATATTAAAAAAACTAAATGTAAATATGTAATCTGTCTGTCCTGTTAATCACTTTTCTATAGTCTGTGCTTGCCTTCATTTGAAAACCTGAACCGAAAACCTCCCAACACAACCCCCTCTGAGATCTCAGAGCAAAGGAAAATGCTTAACCACTTTTTAACCACTGCTCTTAGCAGTAAGTGTTTTTGTTGTTGTTGTTCTTTTTTTTGGTTATGTTAGCACATGCATGTGTTATTGCTCACTGGCCAGTTGAAGCACTTAATTTACTGAAGTAACGACTTCCAGTTTGGCGATGTAAGAGAGAGCAGCAGAGACGAGGACCTCCCAGCCACACTCCTTTTAAATATATTAAAGCGTCTTCTTTTTTAATCTAATTGCTTCTCAATTTAAAATATAAGAACTATATATTTTCTAACTAACTAAATTATTTATATAATTTAGCTCAAAAAAGAGAAATGAGCAACTGGAAGCAGAAGCAAGGTACTGCGCCAGCAACACGATCAGGTGCTAACCTAGCGGTGAAGTTAGCAGCTACGGCGGCGAATGATACCGCTAGCAACAAGGATACACCTGAAAAAGACAACACAGATAACTTGTCGATGAGTCAGCTAGTCTCTGAACTGGCAAAACAACAGGCCAATTTAAAAGAGGACATGGCAAGCTTAATTTAAGATTCAGTCAAGCCACTGCAAGCCTTTCTCGATATGCTACGTGAGACCATAAGCTCGTTCCAACACCGACTCACAAAATTCATCTCTTCTTGACCAAATTGACGATCTTGAGAACAGATCCAGAAGGTCTAACCTGCGTATTATTAACATTCCGGAAGGCAGTGAGGATGGAAAAGACCCTGTCGGATTCGTATCTGGACTGCTTAAAGATGCCATGGACGGCGTGTTTGACAGTCCTCCTGAACTTGTGTGTGCGCACTGCGCGCTTTGCCCCAAACCTGGAGCAGGGCAGTCTCCAAGACCATTCATTGTCTGCTTCCACCGTTTTCAGGAAAAGGAAAAAGCACTTCACTGGGCCAGGCAACATAATGTTAAATTCAACGGAGTGTCACTGAGGTTATACCCGGATACGAGCGCAGCTTTAGCGAGGAAACGCGCCGGATTCAAAGAAGTCAAACAGTCCCTCTATCAAAAAGGAATAAAGTTTCAGCTTCTGCATCCTGCCCGTCTCCGTGTGAAATTCAGTGAGGAAACTCACACTTTTGATTCACCTGAGGCTGCTGAGGTTTTTTTTTACAAACAACGCATTCTTGCACAAGACTAAAGACTGACTTTGGCCGTAACGCTCTGTCTGCGTAGTTACATTGTCAGTATACTCAAGGCAATGAGGATACTTTTTTTTCTTTCTCTATTTATCTAATACTTCAAGAAAAGACAGAATGTTTGTTTTTGTTTATTGCCTTTACGTTTATGCGGTAGCCTACAATGCGTAATAATGACGCTATGCTGTACTCCGTGTATATACAGTGGTGTGGGATTCCTCAAGAAGGTTGAGTGGAAAAGACTGGATAATCGGGATTCATGTAAGTTAAATAGGTTTCTGTGGCTTGTTTCAGTTGGGGAAACAAGCATAGGGAATATGTTGGGAAGTTTGATTCTGTGTTACGTTTATCAAAAAGTTTTGTTTTATTTTATGTTTTCAGAAGAACTTAATAGTGAGGAAACATGTATGTTGTTGATTGCATCTTTGGGTAACGCTTTAGATTACAACCCGCAACGTACTGCGTAAGTAAACGGAATTTACTGTGTAAATTATTTTGTAATTATAGTGTACCTATTCAGTACCTCCGTGTAAGTACCAGGGAATAATATGTTAAGTTTGGGGAATAAAGGGGTAATAACCTGTAAAATTACAAATTATTTCTACTGTAAGTATTTTGAAACTAAGTGGTACCTATTCTAATATTACGTGGTATAAGGCTATACAGCAATCTGCAAGCGATTTAGCAAAAACGTACACTGCCTATAAAAACTCTAGGTTATTGTTTCGATCCAAACGCTCAGAATCAGAATGAGCTTTATTGGCCAGGTATGTTTACACATACGAGGAATTTGTTATAGTGACAAAGCTCCACAGTGCAACAGAATGACAGCAACGGGACAGGACACAGACAACAAGAGAACAATATACAAATAGGCAATGTACAAAATAGCAAAAACACTAATGAAATACAGACAATCATGTGTGTACAGGTCTGACATGTGCAAATTTGAAATGGAAAAAAATAAAATAAGAAATATTATATATGTATGTGTGGTGATAAATAGTTGTAAAATAGTGTTGTGTGTTCAACGTTATTGTCAGGTGTTCATGAGATGGATTGCTTGGGGAAAGAAACTGTTCCTGTGTCTGGTCGTTCTGGTGCTCAGAGCTCTGTAGCGTCGACCAGACGGCAGCAGTTCAAAGAGGGAGTGTGCTGGATGTGCGGGGTCCAGAGTGATTTTGCCAGCCCTTTTGCTCACTCTGGATAAATACAGTTCTTGGAGAGTAGGGAGGGTTGTACCAATGATTCGCTCAGCAGTCCGGACTACCCTCCGTAGTCTTCTGACTACGGAGAGACTATTGCATTACCTGACTCGGTTGAGACTATTGCATTAGGAAGCTGATTTGACACAATTTGGGTCGATATCAGTAATAAAAGTAACCCGACGGTCCTGGGTTGCCAAGTCCGCGGTTTTTCCTGGGAATATTTACCGGGGAACCCCCTCAAAATGCCATTGGGCTAGTTTTGAGTAGCAATTGGGTGGGTTTTGTTGTGAAAACCTGGCAAGCCTGGTTATGAATATGGAGGTTCAAACGCGAATTGTTCTGTGTGCGACGTCTGCGGTGCTTAAGATGGAACATGTGGAAAATAAGAAAACAATTATCGAAGCGCAGACGAGGGACGACTTTGAAACTGTGTTTGTTTAACACGGGAGCAGTGAATGTGCTGATCGGGAAACAGCTTGAATGGCGCTTGAGACGAGTCTATCCGTGTTTGCGGTGCTCATGACAGGAATATGTCTCGAAAATACAAGAAAACTAATCGAAGCGAAGAGGAGAGATATTTTTGAAACTGACTGGAATGTGTTCTTTTAAAACTGGAGAGTTTTGTCTGAGTATGCTCTCACAACACTGAGCAGTAAAGCCGGGAACTGAAGTAGTCAAAATGGTGCTTGAGGACGTGGATCACAACGGTAAAATTAAAGAGGGTAAAATCCTGTCAGTTCGCTATAATACATAGTTTAATATTGACTTTCAGTGTTTATTACTGTGTTTATTGACGTGATGGTTTGGCCATATAGTTTAACTTCATCAGAGGGTGAAAAACATGAACAAATTGAAAATAATTTGGTTTGACTGTACAGTATAGTATGGAGTTGCTTTGCTTTTTCTGAACTGGTGTAATAAATTTGTATCTTTTATTATCTGTTGCCTGTGTTGTTACTGTCATATTGTGTGCTTTTAATTTAAAACCCCCAAATTTTAAATAATATTTGAATTAAATAAAACAGTCACCATGTTTACTGATATATTACCTGATATATGTATGACCTACTGTACAAACAGTCGTTTTAGAGCAATTTGTTGTAGTTACTTACCCTGTAACTACATGGAACAAGGAGGTAACAGAGCACCGCTTTAATTTACAGCCCGCAAATGTTATATTTACCCTGTAACTACATGGAACAAGGATGTAACAGAGCACCGCTTTAATTTACAGCCCGCAAATGTTGTATTTACCCTGTAACTACATGGAACAAGGAGGTAACAGTGCACCACTTTAATTTACAGCCCGCAAATGTTATATTTACCCTGTAACTACATGGAACAAGGATGTAACAGAGCACCGCTTTAATTTACAGCCCGCAAATGTTGTATTTACCCTGTATCTACATGGAACAAGGAGGTAACAGAGCACCGCTTTAATTTACAGCCCGCAAATGTTATATTTACCCTGTAACTACATGGAACAAGGATGTAACAGAGCACCGCTTTAATTTACAGCCCGCAAATGTTGTATTTACCCTGTAACTACATGGAACAAGGAGGTAACAGTGCACCACTTTAATTTACAGCCCGCAAATATTATTTCCTCTTCAGGAACTCGAGCTGCGTCGAAAAGACGCTTAGGGAACGCCACTAGCGTGACCGTGCTCTGAACACATGTGAAATCTGTCCAACAGATGGGCGAGACGTCACAGGCGGGTGACGTAATCGGCCAGGCAGCATAAAAGCACGTGCGGTGGAACCGGCGTCAGATTTTGTCATTCAGCAACCGCTCTGTGTGTGTCTGTCGATATCTGTTGGAGCTTACTTCTGTTGGCTGTGTCTCACAGACACTCAGGATAAGCTCCACGATAGCTATAAGTGCAAAGTAATACTAGCACTTGGCGAGAGCGGATCGCATTACAGGCTGTGTGTTCCTCCCTGCAAACGAAAAGCTTTCTCTGCTGGGGATACACACAGTCTGTGTGTTGTCTGCTTGAGAGCAGAGCAAGCGGAGTCAGCTCTCGAGGGAGTTGACTGCCCGTGTAAAAAAAAAAAAAAAAAAAGACACTGCGTGCTCGCTCTCGGAGGCGTTCTTTGAGTAAAGAGCCTTCACCTGCGTTCCTCGCGGTGCCGGCCCGTTTCGCGGTAATCAAGGCGGAGCGCTGGCTGCGCTCGTGGGAATCGCAGATGGATCAGGTGGAAGGAACGAAGACGGGTGAGTCCTTATCTTCTTCTTTTCTCATCAGATCCAACGCCCGCTCTCGGGGTTCGGAAGCCCGCCCTGCGGTTCCTTCCCCCCGGAGAGAGGGCTCGACGCTCCGCCTGCCTTCCTCTGTGGAGGTGGATGTGGAGGACGTCGATGAGCTTTGTAATCAGCAAGCATTGTTTCATAAGATGTTATGAACGAGAGAACGGAGTTCGCGCTGTCAGCCCATAGGGAATTAATGGGCTGATTGTGCTCCTCCCCGCCGTATGATCTCGCGGTTCCGGTCCCGCTGTTGCTGAGGCACGGTGACGACTGAGATCGCGGGTCGTTGCACATGGATCGGGCAAATGGGTTGGAGACGGGCTCGCCCTATCTCCACCTGCATTGCTCAGATCTAGCGCTCTCACTCGGGGCTGGAAGCCCGCATAAGGAAGGGTATTCCCCCCGTGGGTGAGAGCGCGCTGTTGCAGCGCGCGTTGCCGAGGCGGCGCGCGCATTACGGTTATTTTCGGTTCATTGTATGAAACTTTAGTGTGTGATCTCGCGTTCGCGGTCCCGCGGCTGCTAGACACGGCGGCGATTTAGATCGCGGGGATCGCACATGGATCTGGCGGATGGGTTGGAGACGGGCTAGCCCTGTCTCCACCTGCATTCCTCAGATCTAGCTCGCGCTGTGGCCCCTCCCCTTTTTGAGAAAGAGCCAGCTGCTGCAGCACGCGCTGCCGAGGCAACGCATGCATTGTAACGTTCTTGGGTTTATAGATGAATCTTTCATATCAGACCATGTTACTGCTCTGGTTGTTTGGCTGCATTTTAATTTTGAGGAATTTAATGCCGTATTTCATCTAACTTGAGAAGGTTTATATATATATATATATATATATATATATATAAGAAGTAGGAGCACGATTTGTGACCTCTCTCCTTCCAAGGAGATTGAGGTGCTCAAGCAGGGGCTGCTGGGCGGAGCAGCCCCAACCGTGTTCCGGCTCCTTATTTTAATGAGGGCCGGCCCCTCTGGGGAAGAGCGGCGTACACGCAGTACACAGTGTCTGTCTCTCCTCAGTGCCCTCAGGAGATCGGTCTGCCAACCCTGCCACGTACAGTGTTCCAGGACGCAGCGATCTCCAGCGAGCACATCTTAGTCTTCCGCCCGGAAACGTAGCGGAGCTGAGATGCTCGCCACCCCCTAGGGGGTCTCTAGAGCAGCTAGTTCGGCTTTCTCCTGCTGGTGTGCCGTTCCAGGATACCAAACTGGCCGCTCTGATTTCACCAGAGGCCAGTCTCCAGAGACTGGTTCCCTTAGTAGGCACCTGGCGGTGTGGGAGCCCCTGCCAAGCGTGTCTCATAGGGTCCTGCCTGCAGGCTTTGGTTTTACCAGTCTAGTCTTCTTAGGAGATGACGCGGGTCTGAGGACCGTCGCTTCAATAGGAGACTTCGGCTGATGCAGTCCTGGTGCCCATTGCCCAGGACTTATGAGGGCAGGCCCCGCTGAGGAAGAGCGGCGTACACCGCGGTATACGGTGCCCGTCTCTCCTCAGTGCCCTCAGGAGATCGGTCTGCCAACCCTGCCAGTGTTCCAGGGCGCAGCGGTCTCCAGCGAGCACACATCTCAGTCTCTTCCGCCCGGAAACGTAGCGGAGCCGAGATGCTCGCCACCCTTTCGGGGGTCTCTGCAGCAGCTAGTTCGGCTTTCTCCTGCCGGTGTGCCGTTCCAGGATACCAAACTAGCCGCTCTAATTACACCAGAGGCCAGTCTCGAGAGACTGGTTCCCTTAGTAGACTATTCGGCAGCGTGGAAACTACTGCTAAGTGTGTCTCCATGGGTCCTGCACACTGTAGAGAGGCTACAGAATCCAGATGGGTTCTCCTCCGCCTCGATTCAACGGGATGAATCCCACTTTGGTGGGCCCCGAGCAGGCTCTGGTAATGGAACGAGAAGTAGAGTACTCTCTTGAGAAAGGAGGCCACCAAGGTGGTCCCTCCTCACAAAAGCGAGTCCGGGTTCTACAGCCGGTACTTCATAGTTCCCGAGAAGGATGGAGGGTTGCGTCCCATTTTAGATCTGCATCAGTTGAACCGTTCAGTCAGCAGACTGAGGTTCAGGATGCTCACAGGTAAGTATCTAACAGATCAAGTCCGAGGACTGGTTTGTCGATCTAAGAGACGTAGACTTCCATATCTCCATCCTTCCCACTCACAGGGAGTTCCTGAGGTTTGCTTTCGGGGGCGAAGCTTACCAGTATCGGGTTCTTCCCTTCGGCCTAGCACTCTCACCCCGCACTTTTACAAAGTGTGTGGATGCTGCGTTAGCTCTGTTGCGGCTACAAGGCATCCGCATACTCAATTGCATTGAATTAAAGTGTTGGGGTTAAGACTAAACGCCAAGAAGAGTGTGCTTTCTCCATTACAGAGAACCACTTATCTTGGGGTAGTGTGGGATTCGACCACGATGCAGGCACGTTTGTCCCCTGCTCGGATCGAGTCGATCCTCGCGGCAGTCAGGAGAGTGAGAGAAGGCCAGTCACTCACTGTCAAGCAGTTTCAGAGGCTGCTGGGTCTGATTGCAGCTGCGTCCAACGTGATACCTATTGGCCTGCTGTACATGAGACCCCTACAGTGGTGGCTCAAGACCAAGGGGTTCTCCCCGAGGGGAAACCCGCTTCGCATGATCAGGTCACGCGGCATTGCCTACGTGCCTTAGACATGTGGAGACAACCTTGGTTCTTGTCTCAGGGCCCGGTGCTGGGAGCTCCGTATCGCAGCGTATGCTAGCGACGGACGCATCCCTCACCGGTTGGGGAGCGGTCATGAGTGGCCACCCTGCCCGCGGTCTGTGGAGAGGTCATCTCGCTTGGCACATCAACAGGCTCGAGATGCTGGCCGTGTTTCAGGCTCTGAAATACTTTCTCCCAGACCTAAGAGGTCACCAGGTGTTAGTCGCACCGACAACACAGCGGTGGTCTCTTATATCAACCACCAAGGAGGTCTGAGGTCGCGTCACCTGTACAGGTTGGCGCACCAGATCCTTGTGTGGGCCCAGAGCAAACTCCTCTCACTCAGAGCAGTTTACATACCTGGGCATCTCAACGTGGGGGCAGACACCCTGTCGAGACAGGGGCCTTTGCCCGGGGAATGGATGCTTCACACCGAGGTGGTGAAGCAGATATGGAGAGTGTTTGGCCAGGCTCAGGTGGACCTCTTCGCTACTCAGGAGACAGCGCAATGTTCCCTCTGGTACCCTCTACTTCATCCAGCCCCACTGGGGCTGGATGCCATGGTACAGACGTGGCCGAGGCTTCGTCTGTACGCCTTTCCCCCGGTTGCTCTGCTCCCCGGAGTTCTGGAGAGAGTGCGCCGGGACGGAGTTCGGCTGCTATTAGTAGCCCCGTTCTGGCCGGGCCGAGTATGGTTCTCGGATCTGATTTCCCTCCTCGACGGCTCTCCTTGGGAGATTCCAGTCAGGAGGGATCTCCTCTCACAAGCGGGGGTCTTCACCCCCGCCCGGAGATGTGGAAGTTTTGGGTGTGGCCCCTGAGGGGGCGCAACTCGTAGCTTCCGGTCTCTCAACCGAGGTTGTTGGGACCGTACTCCAATCCAGAGCTCCCTCAGCGAGGAAACTGTACGCCTTGAAGTAGGAACTTTCACTTCATGGTGCGGAGGTTGCCAGCTCGACCCAGGCAACTGCCCGTTTGGTACAGTTCTGGAGTTCGTGCAGGCCTGTTCCTCCACAGGGTTAACCCACTCCACCTTGAAGGTTACGTGACGGCAATTCGGCCTACCCACACCTCTCTTGGTGAGCAATCAGTGGGCAATCACCCCCTGGGTACACATTTCCTCCACAGCTGTGTGTATGGTAGGTGAGCCTCCTCTCAAGACGAGGAAACTGTACTCCCTGAAGTGTAGCACTTCATGGTGCGGAGATCGCCAGCTCAACCCAGGCAACTGCCCGTTTGGTACAGTTCTGGAATTCGTGCAGGTCCGTTCCTCCGCAGGGTTAACCACTCCACCCTGGAGGCCTACGTGGCGGCTTCCGGCCTACCGCGCCCCTCTTTTTTTTTTTGTCAGTCTGGTGCCGTGGGTATCTCGTTCCCTAAGCGTCTTTTCGACGCAGCTCGAGTTCCTGAAGAGGAACGTCTTAGGTTACGTATGTAACCCCAGTTCCTCGAAGGAACGAGACGCTGCGTCGCGAGGCCACACTTCTGGCATCCCTGCGAGCGGTTGCTTCATTCCTGAAGCTGACGCCGGTTCCACCGCACGTGCTTTTATGCTGCCTGGCCGATTACGTCACCCGCCTGTGACGTCTCGCCCATCTGTTGGACAGATTTCACATGTGTTCAGAGCACGGTCACGCTAGTGGCGTTCCCTAAGCGTCTTTTCGACGCAGCGTCTCGTTCCTTCGAGGAACTGGGGTTACATACGTAACCTAAGACGATTTACCCTGTAACTACATGGAACAAGGAGGTAACAGAGCACCACTTTAATTTTTTTTATTTATTTATTTATTTTTGCTATAAAAAAATCACAGTATATATCCACTGAAATACAAATGTTGTATCATGCATTTTTTTCTGCGAACAACTGGAAAGAGGTAAGCTTGTTTTAAGCTGCATTAAACCTTGATGTTATATCATGCAAAGTTATTTGGTGATAGTGGTGTTGGGAAGTTGCTGGTGTGACTTGGCTGAGATCAACAAATAAGCTTTCATGAGGTAAGCTGACTTGTGAATTATAAATCATAGCTGAAACTGATTAACTCATTTCACTAGATGTCCAGTTTTGTTGTTCAGTATCATCATGTTTCCTTTAATAATAAAATGGTTAAAAATACCTAGGCCTATAATAAAATACTAGTATAAAATTATACAAAGAATATTGTCTTTCTAAATCACTCCTAAACATAAGATTATTGTTTAGGCCATACCACGTTATATTTGAATAGGTACCCCTTAGTTTCAAAATACTTACAGTATAAATGATTTGTAGTTTTACAGGTTGTTACCTCTTTATTGCCCAAACGTTGCATATTATCCCCCTATACCTACACTATAATTACAAAAACGTTACTCTGTAACTTCAGTTTACTTACGTAGTTCTTTGCAGGTTGCATATCTGTTTGTTACCCCCTTATTACCCAAACGTAACATATTGTTCCCTTATACCTACACGTACATTCTTTATAGGTACACTATAATTACAGAAACGTACACCGTAAATCCAGAATACTTACGTAGTTCTTTGCGGGTTGTAATCTAAAGCGTTACCCATCTTTGTTCTGTGATTGTCTGTTTAAATTCATATTTGCCCATGTCTAATATAGCCGATTTAACTAAATTTCCTGGGGAGGTCGAAAGTTAGATTTGTTAGCTGGAATGTTAAAGGCCTAAATAGCCCAACCAAAAGAGGCAGAAGTTTTGCATATTTTAAAAATAATTAATCTGAAATAATATATTTACAGGAAACCCACATACGCATTAGTGATCATCTTAGGCTTAAGAAATCATGGGTGGGTCAAAATTTTCACTCTAATTTAAACTCTAAAGCAAGAGGCATTGCCATTTTGGTACACAAAAACATCCAATTTACAGCGTCTGCTGTCACTGCAGATCCACATGGAAAATATGTTATTGTCTCTGGGAGTTTATATCATGTCCCTGTTTTATTAGTTAACGTATATGCCCCAAACTGGGATGATGTGAATTTTAATAATAAGCTTGTTTCTTTGTTGCCAGACCTTAACTCCCATCTCTTGATTTTGGGTGGTGACATAAATTGTTATGGATTCATCCCTCGACCGCTCTAATTCCAAATCTTTATCCCATTCTAAGATGGCCCAAGCCTTATCTACATTCATAGATCAAGTGGGGGCTGTTGATCCTTGGCGATTTCAGTTCCCACACAGCAAAGTATTTTCCTATTTCTCACAAGTTCACCACTCCTATTCAAGAATCGATTATTTTTTTATAGATAAATCTCTCCTTCCTTCTGTTGAACAAAACGATTATTTTCCTATCGTGGAATCAGACCATGCTCCCGTGCAATTATATCTTATTTGCAATTTGAGGTATAATGAAAAACCTCTGTAGAGACTAAATACGTCCTTATTATCAGATCCTGCATTCTGTACATTCATAACTACAGCTATAGATAATTTCCTATTACACAATAGGTCAGAATCTACATCAGCATCTACATTGTGGGAGACACTTAAAGTAGTTATCAGGGGAGAAATAGTTTCATATACTTCCACTCTCAATAAAAAAAGTAAACAAAAACTAGACTATTTAATTGATTCTATTAAAAGATTAGATTGCCTATATTCCACATCTCCCTCACCCGAACTATAAGGAAAGGTTGACCCTTCAAGTTCAGTATAATCTGCTATCAACAAATAAAACCGAATGGTGTTTATTACGTTTTAAAGGATATATATATGAACATGGTGGAAAAAGCAGGACAACTTTTAGCCCACCAATTAAAATCTAAAGATGCCTCTCAATTTATACCTCACATTAGCAATAGTGACAATGATTTAATAGTTAATCCCATTGAAATTAATAACACTTTTAAGAACTACTTTTTAAATGTGTATACTTCTGAAAGCCCTGAATCTAACTCTGTAATGTTGGAATTTTTAGACAATGTAGATATTCCCACCCTTAATTCTGACCAGAAAAAAGTTTTTATCACCAAACGTTTTTATTCAGTATGGACTCCTATGATCTCATATTTTGAAAAAGGCATAACTCTTGTTAACCTGTGCATACTTAAACTGATAACGCAATCAAACCCAGTGGGCTAACATTGATGTTAAGTATTTCCTTACTGTTTGTACTATCAAAACTTTGAGATTTATGTTTTTATTTTTTATTTTACTTTATTTTAATTTATGTATTTATTTCTTTATTTTGTTGGGGGGGAGGGTGTTCGGTGGGGTGGGTTGTGGGAAGAGGGAGGAGAAGAAAATTAAAATTAAGAGAAACTTTGTCAACTCTTTGTATGTTATATGTCACCCTGTTCTTCCTTCAATAAAAATATTAACAAAAAAAAATAAAAAATTTACTGAAGTAACATTACTTGATCTTTTTAAGGCAATTGGATTGCTGCTCAAATAAATGCAACTGAGAAATTCTAAGTTGCAGTAAATATTACATTACTAGTTAGCTCAACTTAAATGAATTATTTGTTGGAAATAAAAAAGTTTTTTTTTTTTGTTTGTTTGTTTCTTTTTAATGTACTTAATGTTTTAAGGCAATCGGTTTGCATGCTTTTTAAAGTAATGTTAACTAATTTATTTATTTATTTTTTCCCCGAAGTGGGCATGATCAAATAAATAAACTATTTGACATTTAAAAATACTACATAAAAATGTTTCTTAAAGAGAGAATAGCTTATTAACAATTTAATACAGCTATGATGCACATATCTGGAGCTATTTGTTTCTGCTTACACAAATAAACTATATTCTCCTTCAGACTTACACTGCCCTCCAAAAGTTTGGAAACACCCTAGAAAAAGTGGTTTTGGACGATATCACACTTTCAAGCTTGACCCCAAGCACACTTCCAAGCTGTGCAAATCCTATTTGGAGAGGAAACAGTCAGCTGGCATCATGTCTGTCGTGGAATGGCCTCCCCAATCACCCGACCTCAACCCAATTGAGCTACTATGGGAGGAACTTGGACCGTGATGTCCGTAAGAAGTGTCCAACCAGTGTGAATCATCTTTGGCCAATTCTTCAGGAGGCTTGGAGTAATATATCAAGTCAATGTTTGAATAAACTGACAGCTCGGATGCCCAGATTATGCAGAGCTGTAATAGCTGCTAATGGTGGATATTTTTATGAATTGAAAATTTTAGTTTTTTCTATGTATAAACTGTTTATGTAATAAAATGTGTTTTCGTAGTATGTGTTGTCCCTTATCAGTGCACAATTATCACAAATTAAAAAGGATTCATGTCAATATTGTCCAAAACCCCATTTTCTAGGGCATTTCCAAACTTTTGGAGGGCAGTATATACCATGTACTCTGTTTCAAACGGATTGTCTCACATTTTTTGTTATTCATATTAGTTTTAATGCAGACAGCATAAGAAAAGTAAATAATGTATGCTTGCTTTGTTACATTTCTTGTTACATATACAACCCCGAATCAGAAAAAGTTGGGACAGTATGGAAAACGCAAATAAAAAAAGAAAGTAGTGATTTCTAAATTTACTTTGACTTGTATTTCATTGCAGACAATATGAACACAAAGTATTTAATGTTTTGTCTGGTCAACTTCATGTCATTTGTAAATATACATCCTTTTCTGTCATTCAGACCTGCAACACATTCCAAAAAAAGTTGGGACAGGAGCAAGTTAGGGCTAGTAATGAGGTAAATTGGTTAAATAATGATGTGATTTGAAACAGTTGATGTCAACAGGTGATTGTAATTATGATTTGGTACAAAAGCAGCATCCAAGAAAGGTCTAGTCCTTTAGGAGCAAAGATGTGCAGAGGATCGCCAGTTTGCCAAACAAATATGTGAGAAAATTATTGAAATGTTTAAAAACAATGTTCCTCAAAGAAAGATAGGAAGAGATTTGGATATTTCACCTTCAACAGTGCATAACATAATTAAAAGATTCAAGGAATCTGGAGGAATTTCAGTGCGTAAAGGACAAGGGGCAAGCCTAAGCTGAACAACCGTGATCTCCGATCCCTCAGGCGGCACTGCATCAAGAATTGTCATTCATCTATAAGCGATATCACCACATGGGATCAGGACTACTTTGGCAAACCTTTGTCAAGTACCACAATACGTAGTTACATCCACAAATGCCAGTTAAAACTGTACTGTGCCAAAAGGAAGCCCTATGTTAACAGTGTCCAGAAGCGCCGTCGACTTCTCTGGGCTCGGAGGCATCTGGGAAGGACCATCACACAGTGGAAACGTGTACTGTGGTCAGATGAATCAGTATTTCAGGTATTTTTTGGGAGGAATGGACGCCGTGTGCTCCGGACCAAAGAAGAAAAGGATCATCCAGACTGTTACCAGCAACAAGTCCAAAAGCCAGGGTCTGTCGTGGTATGGGGTTGTGTCAGTGCCCTTGGCAAAGGTAACTTGCACTTCTGTGATGGCACCATTAATGCTGAAAAGTACATTTAAAAAATATACAAAAGTATATTTTGGAGCACAATATGCTGCCTTCAAGAAGACATCTTCTCCAGGGACGTCCATGTATATTTCAACAAGACAATGCAAACCCACATTCTGCACACATTACAAAGTCCTGGCTGCGGAGGAAGAGGGTACGGTTACTTGACTGGCCTGCCTGCAGTCCCGACCTGTCTCCAATAGAGAATGTGTGGCGCATTTTGAAGCGCAAAATGCGACAACGAAGACCCCGTACTGTTGCCCACCTTAAGACTTGTTTGCAGGAAGAATGGGACAAAATTACACCTGAAACACTTCATCACTTGGTGTCTTCAGTCCCTAAACGTCTTTTAAGTGTTGTGAAAAGGAATGGCAACATTACAAAGTGGTGAATGCTTTACTGTCCCAACTTTTTTTGGAATGTGTTGCAGGTCTGAATGACAGGAAAGGATGTATATTTACAAATGACATGAAGTTGACCAGACAAAACATGAAATATTTTGTGTTCATATTGTCTGCAATGAAATACAAGTCAAAGTAAATTTAGAAATCACTACTTTCTTTTTTTATTTTCGTTTTCCATACTGTCCCAACTTTTTCTGATTTGGGGTTGTATATTGCATATTATAATGAACGTGTTTTCAGAAGACAAAGAAGAAATTTAAGTTGGAGAATTATTGTCATAGTCGCAAATGAAAAACTTAAAATGAATCAACTCTAAATCGCTGCTGTTGCATTGACTTCACAGAAGTTCTTGCTGAACCTCAAAGGTGAAGTAGTAAATTCACACATACTGCAGAGTAGAAGTATGAAATGCTTTTGCAAGAGTCTCAAGTGACTGAGCTCTGGACAGTTTAGTTCTTTTTTAATACTCATATTTCTTACACAGACAGAGCTGAGCTAAAACTACTAAAACTTTCATCTCACCATTTTCAAACAACTTTGCCGTTTCCTCTATTAGGCTACAGTATATGCCAGTATCAGATTTTGCTGTGCAAAAAGTGTCAGAAAGTGAATTCATAAGTGGTTTATTCCAGTGCTATAGCTGTGCAAAGTTAAAACTAATAAAAACATTTTGAGTAATGGATACAGTACATGCAAACACAAACTTTTTGTCCAGCATATAACAGTGAGATGAATGAGAACAAATGTGAGATTAATGTCTTAGCTCTGTGGAGGAAGCATGAGCACCAAAAAAAGAACAAAACTTTCCGGTGCTCATTCAGTTGAGACTGCACTTCCTACTCAGTAGTATGTGAGTTTACTACTTCATTAATGCAACAAAGGCAGGGGCGGACTGGCCATCTGGACAAGTCCAGAACGGCCGTCCATCCGATGCCCGTCGGCCTGGCTGGTTCATCATCAAAGAAAAAGTGTCAGATTAAGTGAGGTTGACGGCCGACAAAAGGGGTGCTAATGTGATCTATTTTTGCTTATAAGAAACCGAAACTGATGCGAAGGAGAGTGGGCTCGTGATGAAAGCAAAAGCCGTTAAGATAAAAGGTAGTTGAGAGAAGCAAAAAGGAAAAAAAGTGAACAGTCACGTCAGGTTGCTTTTGCCTGCCTCTTTAACTATCACAGCACTATATATATATATATATATATATATATATATATATATATATACTGTATATATATATATATACACACACACACACACACACACACACACACACATATACATATATATATATATATATATATATATATATATATATATATATATATATATAATATAAATGTGTGTATATATACATATATATAATATATATGTGTGTGTGTATATATATACACATACACACACATATATATATACTGTATATATACATACACATATATATATATATATATATATATATGTATATACATACACACATATATATATATATATATATATATATATATATATATATATATATATACATACACATATATAACGTTAGCACTATAGTAAAATCCCAGATCCGAGTGTCCACTGCTATGTATCACTCCGCATTGTCTGGCATGAATAACCATTCATTCATAAAGAGACAACAGCAATTCTACAACGGGCTACATATGAGAGCTATTGAGTTAGGAAATAGAGTAAATGATTAGCCTATAATGTGATTAGTCTGATTAACATGACACTAAGAGACATATACTCAAATTGAAGAATTCTGTTGTTTCAGGTTTCTAGATTCTAGGTTTATGTTTATCATTGTCATATACATTTTGCATTCTGCTCTTTTTATGTAGATTTCAAGTATTTTAGTTCATACAATAACACATTTATTTCAATCCCCTGTTGAAAAAAAAAAATTATAGAAACCATCACATAATTTGTATTGGTTTTGCTGATTATAATGAAAATTGTATGGGTTTTAATGGAAACTGTAATGGCGCCTGTTGGTCTCTACTGGTAATTGGTCACCTTCTATTCATGGCTTTTTTAAAGCTACTAAATCCTAATGTAAATCCTAGTGTAATGTCCCAAAACACACTACAAGAAAACATTATTTAATTGTTTTAATGGTTAAAAGTTGATGCTTTGTAATGTTTGTAATGGTTTTTGTAGTGGAAATCATTTGAATTTCTGTAATGGTTTCTATTGTTTTTGTCAGCAGGGTCACCATGGGTTTTGTGATGATATTATCCATAAATGCGATAGGATTGCTGTAATATTGTGAGATAGTAGTGACTGTTTGTAGTTGTGGTGGGCCTATTTGGTAGAAAATCCAGGGTCATTTTTTAACAAAGGCTGATCAGAATGAAGGATAAGAAATGGGAATATCCTCATAACATTTGATTTAGGTGAAAACAAAAACTATTCTGGAAAGTACACACATGGGGGCCTATTTTAACGATCTAAGCGCATGGTCTAAAGCGCACAGCACAGGTGCACTTAGGGCGTTTCCGAATCCACTTTTGCTAGTATAACGACAGGAAAAACGGTCGGCGCGCCTGGGCGCATGGTCTAAAAGGGTTGTCTTTATTCTCTTAATGAGTAATGGGTGTGTTTTTGGGCATAACGTGCAATAAACCAATCAGAGTCTCATCTCCCATTCCCTTTAAGAGCCAGTTGCGTCGCGCCATGGCGGATTCGCTATTTAAATGGTGGAGTTTTAAGGTGCACAGACTGAACACGTCTCCAAAGAGGAAACAGATCTGCTCATGCGCGAGCAAATAGGTAGGCTAATTCTGATACATGCAATGACTATCCATTATGACATGTATGACATTTTAATATTTAAGAAGCCTACACAATAATATTCTTTTACACTGTAATCCTTTAATTTTTAATATGTGGCATGTTTGTGTGCGCGTTCCTGTGTGTAATAAGCAAAGTGAACATGTGCCCATAGGCCCATTTTCTACTAATGCATTCTTTAAATAACAAAAAAAATATTGCGCCATTGACTTTAGACTAGGTTTGAGTTGGTCTATGGCACAGTCTATTTTCAGTTCCTCAAAATAGCAACGCGCCAACAATGCGCCTGAACACATCTCTTTTTTTAGACCAGCAAGCCCATGGGCGCAAATGCATTTGCTATTTAAACTATGTGCTGCAGGACAGGAAAATGAGAACTGCGTCGGGCTGAAACTAGTAAAAACCACTTGCGTCGCGCTTGGTGCCGCATTGCGCTGGGTGTATGATAGGGCCCATGATATCATGGCAATATGCTATAAGGATCTGCACACTTAAAGGGATAGTTCACTGAAAAATTAAAACTGTCATCATTTACTCACCTCAAGTTGTTCCAAACATGTATGAGTTTTTTCTTCTGCTGAACACAAAAAGGTTTTCTTCTTGCTTAATTTTATAGATAAATGTTTCTCATGAGAGAGAAGCATGACACCATACCTTTATTTACTCATACTCCAATGATTATATAAATCCAATTAATATTATGAGCAGTTTCAGAGCAAAAATGTACAAAGAAGTCTGAACACCGTTAATTAAACAAACAAACAGTTTAATGGCAACAAGTCAACTTCAACAAAACAGTTATCACCAATATTATCACTCATTACTAATGATACTTGCCATGATATGTTAAAAATATCTTTAAAACTATTGTATGATATCTATCGACAAACACAATTTAACATATATTTAACCTCTGCTATTTATGCACAGGTTGTCTGCCCTGCGTGGATTTACACACTATTGAATAAATTGTATAATCTGTTTCAGCAGCAAATGATGGCTTTTGGTGTTGTCCTACTGTACAGTAGGTGGTTCTGGGGCGATTTTCTGTTTGCGCCTGTTTCCGTATCTGTGAATATATGTATATAGGCCTATAGTAAATATATCAAATAGTAACAAACATATTTAATTGGCCTTTTGACATCCATCTATCTATATTTGTAAGGTTTTACTTAAAAACATTTGTGTGAAGAAGTAAATGTGTCCCTCTCTTTCTTACCTGAGGACTAGGCATTGTCTGACTGGTATTGTGAGTTTGTTTGTGTTCTCCTGTAAATCCATACACAGTTTGAGGATTCGCTGATTTCTCCAACATCTCCAGGGGTCTTTGCACTTCATTCCTCGGCTGCAGAACAATCCAGTCAAACAGTCATTGAAATCCTTCTGTACATGTACATTTGCATTTAGACTCTATGGCTAATATTATGTGGACACCACATTCCTACTTGAACAAGTTTGAAAGACTTCCATTGAAGTACACAATTCTACATTCTAGAGAATTATGTGTTAGGATTCATTCATTCATTCTGGAATTAAGAGTATTAATTGTATATGATGGCTATACAAGAAATATCTGAAGCTTACCTGAACTTGTGCATAGACTGTCTGATCATCCTGTTGAGCACCTAAGAGATTTAATAGATTTAGAAAGTGACTTGCATACCAAAAACCATACTGAGGCTACAGTCATTTATATTTCATTAAGGCAAACATACTCTTTTTATGCTTCTTGTAAGAGCAGTATATTACAGAAACTGCTGTGAAAACCAACACTAATACACCAGCGATGATCAAGAGCCAATGGAGAGGAAAAGAACCATTGTTTTCTTTGGGATTTTCTTCTAAAATGAAAGCCATCACATTAACAGTTATCAGAACAGTCATATCCTAGTTAAAGATACTTTTTAGTAGTTTATTTGAGAATAAACTGCTAAGAATTAAAATATGGACGATGTAAGAGTAGTTATTTACCTTCATGATGTGGGCAAAGTTGGTTAATCTCTTTTGTGTCATTCTTCCAGCTGACTGGGTTGCTGTAGTTACAAACAACTACGTTCTCTATACAATACAGGGCTTGGGTCTGGATTCCAAATGATGTCACTTCCTCCTGAGTGCAGTTGTTGCTGTGGTAGCTGTTGCTGATTGTATGATCACGCCCGCTGCATGTGATGTTCACGATACAGGTGTTAACACCTATTCTGGTGACGTTCCAGTTCAGAACAGGAGAATCTACTGGATCTGAAAAATGTTTCGAAAAATATTTGCGTTGAGATGTTATAGATTAAGACTTTTCAAAGAGCATGTTTCAGCTAAGGTGAAGCCTGACTTGGACATGCAATGCAATGAAATAAAGTGAAATAAAATAGCTTTAAAAATGTTCTTTCAGTAAATTATTCTGGTGCCTTGATGAGTGACTTTCTATATGACACTTTTAGATGCTCTTTATAGATCAAGAGAGTTAAAAATGTATTTTCTTCCATTTGCATATAACAATAATAGTCTTTGCCGTTGCAGATATGCCTGAGATTGAAAAGAAAATACAATGTACACTTTTTTTCCCCTGTAAGCAGATGCACAGCTAACAATATCCTTCATATTCTCCTGTTTCTGTTACATTATAATGTAGATTCTATTGCTATTCTCATCTGAAAATGTCATAATGCCATAGTAAAAAATAAAAATTGTCCAATATGCAATCACCTATAACTGATACGTTGTGTTCAGCAACACATATTTCTTGTTCTCCTTTTGTTTTTGCCATGTAGAGTCCACTGTCTGTCGTCTTCACGTTCCTCAGTGTTAGAGAGAAGGTTTTAGTATTGAACTCCACTCTGTCCTTATACAAAATGTAATCTTTTATATCTCCATACTGATTTACGAATCTGACAATATTTTCTGATTTATCATTCATCCAGACTAATCTATCAAACTCTGGCAGTGTTTTATTTTTTATATCCAGTTCAACAGAGCCCCCTGTCTGTACGAACACATGGTCTCCAGGTCCGGATGCTGAGGAGAAGAACAAGAAGAAGTGTTCATTTTAAAGAATGCATCATGCCTTTGTTTATCAGATTCATATTTTTGCTACATACAACCTTTTACCCATACAACCATTTATTGTGCGTAATATTTCCAATAGATGGAGCTGTTATTTTAGTAAGAATCTCAATTTTTAGCTTATTTATTTATTTTTGAAAGCATTTCTGGTCTGAAATTTTAGTGTTGTAAATATGCATTTCAACGTATATCTTATCAGTCCATCAAAGCTTTCTACCAAACAGTGACAATCAACAAAAATAGATTTTTTTCATATTCAGTAGCTAACTAGATAGAGATATTTAATGTTTTGGTGATGATTAATATTATTTACAATACAAATATGTGCAAATATGAATAGCCTACTCCTTTTGCAATGGACATCGCATAGTCCCAGCCGAGGTTATTATAGTTTTGAATTTTTAAATTTGTTTTATTTTAATATCGTTTTCAAATTTGCTATAAACTTCAGTTTAGTTTTTATTAGTTTCATTAATATTTTTGTTAGTTTTAGTTTAGTTTATATTTTGTGAGTACATTTTTATTTAGTCTTGATATAGTTTAGTTTCAGTTTTAGTTTCAGTTTAGAAGAATTAACAGATCACTTCCAGAGCGAAGGCCAAAGGCAAACGTTTGCTGAGATTGATTAGATGGTAAAAGTAGTGCTGTCAATCGATTAAAATTTTTAAATCGCGTTAATCACAGTCATGGACTGTGATTAATCACGATTAATCACAAATGTAATATACTAGGATTTACCTGTAAATGTGTTGAAATAAAGAAATGCATGACAAACTAGTTCATGGAAACAGAACCTTTCACACCTCCACCAGGTATGAGACATAATCCTTATTATTCTTTTATCATTATTCTTTTGTTTTTATTCAGCCATTATCAGCCTTTATACTGACAATGAAATGTTTACCAAGCCAAATCGCTTCAATCCCAGTATACATTTACCCAACTATTATCAAAAGTATTTCTAAATAATTACAACAAAACATTTTCTTGCGACCTTATGACAAAATGCATTATGAAGAAGAATTGGACCCATTTTGGTGCATTAGAGCTAATTAGCATCATGCTACATAAGACAATTTATGAGATTAATAGTACACTTTTACTCAGAACTCACTTTAAACCACCATCGAGTGTTTGTAATAACGTCCTTTTGTGATCACATGTGGAATTTGGTCATTTTTGTTAAAATGTGCCATTTATAGCCTTTTTTATCGCTGTACAAATTAGCATTTCAGATGTACACATTCATTATTATGAAAATATCCAAATCTCAAGAAAATCACATACAAACCATATCCTATTGTAGTCGTGTATTTATTATTTTATATAATCTATAGTGGCTTTTGTCATGTTTATTTCTGCTGTGTAAAAGCCTTAAAATGTAATGTTATGCCCTGGCTGAAACTCACATTGTTTGTGATGTTACAACTGCCTCTCCGTTCTTAAGTTGCCAGGTATACATTTCAGTATAATACACATTAGTAAAAGGATCTATTTTCATTTTTACTTGTCTGTATACACATTGGGCAGCCGCGGTACATTATAAAAGTAGCCCAAAAAAGCACAACCCACAATTCTGTAATTTTTCCCACGACTGCATTTTCAAAATAGCCCGACCTTGGCAACACTGGTTCGCTGTACCCTTATCACTAGGGGTGTTCGGTTCCAGGTTTTTCGGAGTCGACTCCGACTCCCGATTCCCACCATAGGAGTCGATGGCATCTAGCGTGACTGTCCAAATTAGTCCAATTTAGGGGTGACATTACCTCTAAATGAGCTATCAACGTTGTTTGCTGTTGCCAACAATTTATTTCACAGAGAGAAAAGTCACGAAAAACAGCCGTGGTGGAATATTCTCTCAGAATTAAATAAAATAAGTTATTTTTATTGAATTCATCATAATGCAATGGTCAGGGGATGGCACTAAACGCATATTGTCTTAAACATTAAAAAATAAATACAATAGGCCTAAATACAAAAATACATACAAATGTAGGCCTATACTTACTGATTTGTTTATTTAATGTTTAATAGGCTATGTGTCAAGTTTTAACGATTTAAGGTTAGTTTAATGATTGAATAGCCTATATGGAAAACCGACTGCATTAAACATAGGGTCACATTGCATAACATCAATTATACAAAGCTGTTACAGAGGCATGTATACAAACTAAATTTACTATTCCACACCTGTTTAATACTTTGCAGTGCGTGTTTTTTTCCGTGCTGTTGAGCATTCACTCGATGCGTTCTGAGCGGTGCCTGCATGCAGCATATCGCAGCGATCGTTTGATTGCGCAGAGTGAATTCCCGCGTCTCGCCAGAAGATGGCGCCCGCAGCTGAATCATCCATTCATTCATTTTAGAAGCGCTCGTCCACGGCGTAATACAGCGTAATACCCCAACAAACACAGAACGTTCCCCTAACGTTCCCATTTGGTTATTTTTTGGGAACCAAATAAGAACATTCTAGGAACGTTCCCTGTAGGTTCTTTTTTTTATAATCTAAAGAGAACGTTCCCTGCAGGTTATTTTTAAGTTTTATTTTATAATATAGAGAGCACGTTCCCAGAACGTTCCCTGCAGGTTATTTTTAGTTGTCATAACCATGTAAACTATTTAAAACTTTGCAGATTTTTCTGATTATTCTAATGCTGAAATGTGTATTTTTTTAATCATAAACAAACTATTTTTGCAGAATTTAATGTGAAATAAGCTTTTAATAAAGTGTAGACATCTAAGTATTCAAATCGCATTATAATGATAATATAATTCCAATTTTATAGCTGAAATTAAGCCGAGGTTAAGCATAGTCTGAAAAGCATACCATAAACACTGTTCATCACGCGCTTTTCTCCTGTGTTCCATATAAAGCCGCGCACTCGCATAATTTTAAAAATGAACAGTCATTTTGTTTTACTGACTGACTAACACTCGTTTATTGATCTCTTTATTGCATAATTACTTATAATTAATAAATATTCTAGAGTAAATATTGTGATTTCAGAGAGATTTGACAAGTAATTGAAGAGAACATTATATTAACCGAGAAGTTTTTGTTTACGGACCAAAAGAGAGAAGCACATCATCGTTAATTCAGTGGTAAGAAATTAATGTAATATTTAAGTCAAATAAATGTTATTAATTTTTAATGTCTTTAAAAAAAAATAATCACATTTTTAAAACCCAATATTTTGATGAAGTCATTGTTATTTGGTGCTTAAGAAACGTAATATCTGGGTTATTATATGGTACATGGTAGTTAAAGAAATCATACATATTAACGGATAATTCAATCTCATTTAATGCTCCTTATGATGGTTACATGTGCTCTGATTATCTTTAATGATTAAACAATAGTTTGAAACAAGACGTTTGTAGTACTGATTATTGAGGTCCATCTGTCCGTCTTCCATACCGCTTATACTCTATGGGACTCGGGACGGGAGTGCTGGATGATTACTGACAGCAGCGGTATCTGAGTAAAAAGGTTAGGAGAACATTCTGGGAACCTTCAGAGAACTTTCTGGGAACCTTCTAGGAACGTAAATAGAACGTTCCCTTTAGGTTAGGAGAATGTTCCGGGAACCTGCCGAGACCGTTCCCGTAACGTTCCCCTAACCTAAAGGGAACATTCTATTTATGTTAAGAAAACTTTCCTGGCTACCCAAAAAGGAAACGTTCTTGAGAACATTCTGGGAACCAAAAACTAACGTTCCCAGAACGTTCTGGGAACCAAAAATTGTTAGCTGGGACAACACAGGTACAAATGAATTGTAAATTGACTATTAAGATTTATACATAATTTTCCGTCTGGAGCTGCCCATTTCAAATGATTATTAAACCGCAAGCAAATATGCAAAAGCGGCAGTCCTGCACTCAGTGTCCGAATTCACTCACTCGTTTTCATTCACTCCTTCAAGTGAACTGTATGAGTGGACTAATGTAGGGAATAGTGAATGAGGGTATAGGGGGCGATTTCGGATACAGCCACAGATAGATTACCTTCCGGCTTCTGTTCTGCAATGACGGGAAGACGTTGGGGTCAAACCTTATCAAACAATTAATTTGCGCTAAAAAAATATTAACGCGTTAAAATGTTTAGACTAATTGCATGCGTTAACGCGTTAATGTTGACAGCTCTAATACAAACATACACCAAAGGAAGCAGTCAAGTCTTTTTACTAAATAAATCTACACAGTTGCGTTTAAAGTCATATCTAATGGTGTGTTGAGATATTTAATATGAAAATAAATGTAACCTAATTTGTTTATATGTCTTTTTTCTTATTTAACCACAATCATGATATTGTAACAGAACAGCCACGTAAAAATCATAACTGGGACTAATGAAATTCAATAATAACGGCAATTGTATTTAACAGTAAAGGCTCATATTTGAATATGTTCTTTTCTTTATTTATGAAGAATTATAAGCATGTGTGATGTGATTTAACCTATGCATATTTGTTCAAAAGTTTGGCAGAGTGATGCAAGGCCAAGTTTTGTAGGCCTATTTTTTACAGAGAGGCACGTTCTCATCTTTTTTTCTGTTAATTATCATGTTGCTCTGCGTGTCTGTTTTTCTTCAAAGCACCAACTTGCCGAATGTTGGTTTGATTGCTTGTGTTACATGAGAAAATTAATTTTGCCTACCTGATGTTGTAGATTAATGCGGGTTCGATTCGGGTCGTGACTCGCGCTCTTTATGTCAAACGGTTCTGGTCTGGAACAGAAATAAATTAGTGCTGCTGTCGGGTAACGGATCGGGTGTTCTGTTAAGTACTGCTGGTGCATGTTTACCAAACAGGACCCATGTAGGACTCTGCTTTAAACTGATTTGCGTCTCTCCGTCAGATAACCCCATGTGCGTGATGCGCCATTTACAGGTATTTCCCTGAACTGTCACACAGCTCATAGGCTATATTTTTCCGCCAAGTGGTGAGAACGTAATGATTACGAAAACTATTATTTATTTTTGTTAATTATTATTTTATTTCAGATAGTTTTTCAATAACTGTTGTTAGTTTAGTTTTGTTTTAGTTTTTCAAATATTTTTACATTTTAATTTTATTTCAGTGTACAAATTTGTTTTTTCATCAATCGTCTCAGTTTTAGTTTTCATTTACGAAAATAACCTTGGTCCCAACATCAGTTTAACAGAATTAAAGGTTTTGAATATTGTATACAAACAACATACATCTAGTTCAATGGCGTGCACAGGAGAGGGAGGGGGTAGGGGGGTTGCAGCGGGGGCTCAAGCCCCTGCCCTTTTAATAGTCAATGCTAAAGTGCCCTTTTGGTCTTATCGATGTGCCCCAAGGAATGTGATTTCTCCCATGCCCCTCCAGAGGTCTGTGCATGCCACTCATCTAGCCAGTTATGGAAATAAATAATCACTTTAAATAGGAATATTTTTATGTATTGCACACAACCATATAAATAACAATTAACTAATAACCAGAGTAAAGTAAATGGGTTTTGGTACCTGTGCTGAAGATCAGAACTGTCATGAAGAACACGAGAAAGTGACCAATTTCCATTGCAACAGACGGATGGAGTCTGTCTTGCTGTGATGATATGTTATCTACTAGAAGAGGAAGTAGAGCGTTTTGTATGAAACACTCGGTGAACCTTTTTTAACTCACCTAGACAGGAAATCTCAAAATGCATCGCATATTAAAACAAAAACAAAATTAAAATGCAGTACTGTATGTCTTTTCTGATCCTTGCTGTTCTAGTCTGTTCTTGCAGTCACCTAAAAAACTAAACTGTCAGAGATAGAGCAAAGGAAGATTGATCTTATTATGGTTACTTACCACTTGACAAACCACTAGCCCTTAGCAGTAAGTGTGTGCAGACCAACTGTTTTGTACTTGTCAACCTATCAGCTTGTCTTCAGAGAACGGTACATTCTCACCTCATTATATCCTATATTTGATGTTCATTTCATTACAATGGCTTGGACATTTTAAGTACATTTTTAATGAACAAATGTTAAAATCGATAAAACAGAATTTTTAGTAGAAAGACAAAAGGAAGGTACAAGTATAACACCAACAATAACAAAACCTAAGGATATTTGGTATACCCAAAGTGAGCAGCATAGGAGGCCATTTATAGAGCACAGTCTTAGTACATTAGCTCAGTTAATTCAGCCTTAATGCCACGTCTTTATCACATGCATCAAAAAATATATATTTTTTAAACTTTGTACAGAATCAATTTGTATAGGCTCATGATTTCTTAGCACATGTAAAAATGTTTCATAAGGCAGACTGATGAGAGTCAGAGTTGTTTTTCTACTGTTTTTATTTTTTTTCAGCAAGTTTTCTTTTGTCTTCAACTTTGTCTTATATGTTGGCCTGTTTAGCTTATAGACAGAGATGTGGGTGAGAAAGATCAGAAAGCTGACTGTCTGAAGCCCACATATCCTTCCTATATCAATGAGGACATCTAAGCACTTACCAGAAGCTGCTGCTGTAGAAAGGGGCATTTAAAAGCTCCTCTATGCCATAGACCAATGAGGCTGTTCTCAGAAATGGTTAGTGCACAACTGTTGCTGGTTATTTTTTCTTGCATCATTACATATTTTTCTCATCTGCGGCAAAGAATGTAATTTAATTCAGTCTATTTGTTCATCTGCCATTTCTTATTTTCTGTATATTTCTTCTTCTTCTTTAATATTACTTTAATGGGCTAGGCTCTTTTTTAGGTGCTCCCACCCAGCATCTTTTGAGAAATTAGTCTTGAAATGTGAGCTTTTCTTAGATCTCACTGTCTGACTGGAGTTAAAGTCACCATGAAATAAAAATGGACAATTATTGTTTTGTTATGTAATTTATTATAAATGATCCGTGTGCATCACTATTATAATTTTTTTGTGCCCTTGAAATAACTACATCTGTTCTCTTCTTTGATGATATGTTTACAGGCGTGAGGATGGGACAAACCTGTCACTCACATGAGATCACAGATGAGACCAAGAGCAAAACACAACCAATCAATTCCCGAAGGACAAAGTCAAGTCCCGCCCTACATTCTTTCTTGTTCGAGAAGCCGTTTCACTCGGATATGACAATAGAGTAGAAAATACAATCGCAGCTTCTGTTTCATGCTGATTTTATTGCTCTCAATGCAAAAAAAATCTAATTTAAATAAATGTAAAACTAAATTAAAATAAATAAAATTCAAAATAAAGCAGAAAGCAACAGTCTTCTGACTGTTTATCTCTGAGCTGAAGGGTCCATTAATTTAATATGTTAAGATTACCTGTACCGTATTAGTCAGGGCCTGTTAACCCTGTTTTTGTTTTTTTCTTCTACTGTATAGTGCACTCTTTTGTGCTCTTTAATTAGATGAACACCTGCATGTGCACCAACTGAAGGTAAATGTTTCCTTCACTGTAAGCTACTGTTTTTGCAAAGTAATTGGGAAACTAGTGGTGTGTCTTGAGAATATTAAGGTAACTAGATAAATGTTAACAATAATGGGCTACTGAAGAAATTTCGCCTAGGGTGTCAAATGTCATTCGTATTCAACATGATTTAAGTGATTAGTAGGAAGTAGTGTTGAACGAGTCTTTAAAGTAAAAAAAAAAAAAAAACATCTAGGTGAATGATCATATAAGTAATTGTTCTTGTTCACTTCCATGCACTCATTTATTTCTCTCTCTCTCTCGTGAACCCTGTCATGTTTTCTTGCCTTCGAAGACTTGACTGTGAGTCTGTCGCTTGTTTGAATCTTTGCACTTGACCACTTGAAGTATGAAGAATTTCCAGTATTTGGCCTAAGTGTTTAAGTGGGCGTGAAGACAGCATGTGTGTAGAGCTTTTGATTACCCAATGGGACACACTTACAGTGCTGTTAAATTGCAAATCATGCTTTTATGGAGCTGGCCAGTGGTGGAGGTAATAAATTACAACTACTCACGTTACTGTAATTAAGTAGATTTTTTGGGTACTTGTACTTTTTTGAGTATATTTTTAAAGCTGTACTTTTACTTGTACTTAAGTACAAATCAAAGAGGTCATATGATGCTTTTTTTAAAGATCATTATTTTGTGTATTTGGTGTAACATAATATGTTGACATGTTTTATTGTTCATAAAATACATTATTTTTCAAATACTGTACATTATTGTAGATCCTCAATGCCCCGCCTCTCAAACGCTTCGTTTTCTACAAAGCCCCTCCTTTCGACAAGCGCATTCTGCTCTGATTGGCCAACTGGCACAGTGCATTGTGATTGGCCGAGCGCCACAAGCCGCGTTGGAAATGTAACACCCCTTTCCATAATCACCAGCTTTAGCTTGCAAAATTATACTAAAGACAGTTAATATAATGTCCTTAGTTTTACCATCAGTTAAAGCCCAAGAGGGGAACAGAGTTGCGTGACAGACACAGTGATGAAGCTCGTATGTGTTTGCACACAAGCCGCGATTGTGTGACCTTTTCTCCCTCTCTCACACAACACCAACGTTTATATTTAAATGCTCTACTTTTGGAAGGCCAAATAAAGTGCTTTTGCTTTCACCTAGAAACACACAGCGTCTCCCTGACACTGCTGCATCAACACTACTGCGGTTACTGAAACCACGCCTTCTTTCCTCCCGTGAACATTTGGGCTGCATTATGCAAATATTTCCACATCGTGACGTAGAGATGTGGGGGCGTGTTTGAACGAGCCGTTTTAGGGGGGCGTGGCAAAGTCTTAACTTTGATAAAGAATATCTCTTTGGTTTTGAGACTTTAGTCTTTGCAACTTTATGGATTTTATCTATGCACAAACAGCTTGTAACACTCCAAAGATTCAAGATGGTGCCGCGTATGGCTGCTGTGGTGTGGAACGCTTCCATTCTTTTGTTGTTTTTGTTTGTTTGTTCAGTGTTTAGTCATTCTCTTTCTATCAGTTTTACCAGAGATGAACTACCGGACATAAGGCAACACACACCGGACTATTGTTTTCCGGTTTTTGATTACTCAGACGCTTTGTTGGATGTTCTAGTCGGAGGGGCAGCGGTCCTAGTCAAACGCGCGCTCAGACGGAAAAGAGGGAAGCGCGCTGGTTAAGCTCCGCGAACGCAACCTCCGAACTGCGCTCCCTAGTATTCATCTAGCGAATCTCCAATCCCTTCCTAACAAAAAGGATGAACTACTACTCCTCACCCGCACAAACAAGGATTTTTCAAACTCTGCTGCATTGTGCTTCAGTGAAACCTGGCTGAGTAAAGCCATTCCGGACAACGTACTTCATTTGCCGGGCTACCAGCTGTTCAGAGCAGACCGCATCATGGACCGCATCATGGAGTTAACGGGGAAAACGAGAGGTGGTGGACTATGTTTCTACATAAATGAAGGTTGGTGTACAGACGTAACAAGAAGATGTGTTCTCCCAATTTAGAGGCGCTCTTCATAAACTGTAAACCGTTCTACTCGCTGCAGGAGTTTTCCTCTTTCATTCTCGTGAATGTGTACGTGCCTCCGGACTCGTGCATGAGCGCCGTGATGCAACAACTGGCTGAACAAATATCTGAAATGGAGCAACAGTACCCGGACTCTCTTTTAATCATTCTTGGAGATTTTAACAAAACAAATCTCTCCCGTGAACTGCCAAAATACAGACAGCACGTTACATGTCCCACCAGAGACAGTAATATTTTAGATCACTGTTACACAACAATAAATGAGGCATATCAGTCTGTCCCACGAGCAGCTTTGGGGCTCTCTGATCACTGTTTGGTTCATCTTATACCGACCTACAGGCAGAAACTGAAATCAGCTAATCCTGTATTAAGAACTGTTAAAAGATGGACTAATGACGCAGAGCAGGATTTACAAGCCTGTTTCGACCTCACTGATTGGAGTGTTTTTGAAGCTGCCGCCACCGATCTGGACGAGCTCACAGAGACTGTAACTTCATATATCAGTTTCTGTGAGGATATGTGCATCCCCAATAGGACATTCTTATCATTCAATAATGATAAACCGTGGTTTACTGGGAAACTCAAACAGCTTCGTCAGGCCAAAGAGGATGCTTACAGAAGTGGGGATAAAATCTTGTATAACCAGGCCAGGAACAGACTAACAAAGGAGATCAGAGTGGCTAAAAAGAACTACTCTGAAAAGCTGAGAAGAGAGCTTTCAGCCAACGATCCGGCGTCAGTATGGACTGGTCTGAGGAACATCACCAAGTACAAGACACCACCCCCACAGTCTGTGGAGAATCAACAACTGGCTGATAATCTGAATGTGTTTTACAGCCAATTTGAAAAGGTCAGACTGACACCCAGCACCCGCTCTGATCTGCACTCCACACATTCACCTACCCCCCCTGCAACCCCCTCCCTCCCTCCCCCACCATTTTACCTGCGCTTAAAGTCTGTGTAGAGGATGTGAACCGGATCTTCAGAAAACAGAAATCTAGGAAAGCTTCAGGACCAGACGGTATTTCACCTGCCTATCTAAAAGTCTGTGCTGACCAACTGGCCCCCATCTTTACACAGATCTCTGGAGCTGTGTGAAGTTCCCTGCTGCTTCAAACACTCCACCATCATTCCCGTCCCCAAAAAGCCCAAAAGCACTGGCCTTAACGATTACAGACCTGTCACTCTCACGTCTGTGGTCATGAAGTCATTTGAGCGACTGGTCCTGGCCTATCTGAAGGACATCACTGGACCCTTGCTGGATCCTCTTCAGTTTGCCTACAGAGCAAACAGGTCTGTGGATGACGCTGTCAATATGGGACTGCATTACATCCTGCAACACCTTGACAAACCTGGGACTTACGCAAGGATCTTATTTGTGGACTTCAGCTCGGCCTTCAATACCATCATGCCTGACCTTCTCTCAGACAAACTCACACAGCTCTCTGTGCCCACCTCCATCTGTCAGTGGATCACCAGTTTCCTGACAGACTGGCAGCAGCTAGTGAGGCTGGGCAAACTCACATCCAGGACTATCACCATCAGCACTGGCGCCCCTCAGGGATGTGTTCTCTCCCCACTGCTCTTCTCCCTGTACACAAATGACTGCACATCTAATGACTCCTCTGTCAAGCTCCTGAAGTTTGCGGACGACACTACAGTCATCAGCCTCATCAAGGACGGAGACGAGTCTTCTTACAGACAGGAGGTTGAGCAGCTGTCTGTCTGGTGCAGTCACAACAACTTGGAGCTCAATATGCTCAAAACAGTGGAGATGATAGTAGACTTTAAATTGGCTGTTATTAAGCCTCTCATTAAAAAACCACAACTTGACCCCAAAGATCTAGTTAATTACAGACCGATCTCGAATCTCCCTTTTCTGTCAAAGATATTAGAAAAGGTTGTATCCTCACAATTATATTCCTTCTTAGAGAAAAATGATATCTGTGAGGATTTCCAGTCAGGATTTAGACCATATCATAGTACTGAGACTGCTCTCATTAGAGTTACAAATGACCTGCTCTTATCATCTGATCGTGGTTGTATCTCTCTATTAGTTCTACTGGATCTTAGCGCTGCGTTCGACACTATCGATCACAACATTCTTTTGAATAGACTAGAAAACTTTGTTGGCATTAGTGGAAGTGCATTAGCATGGTTCAAATCGTACCTATTTGACCGCCATCAATTCGTAGCAGTGAATTAAGAGGTATCATATCGATCACAAGTGCAGTATGGAGTTCCTCAAGGCTCAGTACTAGGGCCGTTACTTTTCACGCTTTATATGTTACCCTTGGGAAATATCATTAGGAAACACGGAGTTAGCTTTCACTGTTATGCTGATGATACTCAGCTCTATATTTCTTCACGGCCTGGTGAAACACACCAAATTGAGAAACTTATGGAATGCATAGTCGATATAAAAAACTGGACAAGTAATTTCTTACTGCTAAATTCTGAAAAACAGAGGTGTTAATTATCGGACCTAAAACCCCCACAAGTAATAACCTAGAACACTGTCTAACACTTGATGGCTGCTCTGTAAATTCTTCATCATCAGTCAGGAACCTAGGTGTGCTATTTAATAGTAATCTCTCCTTTGACAGCCACGTTTCTAGCATTTGTAAAACTGCATTTTTTCATCTTAAAAATATATCTAAACTGAGACCTATGCTCTCAATGTCAAATGCAGAAATATTAATTCATGCGTTTATGACCTAAAGGTTAGATTATTGTAATGCTTTATTGGGTGGTTGTTCTGCATGCTTAATAAACAAATTACAGATGGTTCAAAATGCAGCAGCTAGAGTTCTTACTAGAACCAGGAAGTATGAGCACATTAGCCCGGTTCTGTCAACACTGCACTGGCTCCCTACTAAACATAGTATAGATTTTAAAATCTTGTTAATTACTTATAAAGCCCTGAATGGTTTAGCTCCTCAGTACTTGAGCGAGCTCTTATCGCATTATAGTCCTTCACGTCCGCTGCGTTCTCAAAACTCTGGCCATTTGATAATACCTAGAATATCAAAATCAACTGCGGGCGGCAGATCTTTTTCTTATTTAGCGCCCAAACTCTGGAACAATCTACCTAACACTGTTCGGGAGGCAGACACACTCTGTCAGTTTAAATCTAGATTAAAGACCCATCTCTTTAAGCTGGCGTACACATAACACACTAATACACTTCTATTATTCAAATCCGTTAAAGGATTGTTAGGCTGCATTAATTAGATCAACCGGAACCGGGAACACTTCCCATAACACATGATGTACTTGTTACATCGTAAAAAGATTGACATCTACGCTAATATTAGTCTGTTTCTTTCTTATTCCGAGGTCACTGCATTCACCAGATCAGATGGTGGGTCAGCACCTAGAGACGACCTCTACAGCCCTGAACGTCAGCGGAGACCAGGACACCTAGATGAGCCCCAGAGACAGACCCCCAGTGAGGACCCCTTCACCTAGACAGCCATCAGGAAAAGACTTCGGCAACCAGTTGAGCCCTCCAATCTGACATTGCAGCAGTTGGAATTGAACTGCTGTGTCATCTGGCCAGAGGAGAAATGGCCCCCCGACTGAGCCTGGTTTCTCCCAAGGTTTTTTTCTCCGTTCTGTCACCAATGGAGTTTTGGTTCCTTGCCGCTGTCGCCTCTGGCTTGCTTAGTTGGGGACACTTCATTTCCAGCAATATCGTCGACTTGATTGAACAGAAACTTTTTGAATTGAACTGAGCTGGACGATGCCATCACTGAATTCAATAATGAAATGCCTTTAACTGAAAATTGAGTGTTTAATCTTGTCATTTTACATTATTGACAATATTTTCCCATTTTGATATTGTGCAGTTGCTTTGTCACAATTTGTATTGTTAAAAGCGCTATATAAATAAAGGTGGCTTGACTTGACTTGACCATCATGAACACCACTGTGGCTGCAGTAGAGTCATTTAGGTTCCTGGGCACCACCATCTCTCAGGACCTGAAGTGGGACATTCATATTGACTCTATTGTTAAAAAGGCCCAGCAGAGGCTGTATTTCCTTCGCCAGCTAAGGAAGTTCAACCTGCCACAGGAGCTGCTGAAACAGTTCTACTCTGCCATCATTGAGTCTGTCCTGTGTTCATCTATAACGGTTTGGTTTGGCTCAGCTACCAAAACAGACATCAGATGACTATAACGGACAGTCAGGACTGCTGAGAGGATTATCGGTGCCCCTCTACCCAACCTCCAAGATCTTTACATCTCCAGAGTGAGGAAAAGGGCTAAGAAAGTCACTCTGGACCCCTCACACCCAGCTCACTCTCTCTTTGAACTGTTGTCCTCTGGCCGGCGCTACAGATCACTGAGCATCAGAACAGCCAGACACAAGAACAGTTTTTCCCCCAGGCCATATCCCACCTGAACAACACATAACACACCCCAGTACTGTACATCTGTAAATAACTCATCAAACCCTCATCCGTACATAAGACATATGCACATTCACAGTTCTGTCTATGGACATTTTTTTTTACTTTTTTCTTTTCTGTATATTTGTATTTTTATTACTGTTGTTATTTATAATTTATTGTCTATTCTCTTCATTATTAGTGTTTTTATTACCTTAATTATATGTTGTCTGCACTATGTTTGTACTTCTGTATTGGAAGCTCCTAACACCAAGACAAATTCCTTGTGTGTGTAAACACACTTGGCAATAAAGCTCTTTCTGATTCTGATTCTGAAGAGAAAGGAATCGCATCATATTTCCCCCGTTAAGCAAAATAATCTACTTCGTTACTTTTAAATCATTGTTTGTTACTGAGTGCGCCCGCAATTTGAATTAATATTCAAACCTTTGATGGCACTTCAGTAGCCAGTAAAGACATCTGGAAATGGACCAATAAAAGCCCTGATATCTGAACTGTGAAAAGCCGCCACTCAGACCATGTGCTATCGTGATCTCTCAGTGCTTTTAAAGTAGAAATTATTTTTCTTTGCTCCTAGATTAAACTTTTTCAAAAGTTATCAAAATGGACAAAAAAAAAAGAGATTAAAATACACTATATTGCCAAACGTATTGGGTCGCCCCCTTCTAACGAACAGGTTTGACTACTTTACTAATTTCCATGAGTAAAAATCTTAATGTTTAAGCATATAATGAGTCCTCATTGGTGTTTGGTGGTAAGTTTTTGGCTCAAGGTCTGCATTTAAAGTCACACCAGAGGTGTTCAGCTGGGATTACGACTTGGCTTTCTGCAGACCAGTCAAGTTCTTCCACACTGACTGAATCAATAATTTCTTTTTGAACCTTGCCTTATACACAGAGGCATTGTCATGTTAGAATAGAAAAGGGTCCTGTCTAAACTCTTGATATAAAATTAGAAGCACACAATTCCCAAAAAAATCATTATATGCTTAAACATTAAGATTTGTACTCATGGAAATTAGTAAAGTAGTCAAACCTGTTCGTTAGAAGGGGGTGAACCAATACTTTTGGCAATATAGTGTATCTGTATGGCAGTTTATAGTATATAGTTTTGCCAATGGTATTGAAAATGATTAAAGTCGTCATGAAATCAAAAATGATCCTACTTATTTTTTAGTGCACATTACTAGTCTTTTGGTGAACAATTAAACCGTGCATGTCAATACACCGAAAAAAAAAATCTTTAATCAAAAACTGACAATTTGTTTCTGCTCTGGAATGGCGTTCGCACTCTGATGACATCAGTTTGATGGCTTAGGGAGAATCCTCTTGTTAAATCATAACGTAAGGACTGCTGTTTCCGGGTCCAAGCCTCTACTCGTTTCACTTGAGAATACTATCTCAGCAGCCATTTATGAGCACTATTTAATTAATATTACATATTTAAGCTAAGCATTTACAAATTAGCTGTGCACACTACAGTCTCCGTTCTCACAGTGTCTTAGATACTAATACTTTAGTTGAATCACTGTCTGGCCTTCTGGGTTTTCAGTATGGAGATAAAGGTTAGCGTTATAATTTATCAGTATTACATGCCATCGTGGGTGTATATTAGCACAGCTTGTTGTTGTCTTGGGGCGTCTGGCAGAGCGTTAGGACCCAGAAGTGGTGAAGTGTAATGTCAGATGTAACAAGCAGATATTCTTAACCACTCCTATCCAACCGTGAATCTGCTATGAGCAAGAGGTGGAGTGGAGGAGCACCACAATACAACCCCGCCCTTATTCACCCCTTTATTCAGAGACACCGATCTGAAGTGGTATTATTTAGTGGATCTGTGTGCGTTAAAGACATTTGTCATGCATTCAGATTCTGTACATGAGCTAAACCAATATAAGTTTTATTAGTTCATTTTTAAAGAAGATTTCACTGTGTAGTACAATAATACAATGTTTTATACTGTAATTCAGATGTCCACAGAGCAAAATGCATATATATACATATACATTTGGCAGATACTTTTATTTAAAAAAACAAATAATAAAGACCTTGTGCATTGCATTCAAGATACAATTTTTATTTAATTTTATTTATTTATGTTTTTTTTTTATTATTGCTTTCTTACTTTCCCTGGGAACTGGTGTTTCAAGTGCCATTTTCTACTGTTTGAGCTATAGGAATATGTGCATGTAGAGTTATGAATTCAGAGCACTTTTTTTCAGGGTAGAATGTCTTTCAAAGTTTGTATCCACAAGAACCTGTAAATAGATTTTGTGAAATGGCTCTGATGTCAAAATTGCTCAAAAAAGTCTCTCTCTTTGCTCTTGAATTGATCTTTGAAAATACAATAAGTGTTATTTGCTTGTGCATGCAATGAAGAAGCTTAATGATAACTGTTAAGCAAATAATAGAGTTGTTTTTTTTTTTCTTTTTTTTTTTTTTGTAGCTCCAGTGCAGTAGTTGGCTCAAATTATTGCACTGAAAAGGACAAGGAATATGATGCTCCAAGTGAGAGAAACAGATCCGGTGGTTCCGTGACTTCTTATATCTGAAATGTAAGCATTGACTTTAATATACAGCTCAGAATGTACTAAACTGAACACTACAAAATTGTGCTAATCTATGAGTTAAAGTGCTACTTAAAATACTTTCTGATTGTTGAGTAGATAGCTTTGAATTCTAAATGTGACAACAATTAATTACTTACCAACAGTCACATTGTATTGTCCAATGATGGTAACGAAAACTCCACTTGCTTTAGCAGTGTAGCATCCACTGTCTGTCTCCTGTATGTTCTTCAGTGTTAGAGAGTAGTTTCCAGTGTCAAAATCCACTCTTTCCTTATAGGAAGAATGAATCTTTACAAAATCTTTTTTAAAATCATACGAGACTACAATATATAAATCATCTTTTAGCCATTCCAAATCATCAAATTTCTCATTTGCACGTTTTTGTATAGTAAGATGAACAGGATGCCCTTTCTGAACAGTTATTGCTGTTGGTTGGATTGTGTCACTGGATACTGTGGGGAGAAAAAAATAATTAGTTATGACAGTAAAAATGATTGCTGAATTTAATTAGGAGCCTCTAAAGATGCCCGTCCATTTAAGTTTACCAGAGAGTAAAGGTAGATTAATATTTTTTTTTTTATCAAAAAAACGTGCAAAAACGTTGTATAGCATTACACTTCTTTTTTATGTAACCATTGACTTTAATATACAGTTCAGAATGCAGGGGCCAAATTTCTTTTTGGAAAATGGGGGAATCCACCTTCTTAAGTGACTCTTATGGTGTTTTTTTTTTATTTGAGGGGGGAATTGGGGTATTTTTAATATATTTTTAAATTACAATCATCTTACCTAAATGTTTTGTCACTCAGTGTGTTTGTTTTACAATTGTTGATTCATATTTTTATTGTTAGGAAGACACTTAAAATTTAGATAAGTGCTATGGGCTGATTTTGTTGCGTAATTTAAAGTTTTTAGTCACGTGACCGGCTCGAGGACCTGGAGGTCAAAACATCCATAGAACTGCTGCACAAGCGTGTCAATTTTTCATCTGTTTCACAGCCGCAAATATTTAGATCACCTCTCAAAAGAATAAAACAAAGGTATTTCTGAACAAAATGCAATTTTTGGCCATTTGCAATCCATATTAAGCACCCGCGGCAATATTTCAATCAAAAACAGTGACAAAACGATGTAAAAACACTTAAAGTGCCTTAATATATTTAAAACAGTAATATTAAAAGAACAAATTCAGTAGTCACCACATTAATGATGCATAGTCTACACAGGCAAGCAGATGAGGCCGGGAACATGAACGCAGTCCGCTTAATGGTTCAGTGTTTTCCTTCTAATGGTTTTGTATTGGAAGCCATTTAATGTGAAACTTTGCACATTGTGTTTATATTCTGGCTTCATCCTCTTGCCTGTACAAAATATACATCATCAATAAGGTGTCCACTGAATCTCGCCTTTTAATATCTGCGTTTTACTACATTATTACTTGATGCAATCTACGTAAAAATAACTGGCGGTCTGTGGAGCAAAGCTGCATTTTGCCCGCCAGGGGGGCTATGAGGGTGTGACGTCATGTGAAAACTATCAATAGTTTACAGAGCTAGGAACATTGACTTGATTTAACAAAAAAAGACAAGTAAACTGTCAGCAATAAAATGAGAACAAATAATAAATAAACAATATACAAATGAAATTAACAGTGCATTATGTTTTTCAGGTAGGTCTAACAGTAAGATTAAGGTACAGAAATATTACAGCAATTGAATAATCTGTTCAACTGTAAAATATGACTGGATAGTCTTCACTGTATAAATAAATATTAATGACAGGTTTATTTAGACTGCTGTCTCTAAGACCTCATGCATGGATCCAATATACTGTTATAGGTGTGTTTTTTTTTTCTCAACTGTTTACATTCACTTAATAGCCTATATCAACTATGTTTAATATAAACCAGGCAGCGTTTACTTGAATACTCAAGACGGGCATTTTGACATAATTTTGTATTTATTTGGCCATTTGAGATTTGTGTAATGTTGCTTTTTGAGCATAAACAATATCTGCAAAGTTACGAAGCTGAAAGTTCAATGCAAACGGAGATATAGTCTTTTAAAATTCTGGCAGTTTAATGCCTACAAGTGATTCATCTGCGATAATGAACGCAATATTGCCTAGCTTGTCAGTGAACTACGGCTCTGTGTATTAACCGCCGCTCCATCTGAAAGCAGATGTTGGAGATTTAATACTAATCACAGAACTGGCTTTACTGAAAAGATGCGCATGACAATCGCATGAGATTAACTGCACAGCCCTACCGCCAATCCACACTGTATGCTAATTGTCAGTCATCTTTGACGATAGTGGTCCTGACAGAATTTCAACGAAGTTAATTTGTTAGTCAAGATTTCTGAACAAGCAAAAGTCAAGAGTTTAGTCTTTTCTTTACAAATTAATTAGATGCACATTACGGATGCCACTTAGATGGATTGCCACTCCCGCGTTTGCCAAGGTGCTAAGCAAAGGGCTTAGCTTTAAATTAGCTGATTGTATTGTGGATACCTTTGATGCAAGCTATATTTTAGTTGCTTTTGATTCATTTATATGAATTATGACTTTTGCTGTTTGAATATTAGCATGTTTATATTTAGGTTTTTGTATGCATTTAGGTTCAACACATCATAAATTGATTGAGCAAAGGAAATGGGACAGTGAGAAAGTTTTTGAGCACCATTATAGCAGAGTGATGGTAGTACTGTAACTGCTTATTACAATACGAGACTGTCATGAAGCTCAAATAAAGAAGCTAAATTAGTGAGCACAGAAAACTGTTTTGAGAAAATGAAATCCAGCCAATTTCAGAAAGCATAACAATGTGAAACAAAGCCATAGGTAAATGTTGTAGCATTCACAAATTGCTAATTGATTTTACTATTAATGATCATACATGATTTTTAGGTAGTTTATTTGAGTGGTAATAAAAATACATGAAAACATGGTACATAAAAGTGTAAAAACCATACCACAGAAATCAAAACAGTTTGTTAATCTGTGTAAGACAACAACTTTACTGAAAAAGATTTAGGAATCTAAATATTGTCTTTCCCTGTCTACATTAAAAAGATCATATTTTAATGATAACATTAAATGTTAACCTTGTACTTTGAGTAGTATATAGTGACTTGGTACCTGTGTTGGAGCTCAGATGACTGATAAACATCGCAGTGAACACCAGAAGAAGACGAGTTAACACCATTTTAGTTCACACTGGTTCATGCTTGCTTATATCTCCAAATTCACAAGAGGAAGTGTCTGACATACAGGAAGTTACCCAGCCAAACAGCAAAACAGCAACTTGTGGCTGTTATTTGGTGACAAAGGCCCTTGTAAACCTTGAAGAAAATCTATTTGGAAAATCCTGATTCCCATAGAAAAAGGCCTTGTTGGGCATATTTAATTGAATTGTCTCAAGTATTGTAAAAAAACAAAAAGACAATTTCAAAAGCATTTAGACTAGAGTAATGATTTTGCAGAAGTAAGCATGTGATTTTGTGACTAATGTTTTTGTGTGTGGGAGGATCACTGAGCATCAGAACAGCCAGACACAAGAAAAGTTTTTTCCCCCAGGCCATATCCCACCTGAACAACTCATAACACACCCCAGTACTGTACATCTGTAAATAACTCATCAAACCCTCATCCGTACATAAGACATATGCACATTCACAGTTCTGTCTATGGACATTTTTTTTACTTTTTTCTTTTCTGTATATTTGTATTTGTATTACTGTTGTTATTTATAATTTATTGTCTATTCTCTTCATTATTAGTGTTTTTATTACCTTAATTATATGTTGTCTGCACTATGTTTGTACTTCTGTATTGGAAGCTCCTAACACCAAGACAAATTCCTTGTGTGTGTAAACACACTTGGCAATAAAGCTCTTTCTGATTCTGATGAGAAAGGAATCGCATCATATGACCCCGTTAAGCAAAATAATCTACTTCGTTACTTTTAAATCATTGTTTGTTACTGAGTGCGCCCACAATTTGAATTAATATTCAAACCTTTGATGGCACTTCAGTAGCCAGTAATGACATCTGGAAATGGACAAATGAAAGCCCTGATATCTGAACTGTGAAAAGCCGCCACTCAGACCAGGTGCTATCGCGATCTCTCAGTGCTTTTAAAGTAGAAATTATTTTTCTTTGCTCCTAGATTAAACTTTTTCAAAAGTTATCAAAATGGACAAAAAAAAAGAGATTAAAATACACTATATTGCCAAAAGTATTGGGTCGCCCCCTTCTAACGAACAGGTTTGACTACTTTACTAATTTCCATGAGTAAAAATCTTAATGTTTAAGCATATAATGAGTCCTCATTGGTGTTTGGTGGTAAGTTTTTGGCTCAAGGTCTGCATTTAAAGTCACACCAGAGGTGTTCAGCTGGGATTACGACTTGGCTTACTGCAGACCAGTCAAGTTCTTCCGCACTGACTGAATCAATAATTTCTTTTTGAACCTTGCCTTATACACAGAGGCATTGTCATGTTAGAATAGAAAAGGATCCTGTCCAAACTCTTGATATAAAATTAGAAGCACACAATTCCCAAGAAAATCATTATATGCTTAAACATTAAGATTTGTACTCATGGAAATTAGTAAAGTAGTCAAACCTGTTCGTTAGAAGGGGGTGACCCAATACTTTTGGCAATATAGTGTATCTGTATCTGTAAATCAAAAATGATCCTACTTATTTTTTAGTGCACATTACTTGTCTTTTGGTGAACAATTAAACCGTGCATGTCAATACACCGAAAAAAAAAAAATCTTTAATCAAAAACTGACAATTTGTTTCTGCTCTGGAATGGCGTTCGCGCTCTGATGACATCAGTTTGATGGCTTAGGGAGAATCCTCTTGTTAAATCATGACGTAAGGACTGCTGTTTCCGGGTCCAAGCCTCTACTCGTTTCACTTGAGAATACTATCTCAGCAGCCATTTATGAGCACTATTTAATTAATATTACATATTTAAGCTAAGCATTTACAAATTAGCTGTGCACACTACAGTCTCCGTTCTCACAGTGTCTTAGATACTAATACTTTAGTTGAATCACTGTCTGGCATTCTGGGTTTTCAGTATGGAGATAAAGGTTAGCGTTATAATTTATCAGTATTACATGCCATCGTGGGTGTATATTAGCACAGCTTGTTGTTGTCTTGGGGCGTCTGGCAGAGCGTTAGGACCCAGAAGTGGTGAAGTGTAATGTCAGATGTAACAAGCAGATATTCTTAAGCACTCCTATCCAACCGTGAATCTGCTATGAGCAAGAGGTGGAGTGGAGGAGCACCACAATACAACCCCGCCCTTATTCACCCCTTTATTCAGAGACACCGATCTGAAGTGGTATTAGTTAGTGGATCTGTGTGCGTTAAAGACATTTGTCATGCATTCAGATTCTGTACATGAGCTAAACCAATATAAGTTTTATTAGTTCATTTTTAAAGAAGATTTCACTGTTTAGTACAATAATACAATGTTTTATACTGTAATTCAGATGTCCACAGAGCAAAATGCATATATATACATATACATTTGGCAGATACTTTTATTTAAAAAAACAAATAATAAAGACCTTGTGCATTGCATTCAAGATACAATTTTTATTTAATTTTATTTATTTATGTTTTTTTTTTATTATTGTTTTCTTGCTTTCCCTGGGAACTGGTGTTTCAAGTGGCATTTTCTACTGTTTGTGCTATAGGAATATGTGCATGTAGAGTTATGAATTCAGAGCACTTTTTTTCAGGGTAGAATGTCTTTCAAAGTTTGTATCCACAAGAACCTGTAAATAGATTTTGTGAAATGGCTCTGATGTCAAAATTGCTCAAAAAAGTCTCTCTCTTTGCTCTTGAATTGATCTTTGAAAATACAATAAGTGTTATTTGCTTGTGCATGCAATGAAGAAGCTTAATGATAACTGTTAAGCAAATAATAGAGTTGGGGTTTTTTTTCTTTTTCTTTTTTTTTTGTAGCTCCAGTGCAGTAGTTGGCTCAAATTATTGCACTGAAAAGGACAAGGAATATGATGCTCCAAGTGACAGAAACAGATCCGGTGGTTCCGTGACTTCTTATATCTGAAATGTAAGCATTGACTTTAATATACAGCTCAGAATGTACTATACTGAACACTACAAAATTGTGCTAATCTATGAGTTAAAGTGCTACTTAAAATACTTTCTGATTGTTGAGTAGATAGCTTTGAATTCTAAATGTGACAACAATTAATTACTTACCAACAGTCACATTGTATTGTCCAATGATGGTAACGAAAACTCCACTTGCTTTAGCAGTGTAGCGTCCACTGTCTGTCTCCTGTATGTTTTTCAGTGTTAAAGAGTAGTTTCCAGTGTCAAAATCCACTCTTTCCTTATAGGAAGAATGAATCTTTACAAAATCTTTTTTAAAATCATACGAGACTACAATATGTAAATCATCTTTTAGCCTTTCCAAATCATCAAATTTCTCATTTGCACGTTTTTGTATAGTAAGATGAACAGGATGTCCTTTCTGAACAGTTATTGCTGTTGGTTGGATTGTGTCACTGGATACTGTGGGGAGAAAAAAATAATTAGTTATGACAGTAAAAATGATTGCTGAATTTAATTAGGAGCCTCTAAAAATGCCCGTCCATTTAAGTTTACCAGAGAGTAAAGGTAGATTAATATTTTTTTTTTGATCAAATAAACATGCAAAAACGTTGTATAGCATTACACTTCTTTTTTATGTAACCATTGACTTTAATATACAGTTCAGAATGCAGGGGCCAAATTTCTTTTTGGAAAATGGGGGAATCCACCTTCTTAAGTGACTCTTGTGGTGTTTTTTTTTAATTTGAGGGGGGAATTGGGGTATTTTTAATATATTTTTAAATTACAATCATCTTACCTAAATGTTTTGTCACACAGTGTGTTTGTTTTACAATTGTTGATTCATATTTTTATTGTTAGGAAGACACTTAAAATTTAGATAAGTGCTATGGGCTGATTTTGTTGCGCAATTTATAGTTTTTAGTCACGTGACCGGCTCGAGGACCTGGAGGTCAAAACATCCATAGAACTGCTGCACAAGCGTGCCATTTGCAATCCATATTAAGCACCCGCGGCAATATTTCAATCATAAACAGTGTGACAAAACGATGTAAAAACACTTAAAGTGCCTTAATATATTTAAAACAGTAATATTAAAAGAACAAATTCAGTAGTCACCACATTAATGATGCATAGTCTACACAGGCAAGCAGATGAGGCCGGGAACATGAACGCAGTCCGCTTAATGGTTCAGTGTTTTCCTTCTAATGGTTTTCTATTGGAAGACATTTAATGTGAAACTTTGCACATTGTGTTTATATTCTGGCTACCCTGTCTACATTAAAAAGATCATATTTTAATGATAACATTAAATGTTAACCTTGTACTTTGAGTAGTATATAGTGACTTGGTATCTGTGTTGGAGCTCAGATGACTGATAAACATCGCAGTGAACACCAGAAGAAGACGAGTTAACACCATTTTAGTTCACACTGGTTCATGCTTGCTTATATCTCCAAATTCACAAAGAGGAAGTGTCTGACATACAGGAAGTTACCCAGTCAAACAGCAAAACAGCAACTTGTGGCTGTTATTTGGTGACAAAGGCCCTTGTAAACCTTGAAGAAAATCTATTTGGAAAATCCTGATTCCCATAGAAAAAAAAAAAAAAAACTTGCATAGTTTTGGCCTTGTTGGGCATATTTAATTGAATTGTCTCAAGTGTTGTAAAAAAAACAAAAAGACAATTTCAAAAGCATTTAGACTAGAGTAATGATTTTGCAGAAGTAAACGTGATTTTGTGACTAATGTTTTTGTGTGTGGGAGGATATGATATGAGGAAAGGGGATTTACATTTACATTTAATCATTTAGCAGACGCTTTTATCCAAAGCGACGTACAAATGAGGAGAACAATAGAAGCAATCAGACCATCGAGAGAGCAACAGTATGTGCCATGACAAGTCTCAGTTAGTCTAGCACAGTACACGTAGCTAGGAATTTTTATTTTTTTTATTAAATATAATAGGTAAGTGTTAGTATTAGTTAGTCAGGTGCTGGCGAAAAAGATGTGTCTTTAGATGTTTTTTTGAAAATGGCTAAAGACTCAGCTGTTCGAATTGAGATCGGGAGGTCATTCCACCATCTGGGCACAGTCCAGGAAAAGCTCCGTGAGAGTGATTTGGTACCTCTTTGGGATGGCACCACAAGACGTCGTTCCCTTGCAGAACGCAAGCTTCTGGAGGGCGCATAAGTTTGAACTAGCAAGTTTAGGTGTATTGGTGCAGTGCCAGTTGTGGTCTTGTAGGCAAACATCAGTACCTTGAATTTGATGCGAGTGGCTATTGGTAGCCAGTGTAACCTGATGAAGAGAGGGGTAACGTGAGCTTTTTTCGACTCATTAAAGACCACTCTGGCTGCTGCATTCTGGATCAGTTGCAGAGGCTTGATAGTACATGCGGGAAGGCCCGCCAAGAGAGCATTACAATAGTCCAGTCTGGAGAGAACAAGAGCTTGGACAAGGAGTTGTGCGGCTTGCTCTGACAGGAAGGGCCTAATCTTCCTAATGTTGTATAAGGCAAATCTGCAGAACCGGGCCGTTGTAGCAATATGGTCTGTGAAGCTTAACTGATCATCGATCACAACTCCAAGGTTCCTGGCTGTCCTGGAAGGAGTTATGGTTGACGAACCCAGCTGTATAGAGAAGTTGTGGTGAAGTGATGGGTTGGCGGAGAACACGAGCAGTTCTGTCTTAGCAAGATTGAGCTGAAGGTGATGGTCCATCATCCAGCTAGAAATGTCGCTCAGACAGGCTGCAATGCTAGCAGTTACCGTCGGATCATCTGGTTGGAATGAGAAGTAGAGTTGAGTGTCATCAGCATAGCAGTGGTAGGAAAAGCCATGCTTCTGAATAACCGATCCTAATGACGACATGTAGATGGAGAAGAGAAGTGGTCGAAGCACTGAGCCTTGAGGAACTCCAGTAGCAAGAAGTTGTGACTTTGAAACCTCACCCCTCCAAGACACCCTGAAGGACCTATCTGAGAGGTAAGACTCGAACCACAGGAGGGCGGTTACTGAGATGCCCATCTTTCTGAGGATGGACATGAGGATCTGGTGGTTAACTGTGTCAAAGGCAGCAGACAGATCCAACAAGATGAGTACAGAGGATTTGGAAGCTGCTCTTGCCAGTCTCAGGGCCTCTGTAACCGAGAGTAGGGCAGTCTCAGTTGAGTGGCCACTTCTGAAGCCAGATTGGTTGTTGTCCAGAATGTTGTTCTGTGCAAGAAACAGAGAGAGTTGGTTGAACACAACTCGCTCAAGTGACTTTGCAATGAATGGAAGAAGGGATACCAGTCTGTAGTTTTCTAAAAGTGCTGGATTTAGAGCAGGTTTTTTAAGCAGTGGGCTTACCCGAGCCTGCTTAAATGCTGTGGGAAATGTACCAGTGTGAAGCGAGGTGTTGATAATGTGAGTAAGCGCAGGTATGACCGAAGAAGAAATGGCTTGAAGGAGGTGAGTGGGGATAGGATCTAGCGGACAAGTAGTGGGATGATTGGAAAGGATGAGTTTGTAAACCTCCGTCTCCGAGAGAGGAGAAAAGGAGGTGAGAGATTGTGTATTTGTCGTTATGAAGTTATTAGTTTGTGGTGTGAGGAATTGGTCACTGATGGTTTTTGTTTTATTTGTGAAGAAAGTTGCAAAGTCATCAGCTGTAAGAGTTGATGAAGGAGGAGGGGGAGGAGGACAGAGAAGAGAAGAGAACGTTTTGAAGAGTGCGCGAGAGTCGGAACAGTTGTTAATTTTGTTGTGGTAGTATGTCATTTTAGCAGTGGAGACATTTGCAGAGAAGGAAGAGAGGTGTGACTGATACACACTAAGGTCGGTAGAGTTTTTGGATTTGTGCCATTTCCTCTCTGCAGCCCTTAGTTTAGCACGATGTTCATGGAAACCATTGGACAACCAGGGGGCAGAGGGGGTAGCTCGTGCTGGTCTGGATGAAAGGGGGCAAAAGTTGTCTAAGCAAGATGTTAGAGTGAAGCAAAGAGTGTCAGTAGCACTGTTTGTGTCGAGTGCTGAAAACTGAGAGGGTGAAGGTAGTGCGGATGAAACCATTGAGGATAGGCGAGAGGGAGAGAGCGAGTGTAGGTTACGTCGAAAGGTGACCTGCGAAGGAGCGTGTGCTATGTCAGGAGTTAGTGTGAGGTTAGAAGTGATGAGGAAGTGGTCTGAGGTGTGTAGCGGAGTTACTAATGTGTTGTCAGTGGAGCAGTAGCGTGTGTAGATGAGGTCCAGTTGGTTACCTGATTTGTGAGTAGCCGTAATAGACACTCGTTTGAGGTCAAATGAAGTGAGAAGAGTGTTGAAGTCAGTAGCCTGGGGTTTTTCTAGGTGGATGTTGAAGTCACCGAGCAGTACCAGAGGAGTACCATCTTCAGGAAAGTTTGACAGTAACACATCCAACTCCTCCAAGAAGTCACCCAGTTGACCTGGAGGACGATACACAACTACAACGTGGATTTTAGCAGGGTAGGTAATAGTAATTGCATGAGATTCAAATGAACTGTTGACTGTAGGAGATGGTAGAAGATCAAATTTCCATTCATTTGAAATAAGGAGACCAGTGCCTCCACCCCTCCCAATCGTGTGAGGGGTGTGGGAAAAAGTGAAATTAGTGGAGAGAGCTGCAGGAGTGGCAGTGTCCTCAGGTTTGATCCAAGTCTCCAAGTCTCAGTTAGTCAGTTGATTCCCTCAGTTAGGGATACAACTTAGACGTTTACTGGAAAGGCCACAACACTGAATTCAACATACATTTACATTGAATTGTGCTCTGTGAGGAGACGACACAGGCAGTCTCATTGTTATATATGGTTTCTTAATGTACTGCATGTCTCACATTCCAAGATGGCACCAGTGTCCATGGCATGCCGTCTGTAAAGCGTGATACCAAGATCGTGAAAGTGAAAGCAAAAAAAGGAATTCCTGTCACAAAATATAAATCACAAATAATACTGATGAAAAAGAACGGGTTGAATGTTGAACACTTTCGTTACCATATAACTATAAACTATGATAAAAGTTCATCAGCATGCATTGATTAATCAAATGTTGTATCAAAAAAAAAAAAAAGAATTTGCTACCAAATGATGTGCTTGTGCGACCAACTGAGAAAGTGGGAAGAATGACTCTAGAGCCCTGATATTTTATAAAAAGCTTTGTAAAGTAGACCCTTTACAGTTCCGAATGATGTTTTACTCTTACTTTTATGAGCAAAAATTACTGCAAGTTGTTTTAATTGAAAAAAATGCAATTGATTGCACTGGTGCCTCCATGTCACTCTCTGCACAAACTAGGATGCAGCGCACATTTATCTAGGTTTAACGTTAAAACATTGTTATATGCTTGAACTGTTTTAGTATATCTATAGATTTTATTTTAGGCAAGTCGTGATGATTTGAGAAGGCTAAATTGTTCAAACATGGCTATGATCAGCTCACTGACTGCCGCTGGCCGCTTGGTCGTTACTTTAAGAAAGAAAAAACGTATTTAATGAACAAAAAAAATGCTCCAAACGTTTTTCTAAATTAACTTTATAAAAAAAACAAAACAAAATATTATCACTTTGCCATTACATACAAAACTGAACGATTTTAATAGCTGAAACAGTATAATCTGATTTGGGAGAAGGGGAAAAAAAGACTGGCTCGGGAACGCAATCGCGATTTCTATAATATATATATAGCTCTTGCGGTACTTCGATGTAAAACACAGATCTGTGCACAGCGCCGCTTCAAGTCGAACACAACTTGAAATTTTATTAACAACCTCACGGCGGGGGAAATCCCTTGAAGGCGGGGCCCCAGGCGACTGCCTGTACCGCCTGCTGGACGGGCCGCCACTGATTGAACGCCAGCTGGAATTGAACTGCTGTGTCGTCTGGCCAGAGGAGAAATGGCCCCACGACTGAGCCTGGTTTCTCCCAAGGTTTTTTTCTCCGTTCTATCACCGATGGAGTTTTGGTTCCTTGCCGCTGTTGCCTCTGGCTTGCTTAGTTGGGGACACTTCATTTCCAGCAATATCGTCGACTTGATTGAACAGAAACTTTTTGAACTGAACTGAGCTGGACGATGCCATCACTGAATTCAATAATCAAATGCCTTTAACTGAAAATTTAGTGTTTAATCTTGTCATTTTACATTATTGACACTATTTTCCCATTTTGATATTGTGCAGTTGCTTTGACACAATATGTATTGTTAAAAGCGCTATATAAATAAAGGTGACTTGACTTGACTTGATGACTGATCACACTGGTCCTCTCTGCTGGATTCTAATAAGGGATGATTAAAATATGTTTTCTGTGTCATAGTTCTGCAAGTGAATACATTAGGTACACATCCTCAGACAGCATGACACACTCACAATCTGGAAGTTTCTCTGTCTAGTGAGATCTAATCTAATCTAACACGCAGGATTAAAGGCAGACACTTTTATTTAAAGTGACTTACATGTTAATTATTTGAGCTACAGTATAAAGTGCATTTGACGAGTTCTTGTGTTCCCTAAACCCATGACTTTGGTGTTGTTAGTGGCATGATCTACTTAGTTACAGGAATAAAGAGTTGCTGTTATATTAATATTGTTGGTTCTTAAGATAATTATGACAAATTGCTTGTGATGTTGTTCATTTGTAGCTCACTTTGATAAGTGTCTGCTTAAGGAATAAATGTACATGTAGATGTAATTTGTCCAGTTTAGTGATGGAAAATCTTTGAAAAAGTGCACAGATTCTGTCTGAGACAAACTGGGGGAAAAAAAAAAGAAAGGAAGGATTTTCAAACTCTTTAAATAAAACAAAGATGACTGGTGTACATTTTTACAAGAAAATACTATTTCATTCTTTCTATTCCTATTCAATAATTTCATGTTTATGTTTATGTTTAGTTGCTGTTTCTTTGTGATTAATTGCGAAGTTGCCACAGATTTCTTCATTTTAGCCTGGAATTAAAAGTGAACCACTATAGAAACTCTGAATCAGAGTCTGACCCACCGGAACACCCAAATTTACACTTCTATTAACATTTAAACCTAACAATGAGCATCAGAATGAGATGCGGAGGTTCTGTCTGCATCGTATTTTGGCTTTTGGCTTCACGCAAGTGTAACACAAACACACACACACACGCTGACTTTTGTAAACAAAATGTGAATAATTTTCATATTCAAATTGCTCATTTTCATGTCTGCATGTCTCATCTCATCACTTGACAAAACAACTTGGGCAAAAAAGATAATCTTGAAGTTCAACAAGTCCACAGTTTAACACAAAATACTAACATATAAAAAATAATAGTTCTAACAATAATTTCATTCTCCATGCCAGGCAATTCCTTGGCAAAATCAAGAGCTTGCCATTATTATTATTATTCAAAATATCACAAACACACCTCAAAAGCAAACATTTGCAACACCTTTGGCATAATATTAATTCCTGTTAGATTTTTGTGTGTTAGATTAATTGTGTGCTGTGTTTTGCAAAAAGCGTTTTATGAAATTGACATCTGAGTCAAAGTCCGTGAATTAGTGTATGGTTTTGCAGATTTGGTGTGTGCTTCTGCTGTTTGAGTGTCAGCTTTCAGAAATTGTGTGACAAGTAAATATTTTGCGTGTAAGCAGCTGAAAAAAAATAAAAATATTATTATTATTATTATTTACATTGTTGTTTAGAGAATACCAATAAGTGTTGCAACACAGTTTGTTTCAAATGTCTGTAACATAATGAGAAATCATGAACATTTTTGATCTTGTGTCTGAATGTAGTCTGGAATTTAAAATTACCTCACCACCCCCACTTCTATTTCATTTTAATTTACAAGTGTAGACATTACAGCATATTAGAATGATTTTTGAAGGATTATGTAACACTGAAGACTGTAATAACTGCTTGATTTAGCTTTGCATCTCAGGAAAAAAAATACATTTTAAAATGTATTAAAATAGAAAATAGTTATTTTAAATTGTATTTATATTTCACAATATTATTGTTTGTATTGTAATTTGTACTGAATCTATGCAGTCTTGGTGAGCATCAGAGACTTAAGAAAAATCATAATCATTCCAAATTTTTGAATCAATTAAAGAAGACATTGTGCTGATTCAAATATATCAAATTCTAAAGTGTATCAAGACAATTTACAGAAGAATGTCAGGACAACAGTACATGTCTTTAGCTTTAGACAGGTTGGGTGATGCAACAAGGCAAGGACACAAAGCATAAAAGGAAATTAACTTCACAATGCCTTTAATCCCTTTAAGTAGGGCTGGGAATCGATTTCAAAAAGAATCGATTCCGAGGCGTTGGGAATTGAGAGTTGATTCCAAAGGTTGGAATTGATTCCATCAAGAGGAATCGACTCCTCATTCAGAGCTTTTTTCAGTTTAACAATGCTTATCAAAGGGGGGGGGGGGCTCTCAAATGGAAGGCTGCAAGTAGTCTATACAATGCGGCATGTGTCAAGAATGATTTATGACCCTTGTCAAGATTGATTTATGGCTTTAACCTTTTGACCTTTCCCCTCCCCCACGCGGCCCACCCACGTTGTGTTGACCCTGTGACCTGTTAATGATGTGGAATTCCGTAGTTTGTTCAGTTCTGCCCGCTGTCATAAATTAAGTCCTGAGGAATGTTTTTGTGTTTTTATGGTCCGTTCCCACATCCGGTGGTGTCAGTCATCTGACACCCACATGTCCGGGGAGGAATCCATTTATAAACATTATAAACACTATATAGATTATTTAGTTTTCCTTAATCCACAACAAACCCTTTAAATTTAGCGGTATCACAGAACAAGAATGAATAAATGAGTAGCTATAAAATTTTATATTAAACTATAATTAGGCTATAGTGGCATTCATTATAAACAGAATACAACGTCAAGCTAAAATTAATTTATTGAAGCGAAACTAAACGGCACTGGGCTCACAAGCCTCTCTCATTCGACATCCAAATGTTTCCATTTTTGCCATGTAACATTTGGTTGCTAAACTATTATCTATGATGTAAACAAGGCTTTGTACTTCACTTGTGTTCCAATTGATAGTTTTCACGTGACGTCACACCCTCATAGGAATGCCCACCTGGCGGGCAAAACAAAGCTTTGCTCCACTGACCGCCAGCAATTTTTACGCAGATTGCAATAAGTAATAATGTAGTAAAATGCAGATATTAAAAGGCGAGATTCAGTGGACACCTTATCGATTATGTATATTTTGTGCAGGCAAGAGGAAGAAGCCAGAATATAAACACAATGTGCAAAGTTTCACATTAAATGGCTTCCCATAGAAAACCTTTAGAAGGAAAACACTGAACCGTTAAGCGGACTGTGTTCATATTCCGGCCTCATCTGCTTGCCTGTGTAAACTATGCATCATTAATGTGGTGATTACTGAATTTGATCTTGTAATATTACTGTTTTAAATATATTAAGGCACTTTAGGTGTTTTTACAACGTTTTGTCGCACTTTCGCATTTTTACAAATATTGCCGCGGGTGCTTAATATGGATTGCAAATGGCCAAAACTTGCATTTTGTCCAGAAATACCTTTGTTTTATTATTTTGAGAGATGATCTAAATATTTGCGGCTGGGAAACAGATGAAAAATTGACACGCTTGTGCAGCAGTTCTATGGATGTTTTGCCCTCCAAGTCTTCGAGCCGGTCACGTGACTGAAAATTATCAATATCCACGTAAAATATCACCCTTCACATGCGCAATAAATGTTTGTATTGGCGCTGCACGCTGATTTTACAGTGGACCTTGTAAATTGTGCAGTGTAACTTTTATGTCTGGTTGACTGCATTTTAGTTTGATTAATGGCTGAAATGTCAAGTTAGTAACACTGAAATGTTTTGTGTGTGCGTGTGAGGCACCTACGTGATCACCAATCAGTTAAATAAAAAAAAATGAAGATAACAATTAAGAAAATTAAGAAAACAAATAAAATGTATTAAGAGTGTCACAAAAACGAAAGTGTTTTTCTCTATGCTGCACGCAAGCTCTGGCTAACTCAAAAACTTGCGTACACGAGCTCAGACCTGACGTGAGATTTGAGCGTAGCCACCGCTCACGTCCATATTGATAAATTCCAAGTTTTGTGTAGAAACGACCGTACGCCCAATTTTCAGTTATACGTTCGTTTCGTAAATGAGGCCCATTATGTCTACAGTGCAGTGTTGAAGCATTTTATTTACCACAGCACCTGTAAAACTGCCATCTTTGATGATTTTAAATGATACATTTACATTTATCAGACGCTTTTATCCAAAGCGACTTACATTGCATTCAAGTTACAGTTTTACATTTTATCAGCTCTTGCTTTCCCTGGGAATCAAACCCATGATCTTGGCGTTGCTAGCACCATGCTCCACCATTTGAGCTACAGGAAAGCTGATACATATGCTTTGCATGAATTAGCTCGTCTTTGTAGGTTCTCCTTTGCTTTTTCCACTTGGTTTGGATGATCTTTCACATGCAAAGTAATGGTAGTTCTTATGTGTAGAAACAGATGATTTTATTTATTTATTACAGGGACAATGCATATTAATAAACATTTCTGTCAATATGCCAGAGTTAGCCAGAAGGCTATTTTTCACCTGCAGTACCTAGACCAGGGATCTCCAACCCTGCTCCTGGAGAGCTACCGTCCTGCAGACTTCAGTTCCAACCCTGCTGCAACACACCTGTCTGTAATTATCAAGTAGCCCTGAACACCTTGATTAGCTGGTTCAGGTGTGTTTGATTAGGTTTGGAGCTGAAATCTGCAGGATGGTAGCTCTCCAGGAACAGGGTTGGAGACCCCTGAGTCCTAGACAGATGGTAAATGTATTGAAGATTAGAAGATGCCGTTCCAATTTTTTTAATGTAACTATGCATAAAATCAATCTCCTCCTCACAAAAAGATGTGACCTCTTGAATGCATCTTTTACTTTTTTAAATTTCGTCGTATACCATTAAGACAAATATTCTCTATTAACCTGGAAAGGTGAAGAAAAAAAATTAGGTACCAAATCTAACATACAAGCATACATGTCCTGAATATTGTATACAGAACAATAACTATTTAATCTATTGAGTACTCCTGCCCTGAGAGCAGTGCATACTACACAAAAAAACACAGATATGAGTTATATTGAGTACTCCTGCCTTGAGAGCAGCACATAGTATAATAAAAATAACACAGATATGAATTATATTGAGTACTCCTGCCTTGAGAGCAGCACATAGTATAATAAAAAATAACACAGATATGAATTATATTGAGTAGTCATGCCTTGAGAGGAGTGCATTATACACAAAAAAATAATAGTGATATGAATGATAAAGAGTACTCCTGCCCTGAGAGCAGAGCACAATTTACTAAAAAGAACACAGTGATGTGAATTATGAGTACTACTGCCATGAGAGCAGCACATAATACACTAAAAATAACACAATATGAACCCTGTTAAAAAAACCCAGCATATTCTAGTTAGGTATGTTTTGATGCTGGTTTAAGCTGGTCCTTTGCTGGTTTAAAGCAGTCCTATTATGCTTTTTCACTTTTTGAATTTTAGTCAGTGTGTAGTGTGTATGTTTGGGCATAAAAAATATCTACAAAGTTACAAATCTCAAAGGCCACTCCAAAGAGAGATATAGTTTATTAAAAAACAATCCCTTTTCAAGAACTACAACGAATGGCTCGTTTGGACTACAGCGTTGTTTTCCGGGTTTTGTGATGTCACAAAGAGGTCCATTAGAATATAATTAAAATAATTCCCGCCTATGGAAATTGGAATGGTTGGGGGGTGGGGAGGGGCAAGGTCGTGGTTAGAACGCTTGGTTGAGTGCATCAGACAAAACGACGACGACAAAGTGCTGCTGTAGCTTCAAGTTTTCGCCATGTCGAAGAAACGCTGTTTTTTTCACCCCCCGTGCCTTTTGAATTTCCTTGCAGCAGATGTTTTCTGCTGTGTTATTACTCATGCTCTTGAATAATTATGTATGTAAATATTTATGTTACAGTTATGAAAATGTTTTTATAAATTGCTGACAATACTGGACAATGATGTAATCTGCAGCATTTACACTTCAATTATGAGACTATGGTATAAATAAATTGAACTGTATAACAGTTTCACTGCAATTCATTATAATGTTAGAATTAAAGAACAATAAACATAATACATATTACCGTTACACTTATCTGTACATAGTCAATGCAGTTATATTTAAGCGGTTGTTGACTTCGTATCTAAAACGTGAATTAGCTAAAAAAAAAAAAAAAAATATCTGAGTATGCAAAGGTTCTGCGCGATCCTCTTGTTCAATATTCTCGGGGTCTGAATCCGGCTCAAATTGATGTGGCAATATTGATGCCAGATGGAACTTGCTGGTTTGGAAAGGGGCGGGGCAGTACTGAAACACTGTCTAAGCTGTTTGCCAATCACAACGCACTGGGACAGCTAACCAATCACAAGACATTTCGTTTTTCAGAAGGCGGGCCTTCATCAAACCCGGAACTAATCGAGCCGTTTGTGCCAGGCTGGGGAGAAAGGTTAATAATGTTTTAATTTAATTGATCAAAGTTATGCTTATGGTACAATCATTTGGAGTATTACTACACTCCATAGACAAAATTATTTTTTACTGTACACCTACCAAAATTATGCATACACCCATTTTTAATAAATTATATATATTTTTAAGCGATCTGTATTGAGAACTCAATAAGTTTCATCATAAACCACGTTGTCATATCAGTGTAATACCTATGTCATTATACAATTTTGTATTATGATAAGTTATATAAACAAGCACGCACATAAACATTTCAAGCTAAAGAGAGGCTTATCTCTATTTTAAAGAATATGGAGATATATAATTATATATGACATCATGTTACTACCATGTTACTAAAGCAAATCATTCATCATTCATTTTAAACAAGTATTCAACATTTAAGTTTATTGTTCTTATAAAACACATAGTAACAAACATGTTACTAAAGCAAAGCAAAACATTGATCGTACATTTTAAAAAAGTATTCAACACTTAATTTAAAGAATATGTTAATACAAAAAATATATAATTATATATGTCATAGTAACAAACATGTTACTAAAGCAGAGCAATTCATTTATCATACTTTGTTTGTTAAGTATTCAACATTTAAGTTTATTGAACTTATAAAACACATAATTTTCTTATTTTAAAGAAGGTGGTAAAAAACTGATTATATATACCATAATGTATAAAAATATACATTTTACATCATTCTGAGGGCAATGATGTTCATACCTCGAATGAAATGTTTACAAAATGTTCCTAAGTTGGGAAATTAAGTCCTGCTTTGAGCTCTTCTAACTCACAAGAGTAAAATGTCAGTCTTGATTTGGGCAAGCTGACACACACACACGTTGGTTTTTATGTTTTCTGTGGACGTTCCATATATAGTCGTGATGATTTTGTACTGTACGCCTACCAAAATTCTGCACACACCCTTTTTAAATAAAATATTGTTTGCAAGCTTAATCTTAATTACGAGGATTTCATCATAAACCACATTTACGTTGTTTTATCAGAGTAATACCCACATCATTTAAATTTGTGTACTGATAAATCATATAAACACACATACTGTCACGAATCCTGGCCATGAACTTTCCTTCATTCACCACTAGAGGTCACTCTCCCAGCACATGGACTTTCACACAGTTACAGATCACTTTAGGACTGCATTTCCCATCACCCACTGCACCAACACAGCTGTTTGCACTGATCACGCACACACCTGTTTTCCATCTCACAATCACCATCACCCAATCACACACACGCACACACACTATTTAAGCTCTGGACTTTCTGCCACTCACTGCCGAGTATTGTTAGCCCGCTGCATACAAAGCGTTTTCCCAAGTATTCCTGGTTTGATTTCCTGTGTTCTGATTCTGCCCGTGCTCCTGGATTATTGTCTCTGCCTAGCCCTCTGGATTAAGTTTGCCGATCGCCGACCTACGCTTGCCTAAGGACTATTCTTGTGTCTTGCCCATGCCATACCTGTTTGCTACTGCCTGACCCTGCCTGTTTTGACCATGTTTCATAATAAAAAGCTTGCACTTGGATCCGCATGTCTCACGTCTCGTCAGCTCCGTCACAGAATACTCGGCCCACTAGGATCCAGCAGCTTCTCAGACGGTCATTCAGCAGGTATGGACGCAAAAAGAATCCTGTTTGCCCTTAAACAAGGTCCTCGGTCACTGGAGCAACATATTAGAGAGTTTTTAGTCTTCGCTAATTACTCAGATTTACCGGACATTACTTTGATCGAGATTTTTTGCGATGGCATAAATCAACCATTGAGATCTGAGTTTAGACGCGAGGGTACGCGTGCTTCACTCGCTCAGTTTTTGGACTATGCCCTACTGACTGTTGGTTCAACGTTCACTGTGGGAGTTGCGGAGGAACGAGACACCGCACCCAATTGTGTGAACACAGCCATGCTAGAGCACGCTCACCAAATGGCGGCAACAACAACACCCCGTAGTGTCATTGCTGCCAATCACAAGCCAGGTCAAGTCCCAGCTGATGTTAAAGAGCCAAGTCAAGTCCCAGCTGATGTTAAAGAGCCAAGTCAAGTCCCAGCTGATGTTAAAGAGCCAAGTCAGGCCACAGCCTATGTTAAAGAGTCAAGTCGAGTCCCAGCTGATGTTAAAGAGCCAAGTCAAGTCGCCGCTGATGTTAAAGAACCAAGTCAAGTCACAGCCTATGTTAAAGAGTCAAGTCGAGTCCCAGCTGATGTTAAAGAGCCAAGTCCAGTCCCAGCTGATGTTAAAGAGCCAAGTAAAGTCCCAGCTGATGTTAAGAAGCCAAGTCAAGTCGCCGCTGATGTTAAAGAACCAAGTCAAGTCACAGCCTATGTTAAAAGGTCAAGTCAAGCTACAGTTGATCGTCACGAGTCAAGCCAAGCCACAGTTGATCGTCACGAGTCAAGCCAAGTCACCGTTGACCGTCAGGAATCAACCCCTCTTTCAGATCATCAGCCAGAGCCACATCACGCCTCAGCTCAACAGCCAGGGCTACAACACGTCACAGCTGACCAGCCAGAGTCAGACCACGTCACAGCTGACCAGCCAGAGTCAGACCACGTCACAGCTGACCAGCCAGAGTCAGACCACGTCACAGCTGACCAGCCAGAGTCTCTTCAAGTCTCAGCGGAACCGCCAGAGTCTCCTCACGTCTCGGCGGAACTGCCAGAGTCTCCTCACGTCTCGGCGGAACTGCCAGAATCTGTCACACCGAGAGATTTAAGGTCAGTCCTTCGAGTTCTCCGGCTGATATCCAGCGTGAGGGATACACCACTGGTGTCCGTACGAACAGCTGGTATCCCTAAACCAGTCCCTATTCCCTTGAGTCCCTATGTTCCAGAACTGATTTCCTCGTCTGACGCACTTCCCCTGATGGGGATCGCCTTTTGGTGTGTTTGGGCTGCGTACACCACCACGGAACTGCCCGAGGTGGCGAGGTCCACTGTAATGTCTCCAGAGGTGGCGGCTGATGCTGCAGAACCTCAGGGGGTAGTAGCACTCACTGCAGCTTCTTCAGAGGTGGCGGCGCAGGCTGCAGAACCTCCCCAAGCGGTGGTGCTCGCCTCAGCCCCTTGTAGGGTGGTGGCGCCCAGCAATGTACTCTCAGCCTGTCATGTTACATTCAAAGAGACTGTCACTGAACTTCACCTGCCTCCTGATGTTACCACCGTAGAACCTCCAGAGGTGGAGGCGTTAGCTGCAGAACCTCCAGAGGTGTCAGTGGTATCCTCCTCTGAATCCTTGTCCTGTCCAGTCACGGCTATGGAGGCCGTCTGTGAATCCTCAGCCTGCCCTGTCACGGCTAAGGAGGCCGTCTGCGAATCCTCAGTCTGCCCTGTCACGGCCAAGAAGGCCGTCTGGGAACTTTCACCCTGTCCTGTCACGGCCATGGAAGGCCGTCTGTGAACCCTCGCCCTGTCATGTCATGGCTAGGAAGGCCGTCTGTGAACTCTCACCCTGTCCTGTCACGGCTATGGAGGCCGTCTGTGAGCTCTTGCCCTGTCCTGTCACGGCTAGGAAGGCCGTCTGTGAACTCTCGCCCTGTCCTGTCACGGCTAAGGAGGCCGTCTATGAACTCTCGCTCTGTCCTGTCAAGGCTATGGAAGCCATCTGCAATCCCCTGTCCTGCCAAGTCACGGCTATGGAGGCCACCTGTGATTCCCTGTCCTGCCCTGTCAGGGCTACGAAAACCGCCGAGGATTTCCTGTCAAGCCTTGCCACGGCCCCTGACACCAGGAAGGCTCTCCCAGTGTTGTCTGTCTCTGTTTTCCCAGTGTTGTCTGTCTCTGCTCTCCCTCTGTTGTTTGTCCTTGTTCTCCTCTGGTTCCAGATTCTGTCATGGCTACCTGCCCAGTCTGCTTCCCTGCGGTGGTCTCTGGTCCCGTCTGTTCCGCCCTGGTGGGCTCTGGTCCCGTCTGCTCTGCCCTGGTGGGCTCCGGGTCTGTCTGTTCCGCCCTGGTGGGCCCTGGTCCCGTCTGTTCCTCCCTGGTGGGCTCCGGGTCCATCTGCTCCGCCCTGGGGGGCTCTGGTCCCGTCTGTTCCACCCTGGTGGGCTCCGGGTCCGTCTGCTCTGCCCTGGAGGGCTTCAGGTCCGTCTGCTCCGCTCTGGAGGGCTCCGGGTCCGTCTGCTCCGCCCTGGTGGGCTCTGTTCCCGTCTGCTCCGCCTTGGAGGGCTTCAGGTCCGTCTGCTCCGCTCTGGTGGGCTCCAGGTTCGTCCGCTCCGCCCTGGCTTCCAGCCCTGCTGCATTCCACAGCCTCGCCACTCGCACATGGACCTGGCCCTCCTGCCCTTCCCCTGTTCCGCCTCCGTTCCACCGCCCACCTAGGATTGTTTAGGAGCGTCTGGAAGCCGCTCCTTGGGTGGGGGCTATGTCACGAATCCTGGCCATGAACTTTCCTTCATTCACCACTAGAGGTCACTCTCCCAGCACATGGACTTTCACACAGATACAGATCACTTTAGGACTGCATTTCCCATCATCCACTGCACCAACACAGCTGTTTGCACTGATCATGCACACACCTGTTTTCCATCTCACAATCACCATCACCCAATCACACACACGCACACACACTATTTAAACTCTGGACTTTCTGCCACTCACTGCCGAGTATTGTTAGCCCGCTGCATACAAAGCGTTTTCCCAAGTATTCCTGGTTTGATTTCCTGTGTTCTGATTCTGCCCGTGCTCCTGGATATTCTCTCTGCCTAGCCCTCTGGATTAAGTTTGCCGATCGCCGACCTACGCTTGCCTAAGGACTATTCTTGTGTCTCGCCCATGCCATACCTGTTTGCTACTGCCTGACCCTGCCTGTTTTGACCATGTTTCATAATAAAAAGCTTGCACTTGGATCCGCATGTCTCACGTCTCGTCAGCTCCGTCACACATACATAAACATTCATGCTGCTCACATATTATTGTAGCACAGTATAATCAGACTTTAGCCATTAATACGCTTTTAAGATTCTGAAAACACCAATGGTAATACATATATAATTATATATGACACCATGTTACTATGGCAATTCATTCATCATACATTTTAAACACACATTCACCATTTATGAATGGTAACATTCACCGTTTATTGAAGCTTATAAAACACATAATTATCTTCTTTTAAAGATGTTAATAAATAAGTTTGATTATATGTAACGTACTATATAAAAATAAACATTTTTATTAGGCGTTAATAAAATGTCTTACTTTTTTTTTTCTGTGAACAATGATGTCCATTCTGTGAATGAAATGTTTCCAACAAAATAGATAAATAAAACAAAAAATGTTTAAGTTATAAACTTTATTAAATATAAACAAAACTCACAGATCCTCCCAGGGTTAAACACCATTGTGAAATGAATGCTTCAAGGCCCACACAGAGACCGGGAGGAGTCCATAACAGCTCATGTGTCAAGCTAGTCTGCTATTATAGTCTGCTATGAGTGAACGAAGACATCTTTAAAAAAATATTATTATTAAAGTATAATCTTAAGAGTGTAAACAAGATCTTTCAAACTTAAAATCTGGGTTAGACGAAATCTTAAAGGTTTTTTTAAATAAAATATTTTTACTTATCTGTTTGCAAATTTAACCTTAATTATGATTTTTATTCGACAGTACCTGTTCAAATTTTAGTTTATCATTTTGAAATAAAATTGTACTTAGTTTATTTTATTTCAAAGCATTTTTCCCTGCTTAAAAGGGTAAATAAAATGTTAGACTATTACTAGGGTGAGCCTGTGTTCTAGTTCGGTGCTTCTATAGTTGTATATGTTCATACTTTTTTTTTTTAACCAACCTTTCAATCGTGATAAATATCATATGCCTATACTATCAATATACTATTGGTTATCTACTGAAAATATATGTAGAAATATATAAAATGTGATGTATCCGTTTTGAAGAGAGATGACTTTTGCAGGCACCAACCCTACCCCCCATAAAACTCATTTAAAATGTTTGTTTAAGTCAACTACAGACATGTCACCACGACGTGCATTCTTTGGAGTTGTAAACTACTCTTGAATGAATCAGCACATGTGAGGATCAAAGGGGTCCCCTGAGAAGATTTAATTAAATTTAAAAGCACAGAACAAGCTAAATGAATGACCGCCGGTATGAAAATACCTACGTTGTTAAAACCTGTATACACATATGCTTTTGTTGTTAAGACTGCTTATTGATAGTGGTAATACTGTTGTTAAGTTTTAATGGTTCAAAAGTCTCATAGATCTATATTATATTTATTTATTTATTTATTTATTACTTTTCCTATTTTTACAAAGATTAAATTCCTAGTAAATATAAGGCCAAACATGATATTACAAAAGAATCATGTTGACAAATGTGGTTGTTGCAGTGTTTTTTAAAATGGCTTATTTTAAAAATAATCCAAACCGGTCCTCACACACACACACACATAAAATGACATCATTCAGGAAGGTCAGCAGTTCAGAAACTTTTTCCAAAATCAAGTATGATTTTAAGGCATAAACCTGCTTTAAAGCCTGAATAAAAGGTTACCAGATGTAGTTTCGTATCCGTTGTGTCCTAACAAAGTCCTACGAAGGATCATGATACTTTTATAAGTCTGATAAATATGTGATGAATGCACAATGAAATGAGAATCAGGTTACCAGTTAAGTTTGATGCAATGTTTTTAAGAAGGGGATTTTATTTATTTTTAAACACAACTAAACCAGATAAAATATTATTCTTTCTTTTTGACAAACCTACATTTAAAAGTATTTGATCTTAATATTATTTGCTCTTATTTTCTAAGTTCCAATAGATGAACCTTCTTATCCCAACAAAGAAAACATTTTACATTCATTCAACATATTTGATCCAATATTTTTACACAAGTATCATGGCTTTATGTTCTTTTTTAGGGGCTTGTTTAATACATAAGATGCACAGAATGTGGATTTTTTTCACCATTCAACATGAAATTAAAGAGATGCATCAGCTGAGCTCGTTTCAACTGTTTATTATTATTTTTATTTTTTTTATTTGTGTGCTCACTATGTAACTCAAGAGTCCAAGTCACTAAGAAAACTATCATGTGAATACAGAAAACCCACTCATGATCATCTGGGTATATATTTTTTTTTTTTTTTATATACCCTTTTATTTAACCACACTATGACAGACAAGACCGGGGGACAGAGAAAACAAGAGAGAGAAAGAAAAGAGAGAAAAGAGAAAAAAAACAAATAAAAAAAAAAACAGACAATTTGCTTTGATACCTGCTGACAAAAAGAGAAAACAACAGAAGAAAACAACAGTAGACACAACATCATAGAGACTGCAGCAACAACCAACATCTGTATGAATCACAATAAATTCTAAATGTTAAATGTTATTGAGCAGCACACATAACTAATATTACAAAATAAGTTTTGAAGCAACAGCAGATCAAGACAAAGCGTGTCTGTGAGCACCTGTTTTTACACCAATGTGACTGCTTGAGTGTACACCTGTGTGTGTGAGCGCGCTTGTGTTCATAAGGTTCCTCCATGTAAATGTTTAATAGTGTGTGTGGGGCACAACAGTCCCATCCCGCAAGGCATGAAGCAGGCGCGGAAAAGACTCGGGCCCCAAACATCCGGGGGCCCCCAGGGCACGGCACTCCCAGGAGAACCACCGCAGGGACAACCGCTGCCTCCACCCAGAAAAGGGCAGAGGAGAGCCCGAAGGCGGCACCTCCGACAGTCACATTGCAGACGCCCCAGGGTGCCGTGGCGGCAAGCCCGCAGGCTCCAATCGGGGCCCAGCAAGGCCAGCAGGGGCAGGCCCCGCCAAGCAACCGCCGAAAGCGGGCCGGCGCCCACCCGAGCATCCTGCCCTGGCGCGAGAAACCACCAACGCACCGGCGACATCCTCCACCGGCAGTGCATGGTGGTGGGGTAGGGGTCGGCTGAGATGATGAGTGAGGTGGAGTCTAATGCCCGACCTGACACATAGACGTAGACGATCAAGCACACATATACACAAGCATACGTTCCCACCCTCATGCACGCAAACGAATATTCACACCCTCGCCTCACATGTAGACACACAAAAATGGACAAGGTACCCACACTCACACTCCCCATATGCACTCTATACTCCTAGATCCAGGCACCACCACCCCCAGAGGGGAAGCCAGCGCCCGATCCCGGAGCTGAACCCCCTTCGCTCCAGCGTGGGGACAGGAGGACCACCCCGGTCCCCGCAGCAGCAGAGAAAACCAACAGCCCAGACCCCGACCGGGCGGCCAGCTCATCCTCACAGCCCCCGGCCCCAGACAGAGAACAGAGAGCAGGGGTGTGAAAAAAGACCCCAAGCTTCACCTCACCCGCTCAAATGTAGTGTTGGTGTGTGTTGTTCTAAGGTGCTTTAAAACAGTGGTGCTTTAAAACAGGGGAGGGGCACCCTCTACAAGCTTGTGTCAGCTCGTCCCCTCCCTAGCGCCCTCAATGTCTATGTGCAACTTAAAATTGAGAAGTGGGCACTGGCACCAGAGGGAAGGCTGAATGAACGAACCGCCCTCCGGATGCCATTCAGTGTGCCCACCCCCAAGGCCCTATATGTATGTGTCATGTGACAGTAAGTAATGAGAATGTCTAAGCTGTAATGTGTGATTGAGATGCAGGCAGCCACGAGGAAACAGAGGAATACCACCTCCCCCGCATCCCAGCGACACACCCGCACCTCAAAACCCTACCTATGTGTTGATGTGATGGAGCGGGAGAAATGAAGCCCTAGGGATGGGGAGGAAAGCATCAGAGGGGGCAAAATACCCCCCCCCCCCCTCTGGAGTCAGCTCCCCCGCTGACCCCCATAGGCACCCCCACTACCCCAAATCTGCCCAGGGCGGGGGGCCCAGGCCCATCCAGACCAGGGCACATGGCAGCCCGGGGCGGCCCATCAGACCCCACAGCAGAGGAAAAACTACCCCACCCCATCATTCAGTCAGCTCCCAGACTACAAAAGACAATAAGACACCCAGGTAGAGCCCATTTACCCTGCCTCTATTGGACCCCCCCCCCCCCCCCCCCCTGCGGAGGCACCGATGCATCTAAGACCCCCACACCAGAGCCAGGCCCAAGTGTATGCACCAACCCATGCTCCCGGCGGCACACCAACCAGGACCCAAGCCCCCCAGGCCCAGCCGTGACCCCAACCCGGAGGCCGAGCGCCCCCAGAACCCCAAGCCCCCCCCCGGACCAACTCCGGAACAGTGCGGCCGCCAGGCTGGTAACCTACGTCCGCCGGCACAGGCATCCCCAGCAGCGCTGCATGCAGCCGCCAGAAAAACAGCACCCAAGAGTCACCAATACCCCATCCAGGCCAAGGCCGCAGCCCCAGCGCCGAACCCCCCAAGAAACCCACCCCCAGGGAACCCCCAGATGCCCCAGGCCCACATCGCCACCCCACGCCAACAACAAAAACCACAGCCGGACAGAATCGGGACCCCCACTCACACTAGGTGATGGAGCTGATCAAAGGAGCCCAGAGAGATTGATCTAATGTGGCAGCAGAGACTGTGTCAAGACTAATATAATCCCACAAATAATCTCTATATTGGTTGATATTAAGATTATTTTTATTTTTCCAGTTCAGGAGGACAGTCTTCTTAGCAATGCATAGGGCAGTGAAAGCCATGTGGATTGTGTTACCTTCTGTAGTGACACCATCTAGGTCGCCCAACAAGCAGACTAAAGGAGAGGCTGGAATAGAACATTTAAGACACTTTGATAAGTCTTCACAAATCCTGTACCAGTACCTCTGAACAGGTGGACAGAACCATAGAGCGTGGATATAATTGTCAGGTGTATTACCTTTACAGTGTGAGCAGTTGTTGGAAGCTGTAAAACCCATCTTGAACATCCGATGACCTGTGTAGTGCACTCTATGCAGGATTTTGTATTGTATTAATTGTAAACCAGGATTTCTAATCAGATCAAAGGTTTTTAAACATATCTGAGACCAGAAATTTTTGTCCCTGCTTACTGATAGATCTGCCTCCCATTTTGCAATAGGAAGTGATACTGATTCATCTATTTTGGAAAGTGCCCTATATATTTTAGACATTAATTTGGAGGTTTTGAGATTAAGAAAATCTACCACACTTGGTGGTATTTGTAAATTGATATGATTAGACTTAAATTTCCTTTTTACAATAGATTTAATTTGTTGATATTCTAAAAATCTATGCTTATAGATGCTTAAACTAATTTGTCAAAGGGGATAAAGTCTGTCCCTTCGAATATATGTTCCAGGTATTTAATACCTTTACAACTCCAATCTGTGAAGTTTATCATATTGTTGTTTAGCAATATGTCAGGATTGTTCCAGATGGGGGTACGTTTGCATGGGATTAGTGAAGACTCCGTCATTTTTAGAAACTCCCACCATGTTGTCAGAGAAGAGCTGATACTGATGCTTTTGAAGCATACGTGTCGTTTGCTGATCGGGCTAATGAATGGCAGATCCGAAATCTCTATATTATTGCATAATGCCTGTTCTACATCTAGCCAAGGTTCATCTAATAGGGTGTGTTTTAACCACCCTGAAATGTGTTGAAGCCTGTTTGCTCAGAAATAGTGGTGAAAGTTAGGTAAATCTAGTCCTCCTTTATCCTTGGTCTTTTGCAGCATTTTTAAGCTAATACGCGGGGGTTTACCTTTCCAAAGGAATTTAGAGATGGAGGAGTCCAGAGATCTAAACCAGTCAGGTGGTGGTTTGCTCGGGATCATTGCAAATAAATAATTAATTCTTGGCAAAACCATCATTTTTATTGAGGCGACTCTTCCCATGAGTGATATGTGTAGAGACCTCCATCTGGTTAGATCATCTTCTACCGTCTTTAAAAGTGGGATGTGGTTTAATTTAATCAAATCTGCCAGCCTAGGAGAAACATTAATACCTAAATATTTAATATTACCAGATTGCAGTGGAGTGGAAGAATTCTGGAAGGAGCAATTAATTGGAAGAACTGTTGATTTTAACCAGTTTATTGAATAATCTGAGACTTTTGAGAAAGAGTTTATTAATGTAATTACCTCAGAGTTATTAATGTAATTAACACATCGTCTGTGTAAAGACTAACTTTATGTTCTACATTCTTGCATTTAATGCCTTTAATCACTGTTGCCTGTCTAATTGCTGCTGCTAGTGGTTCAATAAAAATTTCAAACAGTGAGGGGGAGAGGGGGCATCCCTGCCTGGTGCCCCTCTTAAGATAAAAGCTAGAGGACGTTTGAGCATTTGTCCTGACACATGCTTTTGGAGAGTTATATAATATTTTTAACCAGTTTATGAAAGAGTTTCCAAAACCAAATTTGTGTAAAGTTGCAAATAGAAAATTCCAGTTAACCCTATCAAAAGCTTTTTCTGCATCTAAAGACAATATTGTAATTTGAAGGTTTCTATTGCATGAATAGTCTATCAAGTTAAGTAACCTACATGTATTTGTTGAGGAGTGCCTCCCTTTTATGAAACCAGTTTGGTCGGAATGAATTATGAGAGGGGTTATCTTCACTATTCTTTTTGAGATAGCTTTGCAGATTATTTTAGTGTCCACATAAATAAGGGATATTGGACGATAGCTAGTAGGCAATACAGGGTCTTTGCCTGGTTTTAGCAAGAGACTAATGTTGGCAGAATTCATATTTGGTGGAAGTCTGCCTTTTTTTTGGTTTCCTGCAACATTCTGTAGAATGTTGGAGCCAGAATAGCCCAGAATTCTTTATAGAATTCTGCAGGAAAGCCATCTGGGCCTGGAGCCTTTTTATTGGGCATACTGTTCAAGGCTTCCTGAAGTTCATCTGATGTTAGTGGAGAATCCAATGCCATCGCTTGATTGTCTGATAATTTCGGAGAGTTATATTGTCAAGAAATTGGTCAATTTCGTCTTTAGATGGGTTTATCTGTGGAGAATATAAAGATTTGTAAAAGTCCCTGAAAGTGTTGTTTATTCTTTCAGGGTCATATACTGTTTCCCCAGTTAAATCTTTAACAGCACATATAGTTGTTTTTTCTTTATTTATTTTTAAGTGGTTCGCTAGGAATTGACCTGATTTGTTACCATATTCAAATTCCTTCCAGCGAAGTCTTTGTGCTAAGAATTTAGTTTTTTTATTAATAATTTCATTTAATTCTAGTTTTGCTTTACATATTTTTTTCAGCATTTCCTGTTCCTGGGAGGATACGTAGGCTTCTTCTAAAGTTTTTATAGTTTCTTCTAATTCCTGAATACATTTATTTTCTCTTTTCTTTTTATGCGATGAGAATGAGATTATTCTACCTCTCATCACAGCTTTACCTGCTTCCCAGAGAACAGATGCTGATGTTCCAGGCAGGTCATTATAGTCTAAATATAAAGTCCACTCTTCTTTAAAATATTTAATAAAATCGTCGTCTTTAAGCAATGATGTATTGAATCTCCAGTTATTACTTGGTGGAGTGGCCTTCTTATTTACTAGAGTTAAAGAAACAGCAGCACGATCGCTGACAGCTATAGGGTTTATCTCTGTGTCTAAAATGTCACTCAGCAGTGAGCTGCTGACTAAGAAATAATCCAGACGAGAGTAAGAGTGATGGACATGTGAGAAGAAAGTATATTACCTACGGTTGGGGTGAAAAGAACGCCATACATCGCAAAGTCCATAGTCACTCATGTACTGTTTAACTATATCAGAATCAGAATCAGAATGAGCTTTATTGGCCAGGTATGTTTACACATACGAGGAATTTGTTATAGTGACAAAGCTCCACAGTGCAACAGAATGACAGCAACGGGACAGGACACAGACAACAAGAGAACAATATACAAATATACAAATAGGCAATGTACAAAATAGCAAAAACACTATGCAATACAGACAATCATGTGTGTACAGGTCTGACATGTGCAAATTTGAAATGGAAAAAAAAAAAAATTATATATGTATGTGTGGTGAATAGATAGTTGTAAAATAGTGTTGTGTGTTCCACGTTAATGTCAGGTGTTCATGAGATGGATTGCTTGGGGGAAGAAACTGTTCCTGTGTCTGGTCGTTCTGGTGCTCAGAGCTCTGTAGCATCGACCAGACGGCAGCAGTTCAAAGAGGGAGTGTGCTGGATGTGCGGGGTCCAGAGTGATTTTGCCAGCCCTTTTGCTCACTCTGGATAAATACAGTTCTTGGAGAGTAGGGAGGGTTGTACCAATGATTCGCTCAGCAGTCTGGACTACCCTCCGTAGTCTTCTGAGGTCAGATTTGGTAGCTGAGCTGAACCAGACAGTTATTGATGTGCAGAGGACGGATTCAATGATGGCAGAGTAGAACTGTTTCAGCAGCTCCTGTGGTAGGTTGAACTTCCTCAGCTGGCGAAGGAAGTACAGCCTCTGCTGGGCCTTTCTCACAATGGAGTCTATGTGAATGTCCCACTTCAGGTCCTGGGAGATGGTGGTGCCCAGGAACCTGAATGACTCCACTGCAGTCACAGTGCTGTTCATGATGGTGAGTGGGGGGAGAGCAGGGGGGTTTCTCATGAAGTCCACGATCATCTCCACTGTTTTGAGCGTGTTAAGCTCCAGGTTGTTAAGACTGCACCAGACAGCCAGCTCCTTAAACTCCTGTCTGTAGGCAGACTCGTCACCTTCCTGAATGAGGCCGATCAGTGTGGTGTCGTCTGCAAACTTCAGGAGCTTAACAGAGGGGTCTTTAGATGTGCAGTCATTCGTGTAGAGGGAGAAGAGCAGTGGGGAGAGAACGCAGCCCTGAGGGGCTCCAGTGCTGGTGGTGCGGGTGCTGGATGAGAATTTTCCAAGCCTCACAAGCTGCTGCCTGTCTGTCAGGAAGCTGTTGATCCACTGACAGACGGAGGTAAGGACGGAGAGCTGTGTCAGTTTATTCTGAAGGGTGTCCGGGATGATGGTGTTAAAAGCAGAGCTGAAGTCTACAAACAGGATCCTCACATAAGTCCCTGGTCTGTCCAGATGCTGCAGGGTGAAGTGCAGTCCCATGTTGACTGCATCATCCACAGACCTGTTTGCTCTGTAGGCAAACTGCAGGGGGTCCAGTAAGGGTCCAGTGGAGGCCTTCAGATAAGCCAAAACCAGTCTTTCAAATGATTTCATGACCACAGACGTTAGAGCCACAGGTCTGTAGTCATTAAGTCCAGTAATTTTGGGTTTCTTTGGGACAGGGATGATGGTGGAGCGTTTGAAGCATGAGGGGACTTCGCACAGCTCCAGTGATCTGTTGGAAGATCTGTGTGAAAATGGGGGCTAGCTGGTCAGCACAGGATTTAAAGCAGGCTGGTGACACACCGTCTGGGCCTGGTGCTTTCCTTCTTTTGTTCTTTATGAAGACCTGCCGCACGTCATCTTCACTTATTTTCAGTGCAGGTGTGGGGGAGAGGGGGGTTGCTGGAGGTGTTAATGGTTGTGTGGAGAGGTGTTCAGGGCGGGTGTGGGGTGTTTTTTCAAACCTGCAGCAAAAGACATTCAAATCGTCTGCTAGTTGTTGATTCTCCACAGTGCTGGGGGATGGTGTCTTGTAATTTGTAAAGTCTTTCATACCTTTCCACACTGAAGCAGAATCACTGGAAGAGAACTGAATCCTTAGCTTGTCAGAATAATTCCTCTTAGCCACCCTGATCTCCTTTTCCAGTGTGTATTTGGCCTGTTTATACAAGACTTTATCCCCCATTCTGTAAGCATCTTCTTTGGCCTGACGGAGCTGTCTGAGTTTTGCTGTGAACCATGGTTTGTCGTTGTTGTAGGTTAAAGGAGTCCTGGTAGGAATACACATATCTTCACAGAAACTGATATATGATGTTACAGTCTCTGTGAGTTCGTCCAAATCGGTGGCAGCAGCTTCAAAAACACTCCAATCAGTGAGGTCAAAACAAGCTTTTAAATCTTGCTCTGCTTCAGCAGTCCTTAGTTCATATTTGTGGATTCCAAATTACGCTGAGTTCCAGCTGTACTTAGCCTGTCCATTTCTTTATTTAGTCCAAAGTTGAGGTCTCCCCCAATAACAAGTGCACAATCTATGTGTTCAGAGAGTGCGGTAAAAAAAACGTGAAAGAAAGAGGGGTCATCAATATTTGGACCATATATACTAACAATACATAACTTTTTGTCAAATATAGATAATTTAATGATTAGAAATCTACCTTCTGGATCTATAACTGTGTTGAGTACAGTGAAATTAACATTTTTATGTATTAAAATTGCTACCCCCCTTTGCCTAGAGTTATAGCAGGCTGAGAACACATTAGGAAACTCAGTTGTTTTAAGTTGATCTGTATCTGTGGCAGGTCTATGAGTCTCTTGTAACAAAACAACGTCTGCTTGTAGTTTTTTAAGATGGCTAAATATTTTTAACTTCTTTTCTCTGAAGCCAGCTCCATTCACATTCCATGTGACAAACCTCAGTGCGCCCATAGATGTGTGTGTGTAGCTAATGCTGCTCGCTGAGTGTGATGCTCAAATGAGTAAGATATGAGCGGGCGTGTACGCGCTTGTATGCGAGTATGTCTTTCATGTCTGTGTGTGCTGTAAGGTCGGAGTGCTTGCTTTAATGCTGAGTGTATATGTACATGGTCGTGCCGAGCAGATGTGTGATATATGGTGTTGTATTTGTATGTGTAGTAAAGCAGGTGATCGGTGCAGTAAAAGGAGTTGGAAGTAAGAAAGACATCAAAGAAGCAAGCAGAGAGGGATGAAAGTAAAAACTTGACAGAAACGAAAACATTGCAACAACATTTAAACGCTGTGGAGACTGACGGTAGCGTGTTTGTTTCTAATATCATATTAAATTAGCGAAATAACATAAATAGATAGAGGTAAATGGAAGAACAAGAACGAGCGAGGAAAGAGAAAAAAGAAAAATATAACGGATTCTTATCTGGAGTGGTGTTAATATAACCACGGAGTGGTACGGAGGTTGCGATAGAGCTGCCCGTCCACGTAGAGCCGATCCACGGCGATGACAGCTCGGGAGCCGTTTTGGATGAGACTGCGTCGGATTGGGAACAGAAGTTTGCGTCGCTCCAGGATTTCTTTGGGGAACTGGTCGTTAACGCTGAAGTCTGTTCCTTTCAGCTCCCTGCCGCGACTCTTCACCTGCTCTTTCTGCTTGAAGTATCCAAATTTGGCCACAATAGGACGCGGCCTCGGGGCTCCAGGTTTCTTCGCTCCCATCCGATAGACTCTTTCGAAGCATATGTTTTCCACGGTGTCTTCCGGAAGCTTCAGGTACATCTTGATAAAGGTTTTAACCGTAGCTTCTGGGTCCTTTTTTATTATCTTCACTTAGATGGGTCACGTTCACAGTTATAGACTTGACCAAGTCCCGTAGTGATGCGTTTTCAGCAGCGAGTGTTTCCACCTGCTGCTGGCTGAATTCCAGTGATTCCCTCAGGGATTTAAATTCACGGTGCAGGATCTCGACCAGGGACAACCTCGCGTCGAAGCTGGACAACCGCTTGTCGATTGAATCCAGGATGTCGGTAAAGCTTTTACCCGTCGGCGATGTTGTTTCAGGCGAGTCCGCCGGGTGACTTCTTTTGGAAGACGGCGTCTCACTTTTGGCTGGGGAACATGCATTTTGGTTTTTCTTCATGACTATAACGTCGAAGCACCAGTCGATGTATTCCTGAAGAGTTTCCAAATTTTCTTCGCTGTCCTCGCTGCTCATTCAGTTTTTCCGCCAAGTCTCCAGCGTCTGACATCACCTACAGCATTTCCGGTTCCTGGATCATGAGAAAACACACTCATGATCATCTGGGTATATTTTTGTAAATGTTGTTTTAAATTACTTTTTTCTTACGCCACTACATCTAGAGCTCTTGTTCAGACAGCTGATGACGATGTGCGCATTTTTTTTGTCGTACTCATTTCTTTCGTCATTTCCGCTTGAGATTAAAGTGCAGGTAATGTGACTGCAATTAAGAAACATAAAATTATACTACATCCCCTTTGAAAAGGTTATAGACGTAGTCTTTTATACAGGAAATATGTTTGCACAACAGAATTACGTATTAGTATAACAAATACCTAATACTGAAATCCTCCCTTCTAAATATATTTAATGTTTATAGTTTTAGTGTTGATTTTGATGGTCTAAAAGGAGGTAGGCGCATTCGGATGTATAGTCCTCGTAAGAATCCAAAACGTAGCGTTTCACAGTCTGCAATGATGTGTCAAACACAAATCTACCTACACGATCATCAGATACTGGGAAATCTTGTTTCACAAAATCTTCACGGACAATCTTCGTCAGACGGAGCACGTCTTCGTCCGTTTCAATAGAACTTCTTGGCGGTGTTACAGACATAGCTCTTGTTTCAGGAGCGGCGGCGGTTGTTGTAGAAAACCTTATTTAAATACCGAATTCTGAATGTAGGTGTGTCAAACAACCGAGGAAAGTAACACCTTCAACGGAGTGCGCTTTAACGCATGATATTATCTTTTAAATTATTAGTTAATTTATAATAACAGTAGTTTGTGAAAACCTCTGATATTTTTAATTTCCATTTTCTAAAAAGAAAACAGACGGAAATAGGTCTCGTATCTGATATCTAAACTAGGATAGTGTTAATAATATAATGTAAATGTCTCGAATGAAGACGGCGGGTTGAAGCCATATTTTAAAAAATCAAGCAAATTCACAGAAATATGGACGAAGAGCCCGCTAACATGACAGAAAAACTAGGATGCAAAGCGAAAATACAACAAGAGCGGTGAAACTGCAGTAAACAAATTCAAACAGAAAGAATGCGCAAAGTCATGGAATTATTCTGGTTTCAAAGCGTAGCCCTATGAAAAAAACTTTGCGGTTTATATCACACAACGATGTGACAAGGCCTAGCCTTAAACACACGGATAAAGTCAAGATATCTAGCAGTTTTAGGTGTAGTTAGCAGGGATTAGTCTGGCGTGTGAAAGAGTTAGAACAAGCAATTGCGTATGTGTTGTTAGACCGTATTGTTATTATTGTCACTATAAAGATTTTGTACGCTTATATACATTTATGAACGCTGTTACAGAATTTGTCTTAGTGACATTCAATGGAATATTTTATTAAAAGACGACGCAGAGGACTGATTGAGTAACGCTCTGTTGAGCATTCATCCAAGAAACCTGTAACTTTATCATAATTATTTAAAAATACATATAAGCATCATGCCTGACACTTTGTAACTGACTAAAATTTAAGCTAACCAAACATTTGCTATTGTGATAAATAAGAGAATTAAGACATGTTAAAAACTGCCGGCCGCATGCTTTCTTAAAGAAGAGCAGACAGACATGACAACGCACAGTTACACCCGTACCTGTTTCCTGGAACAAAACTAAAAGGCGGACGCCGAAAACACAACGACTGAATAAAACGGACTGGATCATCGCTTTCGCTTAAAACAACAGTGATTTTATTAAAGACATGTTTAGAGACACGTGCAAAGAAAATAGTGTTTCCACACTATCTTCAACTTGTAATGTGCAACTTTGTGTTCTAAATGAAGTAGATGTAACAGTGAAATAGTAAGATCGAGGCCTTGTGTCTCATGGCCTCTTTGCAGACAGACCAGTAATCTGTACATCACAATCTCAGTTTAAACACTCTCTTGACTTAATTATCTTATACTGTATTTGTTCTCGTTTTCACTTGCTGCATGATTGACCACATTCTGAGAATGGTCTTCATCTAAAAAACTGTGCAAAAACAATGACAAAAGTATAGAGTGGTATCAGCTATTGGGGTAGACCATCAAAATCAACACTAAAACTATAAACATTAAATATATTTAGAAGGGAGGATTTCAGTATTTGTTATACTAATACGTATTTATGTGGTGCAAACATATTTCCTGTATAAAAGACTATGTCTATAACCTTTTCAAAGGGGATGTAGTATAATTTTATGTTTCTTAATTGCGGTCACATTACCTACACTTTAATCTCAAGTGGAAATGACGAAAGAAATGAGTACGACAAATAAAATGCGCACATCGTCATCAGCTGTCTGAACAAGAGCTCTAGATGTAGTGGCGTAAGAAAAAAGTAATTTAAAACAACATTTACAAAAATATACCCAGATGATCATGAGTGGGTTTTCTGTATTCACATGATAATTTTCTTAGTGACTTGGACTCTTGTGTTACATAGTGAGCACACACATAAAAAAAATAAAATAATAATAAACAGTTGAAACGAGCTCAGCTGATGCATCTCTTTAATTTCATGTTGAATGGTGAAAAAAAATCCACATTCTGTGCATCTTATGTATTAAACAAGCCCTTAAAAAAGAACATAAAGCCATGATACTTGTGTAAAAATATTGGATCAAATATGTTGAATGAATGTAAAATGTTTTCTTTGTTGGGATAAGAAGGTTCATCTATTGGAACTTAGAAAATAAGAGCAAATAATATTAAGATCAAATACTTTTAAATGTAGGTTTGTCAAAAAGAAAGAATAATATTTTATCTGGTTTAGTTGTGTTTAAAAATAAATAAAATCCCCTTCTTAAAAACATCGCATCAAACTTAACTGGTAACCTGATTCTCATTTCATCGTGCATTCATCACATATTTATCAGACTTATAAAAGTATCATGATCCTTCGTAGGACTTTGTTAGAACACAACGGATACGAAACTACATCTGGTAACCTTTTATTCAGGCTTTAAAGCAGGTTTATGCCTTAAAATCATACTTGATTTTGGAAAAAGTTTGAAAACTAGCATGCATATGCTTGATTTTATTTTTCCTGAATGACGTCATTTTATGTGTGTGTGTGTGTGTGTGTGTGTGTGTGTGAGGACCTGTTTGGATTATTTTTAAAATAAGCCATTTTAAAAAACACTGCAACAACCACATTTGTCAACATGATTCTTTTGTAATATCATGTTGGCCTTATATTTACTAGGAATTTAATCTTTGTAAAAATAGGAAAAGTAATAAATAAATAAATATAATATAGATCTATGAGACTTTTGAACCATTAAAACTTAACAACAGTATTACCACTATCAATAAGCAGTCTTAACAACAAAAGCATATGTTTAATACATATTGTATACAGGTTTTAACAACGTAGGTATTTTACCCGGTGGTCATTCATTTAGCTTGTTCTGTGCTTTTAAATTTAATTAAATCTTCTCAGGGGACCCCTTTGATCCTCACATGTGCTGATTCATTCAAGAGTAGTTTACAACTCCAAAGAATGCGCGTCGTGGTGACATGTCTGTAGTTGACTTAAACAAACATTTTAAATGAGTTTTATGGGGGGTAGGGTTGGTGCCTGCAAAAGTCATCTCTCTTCAAAACGGATACATCACATTTTGTATATTTCTACATATATTTTCAGTAGATAACCAATAGTATATTGATAGTATAGGCATATGATATTTATCACGATTGAAAGGTTGGTTAAAAAAAAAAAGTATGAACATATACATCTATAGAAGCACCGAACTAGAACACAGGCTCACCCTAGTAATAGTCTAACATTTTATTTACCCTTTTAAGCAGGGAAAAATGCTTTGAAATAAAATAAACTAAGTACAATTTTATTTTAAAATGATAAACTAAAATTTGAACAGGTACTGTCGAATAAAAATCATAATTAAGGTTAAATTTGCAAACAGATAAGTAAAAATATTTTATTTAAAAAACCTTTAAGATTTCGTCTAACCCAGACTTTTAAGTTTGAAAGATCTTATTTACACTCTTAAGATTATACTTTAATAATAATATTTTTTTTTAAAGATGTCTTCGTTCACTCATAGCAGACTATAATAGCAGACTAGCTTGACACATGAGCTGTTATGGACTCCTCCCGGTCTCTGTGTGGGCCTTGAAGCATTCATTTCACAATGGTGTTTAACCCTGGGAGGATCTGTGAGTTTTGTTTATATTTAATAAAGTTTATAACTTAAACATTTTTTGTTTTATTTATCTATTTTGTTGGAAACATTTCATTCACAGAATGGACATCATTGTTCACAGAAAAAAAAAAGTAAGACATTTTATTAACGCCTAATAAAAATGTTTATTTTTATATAGTACGTTACATATAATCAAACTTATTTATTAAACATCTTTAAAAGAAGATAATTATGTGTTTTATAAGTTTCAATAAACGGTGAATGTTACCATTCATAAATGGTGAATGTGTGTTTAAAACGTATGATGAATGAATTGCCTTAGTAACATGCTGTCATATATAATTATATATGTATTACCATTGGTGTTTTTCAGAATCTTAAAAGCGTATTAATGGCTAAAGTCTGATTATACTGTGCTACAATAATATGTGAGCAGCATGAATGTTTATGTATGTGTGTTTATATGATTTATCAGTACACAAATTTAAATGATGTGGGTATTACTCTGATATAACAACGTAAATGTGGTTTATGATGAAATCCTCGTAATTAAGATTAAGCTTGCAAACAATATTTTATTTAAAAAGGGTGTGTGCAGAATTTTGGTAGGCGTACAGTACAAAATCATCACGACTATATATGGAACGTCCCCAGAAAACATAAAAACCAACGTGTGTGTGTGTCAGCTTGCCCAAATCAAGACTGACATTTTACTCTTGTGTGTTAGAAGAGCTCAAAGCAGGACTTAATTTCCCAACTTAGGAACATTTTGTAAACATTTCATTCGAGGTATGAACATCATTGCCCTCAGAATGATGTAAAATGTATATTTTTATACATTATGGTATATATAATCAGTTTTTTACCACCTTCTTTAAAATAAGAAAATTATGTGTTTTATAAGTTCAATAAACTTAAATGTTGAATACTTAAAAAACAAAGTATGATAAATGATTTGCTCTGCTTTAGTAACATGTTTGTTACTATGACATATATAATTATATATTTTGTGTATTAACATATTCTTTAAATTAAGTGTTGAATACTTTTTTTAAATGTACGATCAATGTTTTGCTTTGCTTTAGTAACATGCTTGTTACTATGTGTTTTATAAGAACAATAAACTTAAATGTTGAATACTTGTTTAAAATTAATTATGAATGATTTGCTTTAGTAACATGGTAGTAACATGATGTCATATATAATTATATATCTCCATATTCTTTAAAATAGAGATAAGCCTCTCTTTAGCTTGAAATGTTTATGTGCGTGCTTGTAACTTATCATAATACAAAATTGTATAATGACATGGGTATTACACTGATATGACAACGTGGTTTATGATGAAACTTCTTGAGTCCTCAATTCAGATCGCTTAAAAATATATATAATTTATTAAAAATGGTTGTATGCATAATTTTGGTAGGTGTACAGTAAAAAATAATTTTGTCTATGGAGTGTAGTAATACTCCAAATGATTGTACCATAAGCATAACTTTGATAAATTAAATTAAAACATTTGAATAAATTAGCTTTTTGATGCAGTATAAATTCATTAATACAATGTAAATATTAAAGGCTCTAAATATAATGTAGAAACTTTAATTTTCTGCGATACAAATACACAAATAAATGTGAATAAAACAGAGAAATTTGACATGTCCGGACTTGTCGGGTCCACAATAGCCCTTATCGTTTTGCCTATTGAAATATATATTGTTTTCCCCTTTTGATAACTTTTTCTAACATGCCAAACTCTTTTTTCCCACTCCTGGTAAAATGTACGTTTTTATATTTTTAGTGACGACTAAAACTAGTGTCAATGTTTTGCATTGTTTTATATGGCGTGTAATCGCATGATTTATTTATTTTCATTTAATAGAAGAAAATAAGACTCGGGACGACTGAATGTGTGTCTTTGTACTTGTTTAACCTACGGTGTGGGGGCAAGTGCCCTAGAGAGAGAGGGAACATTTTATTGATCCCATGAGTAAATTACTTATAAAGCACATTATTAATTATTTATTTTCTAAGATGTAAAGTTTTTCTGTGATCGGTTGTAAAATGTATAATTATCTTTAGATAATTACACTGTACTATGTGTGTGTGAGAGAGAGCTTCTGTAACTGAAAAAAATAAGATACATTTCCAAATTACTAGCACATGTGAAGCAGCCTGAAAGTCTATGAAAATAACCGGGACATTAAGGCGTGTCTAATTTATTTCGTCACGGCTGAAACAGTTATACAAACACCTAGCACTGTAAACATTCCAACAATGCCTTGGGGAATGGAACGCTTTTCTGAAAGGTTGTGAAGTAAACACACTCAAAGTCGAATTCGAAAATAAAAGGTTGAATAGTTGTAATTTTAGATAAATAATTAAAAAAAATTTGACCGGGATTCGATACACTTATCAAACGTGAATCTGTTTGCGTTACAGCAACGTAGCCCACAAAGCCATCCTGCCGTTCTTAAAAAAACTTTTTTAAAAACATACAGAAAGACTTTTTGTTTCATCACACCGTGTGTACAATTTTGAAGATTATGTTTAAAATAAGAACCTTTTATTTGATGTGAAATAAGTTAAAATATAAGGACTTCAGATGTAATTCTGTTATTTAACGCTATATCCGTTTTCTCACTCACAACGGACGGGGACGGGGGATGCCTGTGTCACACACACACCACACACACACACGAGCATGCTCGTGGAGGGAAAGAGAGAGAGAGAGAGAGAGAACCTTTTTCCAGCTAAACACAATTTTGTAAACCGTTCATTCAAAGAATGTTTGCGCGAGGAGGAAGACTTTTTTCTCTTGGAAAATGTAAGACAATTTATATATTTTTTAACCATTTTATTCGTTAAGCTAAACATTTTTACCCCTTCTCATTGATAGCCTATTTTATTTAATTTCTTTTTAACCAACAGAATATATTGCGGGTATTGTGATATGCACGTATAATCTGTTAAAATTGCCTTTAATATCTTTTTCACATAGCTCCCCCATACAGAGAGAGAGAGAGAGCAGAGAGAGAGAACGAAACCGGACACCACGCGCGCTCCAAGATGGGGAGGGGCGCCGGATGAACATAACATCTTCAAAACATTCCTTAGGGCTTCATTTTATCTCCTGTCGCCGGACTGACAAGTACAAACATATGTACAAACATTCACGCATGACGATTGCAACATCTGGAACTCATTTGAGTGGTCAACACCGATGTGGGTGGTCGCGATGTGGGTGGGCCATGTGGGGGAGGGGAAAAGCCATAAATCAAGGGCCATCAATCAAATTTGACACTTGCTGGCGTGTATTGACTACTCTCATATGATGTTGGCTAATTAGATTAAATAAATGAAGGATGAACACAATATTGAAAAATAATTGTAATGATAGAAAACAATTGAGAACGTTTTGGACAAAAAATCCTTAATTCAGACAACTTTCTCACTCGTGATTGTCCGTGAGATCACGTGCCACTGTGAAATCGTTCCTACAATCTTCAAGTGTGCGGTCTGGTGGAATCATGTGTGCGTTCAGAGGATTAAAGGCTAAAAATCGGTTGAACTGTCTTCATGTCTGTGGTCTCCTATGGTTTTAAAATCGGTTAAGATTTGAAAATCGTCTTGTGTGCGGCCAGCCTAAATGAAACACCATAATGGTGAAACAATATATTTTCAATAAAACATCAACATAAACTACAGCTAAACTTCTGTTAATTCTCAATAAGAACTTTTGTAGATGTATGACAGAAATAAAGTCAAGCTGTTTTGTAACAAGTTATTAATCCTGTTTTTGGAGATGCTTAATTTATCCTCTGGGTGAGATCTTGAGAGATTTAATGTGTTCTGTTATTTGCAGTTGATGTTCTTCTAAGGCTGTGTGTCTAAGTTAGTTGTTATTCTTGTTTTTCTGCTGGTCTTTTTTTCTGTTCTTGTTCATCACTCCTTCAGTGATTCTGCTTGTTAACAGCAGGTGTCATCATTAATGGTCAATCCTCACTTAAATAATCAATTCATTATCTAATTACATTTATATTGCATTCACGTAATGTCAATTTCGAGATGACAACACGTGACGTTCTACTTGGGGCTGTTCACCCCCTTGGACTTGGACTATTGCACTATCAATGCCTAAACATAGCAGCTAATGAATCTGAGGTGATGGTACTAGTCACGGCTCTCAGAAACCCTCCCCAAAGGCCACAAAAAAGCAAACAATGAAGTTGTCACGAATCCGGTCTGTGGCTTTCTGTCCGATTGTCACCAGAGGTCGCCCTTCCATCATATTGACTCCCACACTACTATTGCACTTCACGCCGGACTACATTTCCCATCATCCATTGCACTGATTACATCCACAGATGTAACCAATCAAACTCACTTCATAAGCCATGGACTTCCTCTTTCTCACTGCCGAGTATTGTTTGCGCATATCACTCTCCTAGCGATAGCTACATTACGGAGCCAGACTGTGTTTGCACCTCGCCTTGACTTTGCTCGTGTTATTGGATTATCCCTCTTGTCAAGCCCTCTGGATATTGTTCGCTGATCTAAAATCCATGCTTGCCCTAGGATTACTCTTTGTCTTGCCTGTGTTATACCTGTTTGCCATTGTCTGAACCTTGCTTGTTTCACGACCACATCTCTGAATAAAAGCCTTGCATATGGATCAGCATGTCTCTCGTCCCTGTCGCCTCGTAACAGAAGTCTAGTCTAATGGTCCCCCAATAAGGCTATAATCAGAAAGTCTAAGTGTTACAGTTATGTTCTCAATAGTACCCAGTATAGGGCTCCAATTTTTTTAAAAGGAACTCAGTGATCCTTTGTAAAATATATATATATATTTTTTTTAGTTATAATTATGGGTGTTTTCTGCCTTTATTGGGACAGGACAGTAGAGAGCTGACAGGAAAGCATTAGGTGGAGAGAGAGGGGGGCGGGATCAGCAAAGGACCTCGAGACGTCGAGGGTCGACGTGAGCGCAGTTGCGCTGTATGTCGGTGCACTAACCACGAGGCTACTGGAGCTGACAGGGTCTAATTTTTTCAAGGTGGATGCACTGCAATACCTCTCATATCCAATCCTCATGTGATGGGGGAGAGGCATGTTTCAATTTAAGGAGGATGGCACTCCTAGCTAACAAAGTGGTAAAGGCAACTGAAGTAATGCAAATGAACGGTGCATATCAGCCATATTTGACCAGGATCAAGGGTGAGAATTAAACCAAGTTCTGATTCAGGGGGCCGATTGGGAAAATGGGGAAATAATTTTTAAATAAAGAAACTCACTTGAAGAAAGTACAATTAAGTAAAATTCTATTTGTAAAAACACTCACCTTCAGGTCTTCATACATTTTTTAGAAACTAAAAGACATTTTAGAATAATTGTAAGTATGAATCAAATGACAGAAGACATATAGTAATTGTGTAAAAAATTTTGCAGCAAAGTTGTGATTTGGATAATTTAGAGGCATTAGAACCAAACGATGCGCCTTTTCAAAGGCTAAAAACAACATTGTTTACTGCACTGGCTCAGCTGAGCAGACAGCATTAGGTGTGCAGGCAGGACCCCTCCGCAGTACAGGCATGCAGGCAGGACCATTTAGCAGTGCTGGCTCCATATCGGCCCCTCAGAGCAGTGCAGTCTTCAGCCCGGCCCTTCAGAGCAGTGCATTCTTCAGACCGGCCCCACAGAGCAGCAGTTCAATTAAGTGTGCTCTTTGTAGCAAAGAGGTAGATGTGGAGGTATCACTGAACATCTATCAGACTACCATGTCCAAGAATGTTGTGACCAGTGTGGTGCAAAAGTGTGGGGTGCAGTTGGACTGCTTCACCACAGTGACTACGTTTACATGGACATCGATACTCCGATGCATCGATGCATTATTGAAGTGCGGTACAGATATGTACACACCTTAATCACACTATTACCGTCGTGTAGGACTTTTCGCCGCTTTTTGTGACAGGATACACACGTAAGTGGTCAACCGTTTGACGGCAAATAAAGGAGCTTCAACACCACCGTCATCTGTATACACGTACAAATAATTAACTGCACTTGAAGCTTTCATAAAATTGAAAATGAAACACCCAAAACTGTATATGGCATCATCACGAAGACGAACTATAATGTTTATACGTGAAATTCTGGGTTGGATGTCAGATGGCGTCACGTGGTGCCATTAATCGATCTATGTGCTATAACATGTAAAACGGGAACATGAACGGATTATTCTAAAAGCAACTCATGTAAACACCTTAATCATAATATTGTCTTATTCAGAATAAGGTAAATAATTAGATTACTGATGTCCATGTAAACGTAGTCATTGATAATCCTCATCGTTTGACTAGTCTTTCAGACCAAGACAGACCATCTGTGGATCCACCAGCAGTATCTCCCACATCATCGACTGCTCAGTCACCTGCATACATCGAAGAGCAGCAAGGAGCTCCACATACTACACTTCACACTCCATCACCGAGGCCTCCAGAAGTGAACTGGGTGAGTTTTTTCCCCAAGCAGTTCTGTTGCGTGATCAAACCAGCAGACCAGAAGTGGATAGCTCAGTGTCTGTATGACAGCAAGAGGTGACTGAAGCAGCAGTTTTCCCAAAACTGGTTTCATCCACCAAGTCCCAGCAAGCCTTCTACTTCACCGCCTGATACAAGCAGTTACTTCAGGCAGCGGATGTTTCTGTGGGCCCCTATGAGGATGTGGGGTATTCCTCTGAAATGCACACAGTGCAATAGGAAGATGCACCATTCAGGTATCTACACCAAAGTGAGGGAAGTCATTGATGTTGACTCCAGATACTACTTAATTGGAGCAGACTACCCTCACTGCAGTAAGTGTATGATTCCTGTCTGCCCTTGGAGTTCAGAGATGCTTAAACAACTGGATCACTCACACAGAAATAAATTCCCGCTGGTCTCACTACTCACCTTGCCCTTGACAGGAAGTCTGTGACCTTGCTGAAGCCTAGAACTGCAGGAAACAGCTCCAGTTACTTGCAGCAAGCGCTGGAAGAAATTCATAGCAAGGAGTGGGCAAGACGAACTATAGACTACCTGACAGACTGTGAGCTACACAAAAAGAGATGTGCCTTGACCCAACTGGAAGTGGTTTATGAGCAGCCACCTCCTTTTTGCCCCCTACCTATGGCACAGTGGTTTGAGACCACCCATGCCAATGAAATTCTGAGTCACCTTGATGAGCTAAAGGGTGTCATAACATCAACATGGTAGCATCCTGAAGCTTGATTATACCAAAAAGGTAAGTGTGTGTGTGTGTGTGTGTGTGTGTGTGTGTGTGTACATATACAGGTGCATCTAAACAAAATTAGAATATCATGAAAAGTGAAAAAGTGAAACTTTCATATATTCTATATTCATTACATGTAAAGTAAAACATTTCAAAAGTTTTTTGTTTTAGTTTTGATGATTCGAGCGTACAGCTCATGAAAGTCAAAAATCCAGTATCTCAAAATAGTAGAATATTTCCTAAGATCAATCAATAAAAGGATTTGCAAAACGAAAAGTTCAAGTTCTTAAAAGTATGTTCATTTATGCACTCAATGCACTCTGGGTTCCTTTAGCACAAATTCCAGCATCAGTGAGGTGTGGCATGGAAGCGATCATCCTGTGGCACTGCTGAGGCACTATTGAGCCTTCAGCTCGTCTGGATTGTTAGAGCCACTGTTTCTCATCTTTCTCTTGAAAATATCCCATAGATTCCATATGGGGTTCAGGTCAGGCATGTTGGCCAATCGAGCAGAGTAATGTCATGGTCAGCAAAGCACTTGGAAGTGGTTTTGGCACTGTGGGCAGGTGCTAAAATCCTGCTGGAAAAGGAAATCAGCATCTCCGTAAAGCTTGTCAGCAGATGGAAGCATAAAGTTCTCCAAAATCTCCTGGTAGATGGCTGGATTGACTTTGGACTTGATAAAACATAATGGACCATCACCAGCAGACGTCACGGCACCCCAAATCATCACTGACTTCGGAAACTTCACACTGGACTTCAAGCAGCTTGGATTCTGTGCCTTTCCAGTCTTCCTCCAGACTCCAGACCTTGATTTCCAAATGAAATGCAAAAAAGAGGTCTTTGGACCACTGAGCAACAAGTCCAGTTCTTTTTCTCTTTAGCCAAGGTAAGATGATTCTGACGTTGTATCTGTTTCAGAAGTGGCTTGGTAGCCCTTTACCTGAAGACGTCTGAGCGTGGTGACTCTTGATGCACTGACTCCAGCTTCAGTCCACTCCTTGTGAAGCTCTCCCAAGTGTTTGAATCAGCTTTGCTTGATAGTATTCTCAAGCTTGTGGTCATCCCTGTTGTTTGTGCACCATTTCCTACCCAATTTCTTCCTTCCAGTCAACTTTGCATTCGATATGTTTTGATACAGCACTCTGTGAACAGCCACCCCTTTCAGTAATGACCTTTTGTGACTTACCCTCTTTGTGGAGGGTGTCAATGATTGTCTTCTGGACCATTGCCAAGTTAGCAGTCTTCCCCATTATTGTGGTTTCAAAGAACAAGAGATACCCAGAATTTATACTGTAAGGATGGTCATTTATTGAAATTCAAATGTAAATATTCTAATATTTTGAGATACATCTCATGAAAGTAAAAAATCCAGTAAGCTCTAATCATCAAAATTAAAACAACTTTTGAAGTGTTTTACTTTACAAGTAATGAATCTAGAATACATGAAAGTTTCACTTTTTGAAACAAGTTACCAAAAAAAAATTTTTTTTTGAGATGCACTTGTATATATATATACATACATACATACATACATACATACATATATATATATATATATATATATATATATATATATATATATATATATATATATATATATATATTTTTTTTTTTTTTTTTTTTTTTACACACATTATATATATATCTCAGAGATGTACCGATAGTAAATTTCTCAGCCGATACGATAGTCGATTGTTTGCAGTACTATCGGCCGATACCGATAGTTTGGTGGTTCTGCATTTTATATCTTTGTTTATATTAATAATAATCCATAAAAATTCTAATAATTCCATAATTCTGAACGCAATGCATATAAAACTTTATTATCTCCATTGAAACAGTTGTTTCACAGTGACCGGTCTCATAAATATAAATTACATTGCTCAAATTAACATTAAGGCATTAACAAAATTTGTAAGATTAAATTAAGACTTTTTTACTTTTTCTATGTTATTAATTCATATTAACATTGACTAAAAATTCGAACAAAAAAAAAAATGTATAAAAAAAAAACCCTTCTGTTATGATCACATTCACTCATCACAATCAAAAGCATCTCTGCTTTATCATTGAACATCAAGCTAGTATTATTAAATATAAACGGTTTTGATTATATTAACTCATATTAATATTAATTGGATATGAAAAGCATCCTGTTCTTTTCATAAAGCATTTCCCTCGAATACATGTGCAAGGTAAAACTTTCTTTACAAACAAGCATTTCTGTTTTATCACTAAACATCAAACTGGTCATTTTAATCTAAACTTTTTTTGATGATATTCACTAACATTAACTGGATCCAAAAAGCATTATGTTCTCACAATCAATCAGCATTTCACTCAAATAAGTGGTTAATGTTTCTGCATCATCGAATATCAAACTGATAATTTAAACTTTTTTGAACGTTCTTAAGTGACATTAACATTAACAATTCTGAACATCTGCTCACAACCTCTCATTCAATTCCCTTATTTAAGGGTAAGGTTATTTAAGGGTAAGGGGTAAGTTCTTCACAAATAAAAGCATTTCTGCTTTATCGCAGCTTAGACGATTTCTATTCTCGTTTAGGACATTAGATGCTGAGCTAAAGGTTCTTTCACTATCGACGCTCGTACAAGGTGCGGACAGGTATTTTCTTGCCACTTGCGCAAGCTCAGGTAGACGGCCTTGATTAGTGGCCCAGTACGTTAGCGCGCTCTCGTGCCTGGGAATCACTGGCTCTGCTAGGTAACTGGCAACTTGCATTGACACACTCGCATTCTCTGCCACAGTCCCGTTTTCTTGAACAATTTCGTTGAATATGGCAGAGAAAGATGCTGTTGTTGATTCTCTTGTTTCTATGCAAGCCTTCTTTTGCTGTACGATGTCTAAAAAAAAAAAAAAAATGAGGCCCACTTTTTAAAAGACTTCGGAATTATTGAATAGCCTATTATATTGAATATTATATTGCTTTAGATGGAAACTTACCTTCTAGATTCTGTACATCTTCTCTATCTCCAGGATGTCAGAGTTTCTTAATCTCCGCAACTATCATTGTGTGCATTTGCCGTTTCGTGTCAGCATTAAAAAACTTGTCTTTATATCGTGGGTCAAGGGCCATTGCGATACAGCACATATGGTTGGAAGTGGTGTTCCTGTACTGTTTTTGCACTGCCTCCAGTAATGCTTTTTTCATTGTTTTAACTCCGTGGTCACTGTCGGCTTCTTTGCAGAGTAACCTTTTTAGAGTCTCAAGCAGGGGGATAATGTCAGCAGCGGACACATCTTCTTTGCAAATCTCTCTGGTTATTTGTTCAAAGGGAGAGAGAAGTGCAGTTATGCTTTCCATTAGTGCCAACTGCTGCGCAGTAAGTGTGACGGGTAGCTCGTAATCCGCAAGCTCTCTTTTCTGTTCCAAAAGACTTTGCATCATATAGAAGGTGCTATTCCACCTCGTATTTACATCCTGCTTAAGTCTCTTTAGTGGAAGATCCATCTGTGACTGAATGGACTGTAGATGTGAAGAAGCAATCTGCGAGTGCTTAAAGTGGCCTACAATCTTTCGGCAAATACTGACCAATTCTGTCACACTTCTCTGGCTTAATATGCCTTCGTTGACAGCCAGCTGGAGGGAATGAGCCAAACAGGGCAAACTCATAATATCGCTGTCCGTCATGGCTTTAGCCATGTTCCTCGCGATGTCGCGTACAACAGCGTGCACTGTTGATCTGTCGATCATCCATTTGTCTAACATGTCAGTGAATGCTTGAGAGATCACCAACGAAGTGTGAGAACCGGTAAATTCTTGTGAATGAAGCAAGACTAAGTTTAAAATCGCAATCGATCCACTGAGCAGTGAGACTAAGCATGCTCTTAGGGCTTACATCTAAAGACCAAATATCTGTGCTGAAGCTCATCACTGAGTCGTTATGAAAAAGCTTGTGAATGTGATCTGCCACACGGTTGTATATCTCCGGTAAGCAGACGTCTGCGAAATAACGCCGACTCGGTAAAGTGTAGTGAGGCTCAAGGTGTCTTGCCAGTCGCTGAAATCCGGTGTCTTCCACTACGGAGAATGGCTGATCATCAAGCGCCATAAATTCCATTACTTTCTGAATAATTTCACGAGCTTTCGTGCTGTCAGATTAGAATTTTCTGGTGCTGTCAAATACTTGCACGATAGACGGAGTCACGCTAGCCTTTATTTGACATTTAGCCTTTGTAGCTAAAGCGGCCTCCGCTTTGACGAACTCTTCATATTCCTTGGCATGTCGGCATTTAAGGTGTGTAATTGAATTAGTTGTGTTAAAATTTTTAACTGAAGTTCCACCTCGTGAAATTTTAGCTGTGCATAGCTTACAAACTGCAGTTTTTTCGTCATTGTCACCTACTTCAAAGTAATTCCACACAAGAGACCTCTTTACACACAGCACGTATTCGATGCGCATTCCCGCCAATTTTGACTGATGGGATATATCGGCCCTGATCACCGGATGTTTTTAAACAATCGGCCGATACCGATTGTTGGCAGATACATTGGTGCATCTCTAATATATACAGTATATATAAGAGCCAAATGCATGTAAACTTATATTGATCTTCAGTGATTATACTTGATGTGTTTATGTATTTATATTTATCACTAAAAAGCTTGCTGGTGGCATTGTGGACACTGCTACCAAGATGACCAACGTTGGCAATGAGTTTGGCCAAGTCCTAAACTGTGTCCTAACAACTGGTGAGGGAGCCGGTCTGGGGTGCGTTTCCCAAAGCAACCATGGTCGCAAGTTCCGTCGTTACCAAGAGTTCAATGGAACTTACGACCATAGTTAGCTAACAATGCTTTTGGGAAACGCACCCCTGGATGACTTGTGTCAGGGCATCGTGAAGTGATACAAGGATGCTGGGGAGCCAGAGCCAGCTGTGATTTATGTTGACAGGTACTGCTGCAGCAGGACGGGTTTGTAGCTTTATAACTTTCCCTAATAGGAATGCTTGTGCATTTATGCTGTTTATACATTTCTAATTCATATTAGCAAGCATTTCAGGCAAGTTTCTGAATGAGAATAAATCACAAATCTGCATGGTTCCCACTAATTTGTAAGGTGAATTTAATTTCTTAAGAGCACTCCTAAGGAGAATTTTTAGAACTATTTAAAATAGAAATTTAGCATGAGAACCCCAGTTCACTGTTTGCAATCAAGTAAACAAAAATGTATTTAAAACCGCATTAGCATATTTGTTTAATGATTAAAATTAATCTAAGAAAATGCATAAGTTCTCCTTGTTTCTCATTGGTGTAGTTGTGACTCCAGTTCTTACCTGGTTTCGACCATGGAAGGTCACAGTGCATCTTGATGGCTTCCACTTCATGCGACGGTTCACTGCTGGTCTTACAACGGAGCACCATCCACTGTATGGCACTTTCTGCTCCAAGTTGTCCAACTGTATCTTTGAATGGGACAAGGATGACATCTCTTGTCTTAAAGAGGTGAAAAGAGCATGCTTTTAAAAAAACATGGGGAGCCATATTCCAACAGAGGCCTGAATCCTGTCAAGCATCACCTCCAGTTAGCTGGCCAAGCACTGCAGGAGGAGGACACGGGGAGTTGAAGAAACTCGTGCCTTGATTCAAGGACAGCTGAACTCCATGTTGGAACTGACCGACACAACTGGTTTGCACCTCATCAATCCAGAGATCATGACGCATGTGTGTGAGCTGCAACCGAAGCATTTATCCTGCATCCAAGATCCACCCGCTGTTCAGCTTTACACAAAACTGGGCTCCGGGTTACAGAAGAGAGGCAAGGTTCTGGATGTACTGAGGTGTGGCAGAGGGTCCTCTTCTCTGGAAAGCTTTCATTGCCACCAGTGCACTTTTATTCCAGGTAAATTGAAGTTATAAGACAATATCATGTGTATATCTAAGTAGTATTGTCACAATATTGTAATTTCTAACTTCGAACAATACATTGAAAAACACCAAATACCATTTTTAAAATGACAGAGAAAAATTGTCACATAATTAAAGGCATCAATTTTGAACAGATTTTGGTTAGAAGTAAATTAAACATGGGAAATCTTGTGGTGCTAGATCATCGCCTGTGGCATACTCTGACCGTGCTAAAGGACTAAAGGAAAAAACGGCCTTTCTGGACGCACCTGTGAATCCATCAGGTCTCTTCGGAGTGGCGGTGGAGACGTTCACGGAGCGCTTATTTGAAGCGCAGAAACAGTCGAAGGCCATTAGCCACTTCCTGCCAAAGCGGGCTGGCACTAAACCTCCTGCGCATTCCTGCTCCTCCTCAGCACAGAGCGCAGGAAGACAGCATGCCTCTTCTGCTGCTGTTCGGCATGAACATGAGCCGGCGGTGAGACCAAGACAGCTGTGGTCAAAGCGCTGGAAGGGCCAGAGACCCCACCCTGACAGAGACTTCCATTAAATTACATAAATGAAGAAAATATTTCTAGTGAAGAATGAAGTAAAAAAAAAAAAGGGAGAAATCCTGTCAGAGTGAAGTTTAAAACGAGGAATCCTGTCCAGAGACTGCAGTCTTTCCACTCTCTGACAGAAATTATTTTCTGATGTAAATCTTCACTTAAAAATAAATATTTTCAATGACTTCCAATAAATAAATCAATTACATGAATGAATAAATAAATTCCTGTGAAGTATGAAGTTAAAAAAAAGAGAAATCCTGTCAGGGTATAAAGTAAAAAAAAGAAGGTATGCTGTCAGAGACGGCCAGTTTTTTCCACTTCCTGACAGGAAAGTTCAATAAATCAATCAATTACATGAAATAATACATGTAACGTTGCATGTACAGTAAACATACTGACTGCATTATGTTCTATTTGAATCAGATCAACAAGTTTAATAACTACCCTTTCTGTGTATTTTTTCTTAGCATCACAATGGCCACACACTCCATACAGCCGTCCAGAGCCATTTAAATGCAAATGTGTTGCTACGCGTGTAACATGAAAGGCGGTAGCCTATGTAAAGTGTGAAGAGAAAACTGAAGTGGAGCAACATAAATGAACAGCCTTCAGTGTTGTATCAGATGGCAGTAACACTTACATGTCATCTAAGAATGGTGAGTATTACAGCAACAACTGTGACCCATTCAGTAAACAACTGTAAAATCATTAGAGCAACAAAAAAAGAGAATTGATCACTGAACAACTCTAAACAGTGCACAAAGTGCAATAAACAGTCCATTATAATTGCTGCTTGTCACTAAGATCTTAGTGATCTTTAGGGGTAGGAGAAAAAATCGATGCATAGCGATTCTCTCCAACGATTCTGGATCGATTCTGAGAATTTCAGAATCGATTCTGAGCTTAGTTTTTAACCAGATGTGCGATGACGCTGAGTTTGCTTTAGAAACACCCACATTCTGCTTGCTTCCAGTTCCTCACACACATACACCACTCAAACCTTCTGTAAAATAATCTTTCACAAAGTTCGGAAAGGTTGAAGCGAATTACAAGGACATTAACGGGCTTCATTGCACAGGATGCGCTGTGAGAGACGCGTGCTTTGTTTGATGTTACACTTGAAGTGTGCGGTCTCGCCCGTCGGTATTTACCTTACAAATGCTCTATGAAGTCATCATTTATGTGGTTTGGAATGCAGTGGACTTATATATTTAAAATATGAACCTCACTAACAGAAGGCTGCTTTCAATTTCAAATGCTGACGCGCGCTTTGTTTGTGTAGACTGCTCGCGCATGCGTCTGTGTGTGCGCGACTCCGTGTAAGTGGTTTGCATCTCAAAATGATGCAAAATTAATGTAAACACAGCCAGTTACGTCTTAAGGGATTAAACGGACAGGACAAACCACATTACTTCTTATATTTCAAAAGAGATCCGTGCGTGAATGCAGCTTAATAGATCTCCCGCTGTCTATGATAGTAAAAAACAAAAGTATAGGGGAGAGTGGAGACTGTTGCAACATGGCTTATTTCTTCAATCAGGAATGAGCTACAGTGATGATATTCATACTGCACATGCTAAATCAGCCCCCCATCCTTCCTGGATGAAATCAGGCACATGTGACCATTCCTTGTACAAAAAAATAATTTTCATGGTAAAGTATTTTTTTAATAATCAGATTTTTTTTGTCATACTGTCTAAGTTGTTTACGTGAAGCAGAGGTGTCAAGTAACGAAGTACAAATACTTTGTTACCTTACTTAAGTAGAAATTTTGGGTATCTATACTTTACTGGAATAATTATTTTTCAGCCGACTTTTTACTTCTTCTCCTTACATTTTCACGCAATTATCTGTACTTTCTACTCCTTACTTTTTAAAAATAGCCTCGTTACTCCCATTTCATTTCGGCTTGTTTTCATTCCGGCTTGTCTTCGTTCAAAAAAAAATAAAAAATATCCAGATAAATCGTGCCATCCGGATCGAGTGAATTTGATTGTGGTTGGATGAGAAGAATAAACAGCATTCCGACACCCTATTGGTTTGTACGCGATCCATCGCACCTGCACATGACACAAATCACGTCACACTCCAGCAAGGACATAGCCAGTGTTGGGGTCGTTACTCAAAATAGATTATTTCTTAAAAGTTATTATTTCTCCAATACTGGCTCATTTATCAAACGGGTGCTTTCTCTTCGTCCTCCGCAAATTAAGCTACAGTAGTTCGGTAGAGAGAGACGTTTCAATAAATTAGCGTTTGCAATTGACAATGTTGTGATATGTAGGCTTTACTAACTTTGTAACTCGTTACCCCCAACACTGGACATAGCAGACATATGTAGCCAAGTACGAAGATGTCTGTGGCCACAGTTGCCAAGTCTGCGTATTATACCCGACTTTGGGCTTCTTTTTTTGTAAAGTTGCGGGACAAAATCCCTGGTCGCGGGTTGCGGTTTTTTGGGCTTATTTAAAAAAATATGGTTGCTTGTTTGGGAAATCTGACAAGCGACTTCATTTCTTTATTTATGTTCGCCGTATTCTCCAATACATTGATTGACACTCTGTCTGCTCGCAGTTAATAGCCAACCAGTGTAATAATATAAGAGCCGTAGAGTAATTTGCCATATGTTCTGCCCCTCATTGGAGAAAAATCACATTCAAAAAGACGACGCGTGACGCTGTAATCCAAGCGATGATAGAAGTAGACGTAGAGGAGAGGAATGAGTTTCTTTTAGCCTAATTTTTACAATGTTTTTGTAATGTATTAATTATCACGGGCTGTAATAAAAAATCAAGTAGCCATGTCCTAATAGTAAATACATTTGGTTTGAATAGCCTGGTATGGCAAGATGTCTTAAAATGTATTTCTTTTTTTAACATTTAAACTTAGACCACATCATTAGATTACCTTTTGACTTCATGAATACACATAAATGACAGCTTAATGATTTTTTTTTAAATAATATTATAATATATTAAATTTTTTAATATAATACAGTATATATTATAATTTATTATAATATTTTTTATACATTTGTCTATAATATTTATTTGGAATTTTGGTTTTTTTATGTCATTTATTTGATAGTTATGTATACATTATTTTATTTTAAATGGAAGAAAAACCTGTTTTTGACCTCAAAATAAAGCACGTTCCCTCTGTACATGGCTGTGGGGACGAGCAGTTTTGTGGTGCTTGGAATTCTTTATAATTAATTAAAAACAAATATTGCCACATTGATGGCTCAAGAAGGTGTAATTGTTCAAATAACACATTGTTTCATTTTAAAATATAAAAAATTGTAACCAAGTGTAATATTTCTGTAAAGGCTAGGGACAGAAAAATGGACATTTCCATAGAATGACCCCAATATATTTTAGGCTATAAATGTGTGGCTATGTTACAGCTCTCCTTTGAAGCTCTTGTGTTTTTCTCCTTTTCCATCTCTCCAATCCTATTCTGCTCACATGTGCTGATTTTTGTAAAATAGCTTCTGTTTTTGCTTTTCAGATAAAATAGTGGTTTCAGTTTAATATGTTGCAGGCTCATTTATTAGTTATAAATAATTGTTAATAAATAATTTTGATGATAATAAATAATCAAAAAAATATTGGGCTTGTTTTTGAAGCTGCGGTTGCTTATTTGTCTCGCGAGAGTTGGCAACAGTGTCCGTGGCAGAGACTCAAGAAGAGAACTCGAGCGAAATGTCCCAACCAAGCACCAGCGAGGAGGTTTGTAGCCAGGATCATCTTCCGCTCCATGAAACACGTTAATGCTCAGTAGTACACATATATGTTTTTTTTATGTATTTGCATTGTACTAAAATGTGTTAATTTTCAATGGGCATATATGCGGCTGAAACAGGTAGCCTAGTGCATCCCAAATTTTTCAACATTTTAATATAACATTATAGTCATTATGGCCTTTAGAAAATTTTTTTTTGAGGAGGTGGGGTAGTTCACAATAGGTCTCTGGCGCGGCCTAAGCTTTTGTCCTTAATGGCATTTTTTTCCTTACATTACTTTTACTTTTATACTTTAAGTAGTTTTGAAACCAGTACTTTTACACTTTTACTTGAGTAAAAAGCTTGAGTTGATACTTCAACTTCTACAGAAGTATTTTTAAACCCTAGTATCTATACTTCTACCTCAGTAATGAATGTGAATACTTTTGACACCAGTGGCGTGAAGCATTGTAAAAACATATGATTTATATCTGTGTTTTCTTAGCTTCTAATAGGCATAGCTAGCATGTGTCAAAGATTTTGAGTCACACTATTTTACCAAGTTTTATCACGGCTGTCAAGTGTAGGGACAGTTGCAACATGCTGTCCCTTACCACAACATTGATACACTTGGTTAGCTGCTAGTTGGTCAAACTAGTTCTTAAGACAGTCTTAAATTAGTGACTATGTTCATGCAACTGACCTTAGTTCAGTAACCTTTCACAGATGTTAACAGAAGTAGGCTATTATTAAATTTTAGTGTCTTGATTCTGATTAAATTAATATTTTGAAGTTCAAATGTATTGTAATAAATAACCAAGACAAGGTTGTTACTTGTTACTTGATTTTTTTTCTTCCATTTACTATTCTTTGTTTTTATACAGCCAATTTAACTTATTAAAGACCATGTCTATGCACAAATAAAATAAAGAAACTGCTAAATGATATTTAAGAATGGTTTTAATTACATTTTAATGAATGCCCAGTTGTGGGGTCAGCTGCAACGTTTGACTTTGTCTATTCAAGTATAAATTGTATGTATATAATCATATGTGCACGTGTTACAGCAATGTGGGTGAGTAGCTGACTGATGTTGCTTTATTGTATTAAAATTATGGCTTTCTAATGCAACAGTCTCTGAAAAACTAAAGGAAATGCAAAAAGTGTTGCAACCGTCCCCACTCTCCCCTATAGATGAAGAAAATCACTCACAGTTCTTGAATGGAAAACGTTCAGATAATCTTAAATACTGAAAGCACTCTTTGTTTGTATGTTTCTATGCTCCTCTTTATTATTTGCTACTTGCTTGTATGTTTTGAAGTTATATTAGTTAACATACAACGGTTTAAAAAAACAAAACAATTTGTAATTATTTTAAAAAGTACTTAATTACTTATTGTATATGTACGTAAATGAACTTATTGTATATTTAAATGTAAGGATTTTAAGATTCTCAAGTCGGTAAACTAATTAATTAATAAGGGGGAAAAAAAGTAGATCAAGAATCGTTCTGGAATCGGATCGTGACTCCCAGAATCGGAATCGGATCGGATCGTGAGGTGACCAAAGATTCCCACCCCTAGTGATCTTATCTTATCACATACTGATAAATGATTGCTTGATTTATATGTAACCCTATGTAAAAATCCTATGAGTAAAAGGGTTAAAACGTTTATTTTATTTTATTATATTGTTTGTTTATCGTTTGTAAGTGTATTGTCCATTCATTTCTAAAGCGGGGATGATGTTTTAATAGCTTTCTATACTTTTACATTTCTACGTATGTATGTGTCATTACGTAATGTAGTGTAAAAGTTTGTTAGAAATGCACATGTGAAAAACGTGGTGTGTACAATCAAACATGACTTATGTTTAGTGATTGGATGCTTAATAGATTAAACCCGCCTCCTAGATAGGTGGAGGTAACGCTATTGGGTAATTAAGAGGTGGGGCAAAAAGAGAGGAGACGGAGAAAAAAAGGCGTCATGAGAAGTTGGTCGTGAGTGAAAAACTGACGATATAATAGAGGAAAAAGTGATATAAGTTTGTTTTATTTTGTTTAAAACAAAGTATATTCGTTATTGGACTGTTGAGATACAGTTAACTCACCATATGGGTTAACATCACGTTTTATTACAGTTATACTGAGTTTCTACGGACATCGCTGCCTTTAATCGAGACAGCTCACCCATTTGCTTCGTCTGTACAGAGGTGTGTGTTGAAACTTTCACACATTCGCTGCCGTTTGTGTTCTGTCGTGGGACACCGGGGACTGTGAAACGCGCTTTTGAAATCCGAAAGGCGAGCGAGTCTTCTGGCTACGAGGGAGAGAGAGACGGCCATTCATCCGGATAGCGCACCCAGCCACCGGAAGCGTTGGGTGTTCCTCCGGCAACGGGGAACGATCTTTGCTTTCCAGGAGGATCAGATTATTAAGGCTCGTACAGATCGCGATCGACAAAAGAACGAAGGTACTGTGTTTCGTTGTTTGTTTGCTCACTTGAGTGAAGCGGCCAGTTTAAGTTTTCAAGGCCTCAACGCACTCAAGCCACGTCACAGGCCTGCAACGGGGGGTGTGAGTAGTGTTGTGTGTGTGTGAGTGATTGTGTGGGCCCACTGGTTATTAATGTTTTAAGGCTGTTGACACACGTTACCTAGATAATATTTTCTGCAGAGTTAAGTTTGAGTTATTTGCTCATAAGGACGCTGTCATATTTGAAACTAACCAAATCATTTACTGTGTCAATTGGTAAACTGTGTGCACTGCCATAAGTGTAAAAGCTGTTGGGTGTTCAGTTTTCAAGTAAACTGTAACTCCGTATTTCCTCTAATTTCAGCATCTAAGTATTTGCTTAACTTTCATTATCATTTCGAATTACTATTTCATTAAATTTTATAACTTTATTTGTTTGTGAGTATTATTGTATTTGGGGAATACACTTTATTGAAGTACAGCCCAGACACAAAAGTAAGTTAAAGGGAGCTTTATTCAGACAGCAAACCTAGTAAGAAAAAAGTACAGTGTAGTCAGAGAGGGGGGCTTTAATCCACCATCATAAGGCATTTAGTTCTGAACCTGGTGCTGCCCCTTACAAATTTCTACTTCAGAAAGGTAGGGGGCGCTACACAAAGTGGGGGCTCGTCCGGGATCACTCCTCTCTGATAAGTCAAACTCCCTGAAAGACAAGAAGAGCAAGAATGTGTTCAAGTACCCATTAACAGTGCATTCTAAGTATCAGTGGTTAAATAAACACTCAAGATGGCTCTGGGAAACACCCCTCTCTACAAGCCGAGTTAACCAGCTGGTGTAAAGATGTGGGCATTCACGAGACACATGCTGTGATGTTGTTCAATGTACCTGCAGACACAGAAGTAGCAGTTATTGAAGATGTCATGCAAGCTGTAAAAGTCCTAGGAAGAATTCGTGTAAGAGACACAAGAGAAGGACCTACCTCACATACTATGCTGGTGTTGTGTGAGTGCAAACAAACTGTTGATGCCACACGCATACCCCCTGATATGACTCCTGATGAAACAGGTGAGCCCTGGACAGTCGTAGTAGTCCCAGCCAAAGAAACCTTACCTGATGTTACATCCGAAGGATTTGCTGAAAAGCTTACCAAGTTCCTGATGGGAGAAGGAAAGTCATTAGTGGATGTACAAGCTCTCTTTACCCCACACAGCACAGCCGATGGGTCTCCTGAATCCATTATTCGCGCCGTGGGTGAGATCTTGGAAAATACTGCAAAGCCCTCTGGAGACAGCAGTGCTTACCGACGATTACGTACCTTCTCTGCCGTAATGCCAACACCCATGGGAGAAGAAAGTATGGAGAACTGGATGGAACAAGCCCGTTTAATGATAACAGAGTGTGAATGCTCCGAAAAAGAAAAACGACGCAGAATTATTGAAAGTGTCAAAGGACCGGCATTGGAAATAATAAGAGCTGTTCGTTTCTCCAATCCGGAGGCCAGGGCATTGCAGTATTTGGAGGCATTAGAGAGTACGTTTGGATCATCAGAGTCTGGGGAGGACTTGTACTTCAAGTTTCGATTGATGCGTCAAAATCCAGGTGAAGCTCTGTCTGAGTTCCTAAGACGGATTGATAAAGCCCTTAACAAAGTAGTGGAACGTGATGGACTGTCTCCAAGACTGGTGGATAAAGTTCGTGTGGAACAGCTGATCAGGGGTGCTGTGCATTCAGATATGATGTTGCTTCAGTTAGGGCTCCGTGAACGGAGAGAACGCCCACCCTCTTTCCTGAGTCTTTTGAAGGAGATACGTGAGGCTGAGGAAAATGAAGCAGCCCGACACAGGATGACTGCAAAAGCCAAATCTATACAATCTCATGAGGATGAAAGAGTTAGCCCCTCAGTCATTCATGAACTTAAGTCGGAGATTCAGGAGTTGAGGACACACTTATGTGGAGGTGAATTCAAAACTGTGGCCACATCATCCATGATGCTTAAAGCTAAAGAAAAATCATTTAAGCGGACTGAGGATGCTGATGATGCAGAAGTTCGGGAGTTGAGAAGACAAGTTCAACAGCTGCAGCAACAGTTAGCAGTTATGAGTGTCAGTCATACTCGGCAGTCATCCCTGGTTCCTGAACAGCAACATAAATCCCTTTCTGCATCGTCTCGTTTCAAGCCGACGAAAAACAAAGAGGATTACTTCTGCTACCGTTGTGGCGAAGACGGCCATATAGCAACCAAGTGTCAAGCTCCTCCAAACGCTGATCAGGTGATTCAGAAGCTAGTTCGCTCTCTACGAAGGGCCAAGAGTGGAAAGCATGAGGAAATGGGTGACCGAAAAAAGGATTCAGACCAAGTGTGTTTCTCTAAAAGGAGCCAAACAGAGGTCCACGAGGCAAGTGGTCTGCCCAAAGGACTGGTGGGTCCAGCATCGACTGTGGAAGTGAAGCTAAATGGCTGTTTATGTAAAGCTCTCTTAGACAGTGGCTCACAAGTGACCATAGTGTTTGAAAGCTGGTATTCCAAGAACCTGAGTGATGTGCCCATTCACCCTTTAACTGGCCTATCCATATGGGGTCTCAGTTCATCCAGCTATCCTTACAAAGGTTACATAGTAGTGGATGTCACGTTCCCTGCCTCCGTCACTGGTGTGGAAGAGTCCCTGTCCATCTTGGCGCTGGTATGTCCAGAATCCCAAGGTCCCTCACAGCTGCCCGTCATAATTGGTACCAACGCAAGTTTCTTTAAACGTCTGGCTGCCTTGAGCCAAGAGCTTGAAGGATTCAGTGGTGCACATTCCCTGAGAATCCAGACTCGTCGTTCAGAGATCCACATTCCTCGAGTATTCGAGACTGAGCACCTCGCGGACAAGCCTGAGGGAAAACTCAAGTGGATGGGGCCTGGACACTGCATTATTCCATCAAGGGGAGAGATATGCACAGTGTGCAAAATAGAGACCAACAACCCATTGAAGAGAGAGATCTTTGTTGTGGACGGACCTGTGCAAGATAGTTTGCCAGCTGGACTGTTCATAACTCCAGTGATACTGCCACCTTCTGCTGTTGAAGAGAGGCATGTCAAGGTACTGGTGCACAATGAAACTTCCAAAGATATTTCCATTCCTGCTGGAACAGTAATGGCCAATGTGTATCCCACCGACACAATCACTACCATTTCCGGAGGCCAGAGCTCAACCGTAATTGATCCCCAGCTGTTTGACTTTGGTGAATCATCACTCCCTAAGCCCTGGGAAAAAAGACTGAGGCAGAAGCTGTCGACCAGAGGAGAGGTGTTTTCAAAACATGAATGGGACGTGGGATTGGCCCAAGGTGTTGAACATCGCATTCGGTTGCAAGATACCAAACCATTCAGAGAACGCTCCAGACGCATCGCTCCTGCGGATATCGATGACGTGAGACGTCACATCAAAGAATTACTGGCAGCTGGAATCATAAAGGAGTCAAGGAGTCCGTATGCATCGCCCATTGTAATTGCAAGGAAGAAAAGTGGGGCAATAAGAATGTGCATCGACTACCGAACTCTTAATGCAAGGACTATCCCAGATCAGTACACCACGCCCAGGATTGAGGATGCTCTGGACTGTTTGGCCGGTAGTAGGTGGTTTTCCGTCTTGGACCTCCGCAGTGGATATTATCAAATCGCCATGGCGGAGGAGGATAAAGAGAAGACAGCCTTCATCTGTCCACTGGGTTTCTTCCAGTTCGAACGCATGCCCCAAGGCATTACTGGAGCTCCAGCCACGTTCCAGCGGCTGATGGAGAAAGCCGTTGGCGATATGCACCTCCTACAGGTCATAGTCTACCTCGATGACATCATTGTGTTCGGACGCACGCTTGAAGAACATGAGGAGAGGTTATTGAAAGTATTGGATCGTCTGAAAGAATGTGGTCTCAAAGTGTCAATTGACAAATGCCAGTTCTGTCAGTCTAAAGTGCATTATGTGGGTCACATAGTGTCGGCGGCTGGAGTGTCACCAGATCCTGCAAAAATTGAAGCTGTGACACGCTGGAAAATGCCAACTGATCTAAAGTCCCTGAGATCTTTCCTCGGATTCTGTGGATTTTATCGGCGTTTCATAAAGGATTACTCTGCCATAGTGAGGCCTCTGACGGAACTTACCAAAGGTTACCCACCAACATCTGGACGAACTAAGAAACCCGTAGATGGCCAGCAGTACTTCAAAGAATCTGATCCTTTTGGAGAGCGTTGGGATGACACATGTACCAACGCTTTCAACAAAATTATCCACTGCCTCACACATGCCCCTGTGCTCGCTTTCGCTGACCCCACCAAGCCTTATGTCCTACACGTGGACGCCAGCATGAATGGGCTAGGCGCGGTCCTGAATCAGGAACATTCTGAAGGGCTGAGGCCAGTAGCCTTTGCAAGCAGGAAGCTGTGTGGCTCTGAGAGACGATACCCAGTTCATCAGCTGGAGTTCTTGGCACTGAAGTGGGCGGTGGTGGACAAGTTCCACGACTACCTATACGGAGCTCAATTCACGGTGATGACGGACAACAATCCACTAACTTATGTGTTGTCAAGTGCCAAGCTCAATGCTACAGGTCATCGTTGGTTAGCTGCATTGGCTACCTATAACTTTAGCTTAAAGTACAAACCTGGACGCCATAACATCGATGCAGACGTCCTCTCTCGTTACCCCTGGGAACCATCCAAGTGCTTGGAATGGAAGGAAATACCTAACTCGGCAGTAAGAGCCATCTGCAGTTAGCTGTTGTTTCTGAGAGTGAGGAGTCATCCAGAATGGTTGATCAACTAGGTCTTTCCCCTCAGAGTATTCCCGAGGCCTATGCTTGCCCTACCACGCTGACTCTAAGCCCAATGGAACAGCTGACTAGTTCAGAGTTGAAGACCGCGCAAGAGGAGGATCCTATCATTGGTGAAGTCAAACGCGAATTAGAGTCAGGAAAAATTGTTACTTCCTTTAAGAGTTCCAATGATTCTGTTGCTCTGCTACAGCGACAGGGTTCCAAGCTGAAGATTCAGAATCAACTTCTGTACCGTGTTACCCAGAGTTCCTCTGGAAGAGAAAAGTTGCAGCTCGTCCTTCCCGAAAAGTACTGGACTCAGGTACTGTGCTCCTTGCACGATGACTCTGGACATTTGGGAGTGGAGAGAACGGCTGAACTACTAAAAGATCGTTTCTATTGGCCCAGGATGTCCCAGCATGTTGAGCAGTATGTAAAAAATTGTGGCAGGTGTATCGCAAGAAAGACTTTGCCCAAGAAGGTTGCTCCATTGAACCACATCACCAGCAGTGGGCCATTCGACCTTGTATGCATAGATTTTCTGTCGCTAGAGCCTGACTCCAGAGGTATTGGCAACGTTCTTGTGGTAACAGATCATTTCACCCGCTACGCACAAGCCTTCACATGCAAAGACCAAAAAGCTCTGACTGTGGCAAAGACCCTCTGTGACAAGTTCTTCATCCATTATGGTTTACCCTCTCGTATCCACTCAGATCAAGGGCGAGATTTCGAGAGTGGTCTCATAAAGGAGCTGTTGAAGATGCTTGGAATTCGTAAATCCAGAACCTCACCATACCATCCACAAGGGGACCCTCAGCCTGAAAGGTTTAACAGAACCCTCCTTTCCATGCTTGGGACACTAAATCCTGTGGAGAAAAGCCGATGGAGTCAACACATCAATTGCTTGGTACACGCATACAACTGTACTAAAAATGATGCAACCGGGTACTCGCCATACTACCTTCTTTTCGGAAGAGAGGCTCGCTTGCCAGTGGATGTGTGTTTTGGAACTTTCCCCGATGGGAAGGGAGCCAACAACCATCGACAGTATGTGGAAAGGATGAAATCGGACTTGCAAAGAGCCTATCAGCTAGCAATGGAAACTGCCCAGAAGAGTCAGCAAAGAAACAAGCGGATGTACGACAGAAAAGTGAAATACCAGACTTTGGCTGTCGGAGACCGTGTGCTGATGAGAAACCTTGCTGTGACTGGAAAGAATAAGATTGGGGACAAATGGAATTCCGTGCCTTACCTGGTGGTTGAAAAGCTGAAAAACTTACCAGTGTATCGCCTGAAACCTGAAAGTGGTATGGGAAGTGTAAGAACTCTGCACCGAGATCATATCTTACCGATCGGGGATGAGGTGAGACTTGCAGCTCCTGCACAGTCAATGGATCATCTGGCACCACCGGAGACGAGAGCACGATCTGTGAAAAGAAAACAGAGAAATGGATTAGGAGGGACAAGTGTGACATTGATGGATAACAATCGTGTGGGTGACTCTGAAAGTGAAGAGGAGCTGTGCTACTTTTACCCAGACCGGGTGGAAATACAGCCACAAACCAAGAGCGGTGTCCAGTTTACGCCTTCTGTGGAAAAGGAAGCTACCTACAGTGAAAATGACTTACCTGGACCCTCTGCCAATGATATTGTACCTCTGCTCCCTGAAGAAGTCCTGGAAGAATCAAATCCAGCAGAAGCAGGAGATCCAGATCTAGAAGGGGGAGAGAGTCACAGAGAGAGTGCCCGAAGAGATGCAGAAGAGCTTGTCCCTGCACGCCCCAAAAGAGAAGTAAGGCCCGTAGTCAAACTGAACTATGACAGACTAGGCCAGCCCACTAGCCGTCCACAAACTTTAGTTCGCAGAGGGATGGTAATAAACGGTGAGGACAATATAGAGCTGAGAAAAGAATCCTGCAACACAGTTTGGTGTCACCCATTAGCTCAGTGTCCCCTGTGTGCTCTGCTAAATGCTTCGCTAGTACCCAGAGTAATAGTCCCTGTTTAGAGAAGTAATCTCATGGGGACATGAGATATTCTAGAAGGGGAGAGTGTAACCCTATGTAAAAATCCTATGAGTAAAAGGGTTAAAACGTTTATTTTATTTTATTATATTGTTTGTTTATCGTTTGTAAGTGTATTGTCCATTCATTTCTAAAGCGGGGATGATGTTTTAATAGCTTTCTATACTTTTACATTTCTACGTATGTATGTGTCATTACGTAATGTAGTGTAAAAGTTTGTTAGAAATGCACATGTGAAAAACGTGGTGTGTACAATCAAACATGACTTATGTTTAGTGATTGGATGCTTAATAGATTAAACCCGCCTCCTAGATAGGTGGAGGTAACGCTATTGGGTAATTAAGAGGTGGGGCAAAAAGAGAGGAGACGGAGAAAAAAAGGCGTCATGAGAAGTTGGTCGTGAGTGAAAAACTGACGATATAATAGAGGAAAAAGTGATATAAGTTTGTTTTATTTTGTTTAAAACAAAGTATATTCGTTATTGGACTGTTGAGATACAGTTAACTCACCATATGGGTTAACATCACGTTTTATTACAGTTATACTGAGTTTCTACGGACATCGCTGCCTTTAATCGAGACAGCTCACCCATTTGCTTCGTCTGTACAGAGGTGTGTGTTGAAACTTTCACACATTCGCTGCCGTTTGTGTTCTGTCGTGGGACACCGGGGACTGTGAAACGCGCTTTTGAAATCCGAAAGGCGAGCGAGTCTTCTGGCTACGAGGGAGAGAGAGACGGCCATTCATCCGGATAGCGCACCCAGCCACCGGAAGCGTTGGGTGTTCCTCCGGCAACGGGGAACGATCTTTGCTTTCCAGGAGGATCAGATTATTAAGGCTCGTACAGATCGCGATCGACAAAAGAACGAAGGTACTGTGTTTCGTTGTTTGTTTGCTCACTTGAGTGAAGCGGCCAGTTTAAGTTTTCAAGGCCTCAACGCACTCAAGCCACGTCACAGGCCTGCAACGGGGGGTGTGAGTAGTGTTGTGTGTGTGTGAGTGATTGTGTGGGCCCACTGGTTATTAATGTTTTAAGGCTGTTGACACACGTTACCTAGATAATATTTTCTGCAGAGTTAAGTTTGAGTTATTTGCTCATAAGGACGCTGTCATATTTGAAACTAACCAAATCATTTACTGTGTCAATTGGTAAACTGTGTGCACTGCCATAAGTGTAAAAGCTGTTGGGTGTTCAGTTTTCAAGTAAACTGTAACTCCGTATTTCCTCTAATTTCAGCATCTAAGTATTTGCTTAACTTTCATTATCATTTCGAATTACTATTTCATTAAATTTTATAACTTTATTTGTTTGTGAGTATTATTGTATTTGGGGAATACACTTTATTGAAGTACAGCCCAGACACAAAAGTAAGTTAAAGGGAGCTTTATTCAGACAGCAAACCTAGTAAGAAAAAAGTACAGTGTAGTCAGAGAGGGGGGCTTTAATCCACCATCATAAGGCATTTAGTTCTGAACCTGGTGCTGCCCCTTACAAATTTCTACTTCAGAAAGGTAGGGGGCGCTACATATACATTTTTTCAGGGGATTAATTGATTTCCCAGTTTTTTACTTTAAGTGATTTATGTTTCACCATAGGTGAGACCCCCCATTTGAAGAAGGGGTCAGCTACTTGGTGAAAAACCATACCTTGTCAAACAAGTATGGAAAGCCAAGCATCTTTGTTAAATCAGCCACCAGCAAATTAAAAAAAGCCCCATTGAGCCTGACTGAAGATCAGGAAAGAAGAGCCAAAGAGATCCACATTCCCCTCTGGTCTCAGTGGAAGAAGTGAACCCTTCAGAAGAAGGGTATGTCAGTCTCCTGGGAGAGATAGAGGAAGGAAGTACATTTAGCAGAGGCATCTCATGCATAATACAGTGCAGTGACTGGGTTAAAAGAGTTCATTCTCATGAATAAATGTAGAGAAGCTCTCAGAAACTGCTGACGCACAATGCACGCTTTATGTCGGATTCCGTGATGTTGTTTGACTTTGCTTTTCAACCCAGAAGAACACAACAATTGCTCAGAGAAAAACACAAAAATAAAAAATAACCAATTTCTGCTTGTTTTTTTATGAGTGCTTTTAGTGTTTTCAGTAGGCGTGTTTCCATTACCCTTAAAATTGCGCAAATTGAAATTGCGTATTGAAAATATGCCTAATGGAAACGCGTAAATTTCGCAAAAGCGCCCATATATCGCAAAAAAGTTTTTACACTCGCATGAGGTGGTTTTTCAGGCAATGAGAAAAAGGAATAATTCGCAAAAGTGCAATAGAAACTTTTTTTTTCACATTTACAGGTCACATGGTGTAACGTTATACAACCCCAAATCAGAAAAAGTTGGGACAGTATGGAAAACGCAAATAAAAAAAGAAAGTAGTGATTTCTAAATTTACTTTGACTTGTATTTCATTGCAGACAATATGAACACAAAATATTTCATGTTTTGTCTGGTCAACTTCATGTCATTTGTAAATATACATCCTTTCCTGTCATTCAGACCTGCAACACATTCCAAAAAAAGTTGGGACAGTAAAGCATTTACCACTTTGTAATGTTGCCATTCCTTTTCACAACACTTAAAAGACGTTTAGGGACTGAAGACACCAAGTGATGAAGTGTTTCAGGTGTAATTTTGTCCCATTCTTCCTGCAAACAAGTCTTAAGGTGGGCAACAGTACGGGGTCTTCGTTGTCGCATTTTGCGCTTCAAAATGCGCCACACATTCTCTATTGGAGACAGGTTGGAACTGCAGGCAGGCCAGTCAAGTACCCATACCCTCTTCCTCCGCAGCCAGGACTTTGTAATGTGTGCAGAATGTGGTTTTGCATTGTCTTGTTGAAATATGCATGGACATCCCTGGAAAAGATGTCTTCTTGAAGGCAGCATATTGTGCTCCAAAATCTCTATGTACTTTTCAGCATTAATGGTGCCATCACAGAAGTGCAAGTTACCTTTGCCAAGGGCACTGACACAACCCCATACCATGACAGACCCTGGCTTTTGGACTTGTTGCTGGTAACAGTCTGGATGATCCTTTTCTTCTTTGGTCCGGAGCACATGGCGTCCATTCCTCCCAAAAAATACCTGAAATACTGATTCATCTGACCACAGTACACGTTTCCACTGTGTGATGGTCCATCCCAGATGCCTCCGAGCCCAGAGAAGTCGACGGCACTTCTGGACACTGTTAACATAGGGCTTCCTTTTGGCACAGTACAGTTTTAACTGGCATTTGTGGATGTAACTACGTATTGTGGTACTTGACAAAGGTTTGCCAAAGTAGTCCTGAGCCCATGTGGTGATATCGCTTATAGATGAATGACGATTCTTGATGCAGTGCCGCCTGAGGGATCGGAGATCACGGTTGTTCAGCTTAGGCTTGCGCCCTTGTCCTTTACGCACTGAAATTCCTCCAGATTCCTTGAATCTTTTAATTATGTTATGCACTGTTGAAGGTGAAATATCCAAATCTCTTCCTATCTTTCTTTGAGGAACATTGTTTTTAAACATTTCAATAATTTTCTCACATATTTGTTGGCAAACTGGCGATCCTCGGCCCATCTTTGCTCCTAAAGGACTAGACCTTTCTTGGATGCTGCTTTTGTACCAAATCATAATTACAATCACCTGTTGACATCAACTGTTTCAAATCACATCATTATTTAACCAATTTACCTTGTTACTAGCCCTAAATTGTTCCTGTCCCAACTTTTTTTGGAATGTGTTGCAGGTCTGAATGACAGGAAAGGATGTATATTTACAAATGACATGAAGTTGACCAGACAAAACATGAAATATTTTGTGTTCATATTGTCTGCAATGAAATACAAGTCAAAGTAAATTTATAAATCTCTACTTTCTTTTTTTATTTGCGTTTTCCATACTGTCCCAAATTTTTCTGATTTGGGGTTGTATTATGTGTGGGGGATTTTCACCAACTGCCACCTTTATGAAGAGCAAAACCACTCTGTGTGTATGAGGACCATGTGCTGGACTTATGGAAAGATAATTTTCAAATGATAACACTGACACAGATAATGAGGCAGAGAGATGATCTCGCATATTCTAAGCTTCTCAGCCGTCTGAGGGTGAAACAAAAGCATGCAAAACTGTCATAAGATCCTCCCCTGAAGAGTTACACATCTATGCGAACAAATAAAGAGGTAGACAGTTATTAACACTGAAGCCATATCCTCATGCTTTTCAGATATCATTAACATTGATGCGCATGATTTCAAAAATGATCCACAAACAGGTGAAATGAAAAGGCAAGCTGCACCATTTAAAGGAGACAAACGTGATCTTATTGCCCAAGACAACATGGATGATCATAAATCAGATCCTAGTGCCAGCCAGCCTGAAGTAAGCCTAACCAACCAACTAGAAGCTTTGATCAGCTTGTAACATTAACACAAAAGAACACTTATTGGTAATTCTCACTCAGGAAAGGAGATTACATTTGGGACAAGTAACCAAGATTGATGGTCAAAGAGATGCACAGCATGACCATCACGTGTAAATCCATTATAGAAATCACGAGCTAAAGACTTCCCCAGATTGACTTCCCCCACCTAGAAGACAAGAACCAGACTGAGATTCCTTCTAGACCCTTTTGACATCTTTGTTCCTCACAGAACATGTCCACACGTTCACAGAATGGCAGAGAATGCCTTTACATGTATACAGTATATGCACCAAAATGATGCTAAAAGGACTTATGAGCAACTATCATTTCTATACATGACTCCATATCATGTATGTAACCCACACATTTGACTCATGTCCTAATCACTCATTGTGTATGTCTTTTAAATAACTATTGAATAGTTTATAGGTTTATAGTCGTGTTTGGTGTGCACGTGTTTGAAAATCTTTTCTTAAAACTTTTCTATCAATCAATTCTTTGTAAAATGTATTATATTCTTGTTATAGAAATCGTGTTGGAATTATACTCTGCAAGTATAATTCGAACTCGCCGACAAGTCGGGCTGTAATCAGGAGAAAATCAGCGGGCGATCGATGCTCGGCAATCTTTATGTGTGAACTAAACAACGACGCATCAAAGAGGCTCGCTGACGAATATCTAGCATGCCAAATATCCGGACCGACCGGCTGGCCGGCTCGACATCACGTGGTGTCAGGTGTCGTGACAAGCTACAGCCAAGTACAATACAGTACGATATCAAATAAACAACTCCTGTTTCACGTGTTGTTTCGTGTCATTCCCGTTCCATAGTGTTGTGACATTTGAACCGAGGCATCGGAGCTTGTGTCGAGAATAAATGGGCTGCCAGATGAAGCCTCGATTCGAAGCTTGTGTTGTTAACGTAGAAATCACGTGACCAAAGATGAATGAAGCTTCACTTTCTGTCCAGTCAAGTGCGCGATTCACTTTGCGTGTCGGAATGTTCAGTCCCCCAGATCTTACTTTACGAGTAAGTTTTAATTCGGACTTATTCCGTTACATTTTAGATACCCAGTCATGCAAGTAATATAAATTATTTCAGGAAAATTAAATATTTGTCATATGTGATTCATGTGTACATTATTCTTCTATTACATCATATTGATATTTGTACTGGTATTAAATTGCACAGTTTAATGGGTAAATTAATTTGGCAGAAACAGAAATTCAACAAACACTTTTAGGCTTTTATTTTTGAACATAACTTGCATCGATCTATGGAATGTTTGGTAGATGCTTCGTCCTACGGAGCACAAGCTTTTTCACAGGCTTTTGCCTGCTATATTTTTTATTACCCACCAGATGGCGTTGTTTTCGACACTAACATTTCAGTTGTGTTGCTATCTATGGAGTGTTAGATAGCTCTCCGATTTCATCAAAAACATCTTAATTTGTGTTCCGAAGATGAACGAAGGTCTTACGGATTTGGAACGACATGAGGGAGAGTAATTAATGACAGAATTTTCATTTTGGGGTGAACTTATCCTTTAAAATGAGGAATCCTGTCCAGAGACTGCAGTCTTTCCACTCTCTGACAGAAAAAAAAAAATTTCTAAGGTAAATCTTCACTTAAAAATTTATATTTTTAATGACTTCCAATAAAATACATTACATAAATGGAAAAAATATATTTTTCTTGTGAAGAATGAAGTAAAAAAGAGAGAAATCATGTCCAGAGACTGCAGTCTTTCCACTCTCTGACAGAAAAAAATATTTTGAGGTAAATCTTCACTTCACAAGAAATATTTTCAGTAACTTCCAATAAATAAATCAATTACATAGATGAATATATATTGTGACGAGTCGGCTGCCTCCCCCTAATTATCAGCATCTCCCCGTCCCTTAATCGCCGCCCTTCACCAGGCTCCCGACGGGAGTGGGTGTGTGAGAGAGGAGGGGCGCTGAAACAGCCAGGTCTGGCGGCGTGTGATGAGGCACACCTGAAGTGAATGGAGCCTCATCACCGCCACTGTTCTATGCCGAGTGCGCCTTTCCTCTGGAGACCGGTCTCTTCCCCGTGCATGCACGCTGGTGTCCTCGTGGGTCCAGGAAGGGAGCGTTGAGAGAGCCAGTGCCGCACCCGTTACACGGCTGACGGGCCAGGATGCCGGGCCGTATAGTCCCCGGAGGGGCTGTGGGCCGAAGGAGGATGAAGCCACTAGGAGAAACCGCCACCCCTCGCGCTCCGGACCCGAGAGGGGAGCCCGTGCGGCCGCCGGACTCCGCCCCTTACCTGGACCCTTCCTTCCAGAACACTGCCCCTCCTTCACAACCCGCGCAGCACGACGAGGACACCAGATCCCCTGTTTATTTTGGACACTTCATCCCCTTTGGACACTATTTTATTATTTCTGTTGAATAAAAGCCTCTCCAAGGCCTGACGCCACACCCACTGTGTCTGTCGTTTGCTCCTCCCGCCACAATATATACAGTATATTTGTGAAGAATTAAGTAAAAAGAGAGAAATCCTGTCAGAGTGAAGTTTAAAATGAGGAATCCTGTCCAGAGACCGCAGTCTTTCCACTCTCTGACAGTAAATCTTCACTTCACAAGAAATATTTTCAATGACTTCCAATAAATAAATCAATTACATACAGGGTTCGTACGGGTGCTTGGAATCCTTGAAAATGCTTGAATTTTAACAGTGTTTTCAAGGTTTGAAAAGTGCTTGGATTTTGGATAAAGTGCTTGAAAATGCAGTTGCATTGGTTTCATAATAATTCATTTTCTTACGGAATACTTCATATTATTTTTTTTAACATAAAATAAGCTACAGCTCCGCTCGAGTCTGCGTGTGGCTGTAGTGTGATCTGTCTGGAACAGAGCGGGAGATAAAAACACATCGGGAGGTTGCCGCTTCAGTGAGTGTTGGCTTGAAAACGACAAATACAAATTATGGTTAAAATAATGTAAAGTCTCCTGTAAATTCAGCTTTTTTTTCATGGGAGAGTCTGCGCTTTCAAGTCGTGTAAAAGGTAAGCAAAAAATGCCCATGCTCAGTTAAATTAAATATGTTAAGACCGTCACGATTAAAGTGAAATAATAAAATAAACATTTCAATGTCAAAATGCAGGGCGGGTGTTTTTAATATTAATTTATCTCTGAAGTGAACCGACTGCCTTGGCATTTTCGTTTAATCTCACCAACGTATACAGTATAATGTCTGAAAGTATGGTTTGTGTACAGCCGTTACCGGGGAAACCACTGTATTCATGCAGTTCCAAAAGCACCACCTAGTGGCAGACAGAACCTCATATTTTAGCCTTTAAACTAGTTTTAAGAAATAAAGGAAAGGGATGAGTCAAAAGTGTAAAGAATTATTTTAATTTAAAGCACACAAGACATCTTACTGTTTAAATGTTTTAGATTTTTGAAGGCACAAGCTTTTTGTTCTGAGCAAAAACAGCAGGAGGGCTTATTGAAAGTGCAAATTAATCCTCTGCCATCAAAGCCTCTGAAAAACAAAGTAATTCTTTATACTTAATTCTATTTGTGAAAACCTGTATTTGAACTGCAAATCATGTTTTTTGCAGTCATTTTATGGTTTAATATGTTACCATAGACATTGCCCTTCCCCGCTCATATAGTATTTATTTGATTTGTGCAGGTCTTAAAAAGCCTTACATTTTATTAAAAAAATTCTGGTGGTACCCTGTAAATTATTTATTTCTTTATTTTTTATTTTATAATTTATATACTTTATGTTGGCTATTTATATTATGCAATGCTATATGCAATCCAGACCGGTGGTTTTTAATAGCACCATAACATCTGATTTAAAGTGAAAAACTCAAGTGTGTGTGTGTAAACATGTAATTTACCACAGTTTAAAGAGCTGGAAAATCTTGAAAATGCACCTTAAAAGTGCTTGAATTTGAATTTGGGAAAGGTGTAAGAACCCTGTACATACATGAAAAAATATTTCTTGTGAAGAATAAAGTATGATGATCGAAGATGGTGAAGGGATGATCGAAGATGGCGCTGAGCATGGCAGCCATGTTGCGAGCTCCGAGAAAACTCTGCAGTTTTTCGTATGTTTTATTTGTTATTTTGTTGTTTTACGTGTTGGATGTTGTTAGTATAACTGTCTACGATAGACACACCCTTTTGAACATTGGTTCATTCATCGCACAACGCAAACCGGACTTTGAGTTCTTGAACGCCGGCGCTTTGTTTACGGACACCGCATCAGAGCCCTTTGTCTGGGCCGCACGGTCACGACCGAGGAAACGCCGCCGGAAAATTGGAAAGAGAGCCGGAGTCCTTGTCAGACTCAGACGCCGTCCCCTCCGACCTCCACTCCCAAACATTTTGTTGGCTAACGTTAAGTCACTGGACAACAAACTCTATGAATTGCGGGCACACATCTCATACCAATGAGAAACAAGGGACTGCTGCATTATTTGCCTCACAGAAACATGGATGTCTGCAGTGGTTCCAGACTCAGCCATCGAGCTTACAGGGTTCTCCGTGCACCGCTCGGACAGAACGAAAGAGCTCACAGGGAAAAGCAGAGGTGGGGGCGTTTGTTGCTTTATCAACAACTCATGGTGTGATGAAAGGAATCTGCACTCTATTAAATCCTTCTGCTCCCCTGATCTGGAATTTCATATGCTTCTGTGTCGACCATTCTGGCTACCGAGGGAATTTACAGAGATAATAATCACAGCTGTTTACATCCCCCTCAAGCCAACACAGACCAGGCACTCAAGGAACTGTATGGGAATATAAGCAAGCAGGAAACCGCGTACCCAGATGCAGCGTTTATTGTTACGGGGGACTTTAACAAAGCCAACTTCAGAACAATAGCTCCAAAATACTTTCAACACATCACCATCAACATGCGTGGTGATCGTGTACTGGACCACTGCTACTCTCCTTTCCGGGACGCCAACAAATCGCTCCCCCGCCCACCTTTCGGCAAATCAGATCATTCTTCCGTTCTGCTCCTGCCTGCTTATAGGCAGAAACTGAAACGAGAAGCACCCGCCCTCAGGAAAATTCAATGCTGGTCGGACCAATCGGACGCTATACTGCAGCACTGTTTTGATCACGTGGACTGACATAGAGGCTTACTCAGATTCTGTAACGTGTTTCATCAGGAAGTGCGTAGATGACGTGGTTCCGACCAAAACAATTCGTATCTACCCCAACCAAAAACCGTGGATTAACAGCGATGTTCGAGCAGCCTTGTCAGCGCGGACATCTGCCTTTAAATCCGGGAACTTTGACGATCGAAAACAAGCCAGTTACGATCTCAGGAAATCCATCAAAGCCGCCAAACGACAATATAAAAACAAAGTTGAAGAACAATTCAACACCAACAACATAAGAAGCATGTGGCAGGGCATCAATAACATCACGGATTGTAAAGGGAATAAACCAGCTACAGTGAACATTGCCGCCTCTCTACCGGACGAGCTTAATCTTTTTTATGCTCGTTTCGAGGCTCACAACCCTGTCCACACAGAGAGCGCTCCCGCGGCTGTTGCAGAAGAGGCAAGTGCAACTTCCATTTCTGTCGCTGATGTAACCCGATCCTTCAAACGGGTGAATATCCACAAGGCTGTGGGTCCTGATGGCATCCCAGGCTGTGTGCTCCGAGCATGTGCATTCCAGCTAGCCGGGGTTTTCACAGACATTTTCAACCTCTCCCTCTCTCTGTCTGTGGTTCCCTTATGCTTCAAAAAATCCACCATTGTGCCCATGCCAAAGAAAAATAAAATCACATGCTTGAATGACTGGAGGCCCGTTAGGCGCTGACACCCATCTTCAGCAAGTGTTTTGAGAAACTCATCAGAGACTACATCTGCTCTGTGCTGCCTCCCTCACTGGATCCACTGTAATTTGCATATCGCAGCAACCGTTCCACAGACGATGCAATTGCCTTCACCCTGCATACTGCTCTCTCCCACCTGGAAAACAAGAACGCCTATGTGAGGATGCTGTTTGTAGACTACAGCTCCGCATTCAATACCATAGTGCCTGCCACACTGGTTGCGAAGCTCCAGACTCTAGGACTAAACAAATCTCTGTGCAGCTGGATCCTGGACTTTCTGACAGGCAGAAGTCAGGTGGTCAGAATGGGCAACAACACTTCATCTCCGCTGACCCTCAACACTGGTGCTCCACAGGGCTACGTTCTCAGCCCACTCCTGTACTCCCTGTACACACATGACTGTACAGCCACACACAGCTCCAACGTCATCGTCAAATTCGCTGACGACACATCGGTGATAGGCCTTATCACTGACAACGATGAGACGGCCTACAGACAGGAGGTGAGTACTCTGACTAAATGGTGTCAGGAGAACCACCTCTCACTCAACATCGACAAGACCAAGGAGCTGGTGGTGGATTTCAGGAGACAGAGCAGAGAACACACACCCATCACCATCGACAAGACACCTGTGGAGTGTGTAAACAGCTTTAAGTTCCTCGGCATTCACATCACTGAGGATCTCACATGGTCCGCTCACACAGATGCAGTGCTGAAGAAGTCACATCAACGCCTCTTCTTCCTGAGACGGCTGAGGAAGTTTGGAATGAGCCCCAGCATCCTCAGATCATTCTACACCTGCACTGTGGAGAGCATCCTGACCGGCTGCATCACCGCCTGGTTTGGAAACAGCACCGCTGGCAACCGCAAAGCTCTGCAAAGGGTTGTGCGAACTGCCCACCACATTGTTGGAGGTGAGCTTCCCTCCCTCCAGGATATCTACACCAGGCGGTATATAAGGAAAGCCCGGAGGATCACCAATGACTCCAGCCACCCGTCCCACAGACTGTTCTCTCTGCTGCCCTCAGGAAGACGTCTCCGCAGCATCCGATCCCGCATTAGCCGACTGAGGGATAGCTTTTTCCCTCAGGCCATCAGGCTAATGAACAGTCAGAACTAATACACCTTAAAGCACACTCCCACTTTACGACATGCCAAGCACTGCATTTTAACTCCACAGTTCAAACTGGACTACACGTACACACTGCACTAGTGTTGTCACGGTACCAAAATTTCAGTATTCGGTACCAATACCAGTGAAAATCCACGGTTCTCGGTACCAATTTCGGTACCAAAGCAAAACACAGAAATATGCTAATTATGCACATTTTTATTAATAAAGTTAAACAAAAATAAACTGCACAAAAACCAATGCCATTCTTTATGCTTATTTAAAATTATTTCAAGTTTTTCCACAAGTAATAAAAGTATGAAAAAAAGTAAACAAGTTCCACCCAAAAGTTTTTGTCATATTTCTGCTGCCGCTGAAAAACAACTGTAAACTGTTGTCTGTTTTAGGGTTTGCTGGTGCTTCATGATCTTCCTGCAGCTGTAAAAGGAAAATATAATATTAGTAAAGCAGTGGGCTGAGTCTGACCAAATGCAACATTAGATCTTTGACTCCAGCTAAAATATAACATTTCAGTAAATAACAAACCTCAGCTTTTATAATAAATTTAGATAAGATTACATATATTTTAAGCAAGTGCACATCAAATGGAAGGAAACTGTAGTATTAAAAACACTTTACAATAAGATTCCATTTGTTCGATAACATGACCTATCAAATAAACAACAGTTATATATTGCAATTCTTCTTCTTAGGGTTAATTTCAAAATTTACCAATACATAAAATCAATCAATCAATCAAAGTTCAATCTGTTAAAATTATTTAATGCACAATGAACAAACATGAATGATCAAGTGTTTGTATTAAATAACATTCACAAACATTAATTAATGTTGTAAAAATATATTGTTCTCTCACTGTAAGTTGATGTTAGATAATAAACATGAAGTCATTGTAAAGTCTATACAGGAGATAAAATTTGACTGTACTTTAATTTAATACAAACTGTGTACATATTTAATTTTAAAGGGCTTTTAAACCTGCTAGTTATCCAGCCAAGAATAACAACTAGCAAGAAAAAAAAAGGCCAGAACTGTTTTTTTCTGACGGACTGATATGACATAAACACTGTTAACTGTTTGTACATTCTCTAACATGCATATTTTAGATTCACAATTCATTTAAAAGCCTCTGGTGTGTAACAATAGTAAATACCATCATGTCCTCCTGTTGTTTTTACCCTAATAAAAGTTATAGGCGCATTAAGTAGTTAATAAAGAAACTTCATTCTAATGCTCATTATATTAGCGTTAGCCGCGCTTATGCTAAGGATTAACTCCGCTACAACCGCAATGTTTATTTAATCCGACATTCAAATTAAAATATGGAATAATATTCATAACAGAATATCTAAATATTAAATTGAAACTTACCTGCTTGAACTCTTTCATTTGATCCGGGTGTCAGTCTTTAAAGTGTTGTTAGTTTGATGTGTGTCCTCCTATTGATGTCAGCTCGTCTCAGTGCTTTTATGAAGCGAGTGCATCTGCGCAGCTTTCAGATCGCGCAGCAAGAACCGGGTTGACAGAAACCTGGTACCGTGACGTTTTCATTTTTTTAGTATCGACTTGGTACCGAAGTACCGGGTCTTTTGACAACACTACACTGCACAAATACAACAATCTGCTACCACTGGTTACCATCCAATGCACATCCATGACATTTGCGTATCCAGCTTATGTACAATCTACTGCACTGTTGCACATTACTGTGTATGTATATATGTGTACATAATGTAGAATGTGTACATACGGTGTATAATGTGTATTGATAACTGTAAGTATGTCTAACAGTACACTGTGTGTACTGAGTATATGTATTGCACATTGTCATCTGTATAAGTCTGTAAGTATGTAATGGTACTGTCTATATGTTAATTGTTTCTGCACTGTATGGAGCACGCTCTCAAGAATTTCACTCATCAAGGCACATGTGCTGTGATGATGTGACAATAAAAGTGATTTGAAGAGTTTTTGGGTATAATATGTCACAGTTTACTTTATTTTGCTACCCTCACTTACATAAATGAACTATAGTGTCCTGCACCCACTAGTAAAAAAATATCAAAAATTACATCTGGCGTCTGAATTTTTTTGGGTTTGACTGTATATACAAACCTGTACTCACACATGCATGTTGTTTTTAAGAGACTCATTTCAATCATTGACTCACCATGTACTCCTCCTCTTCACCAAGGTAGAGGCAAAGAACTTTAAAGATGGCTTCTATTTTCAGGTGGATATCACTTGTCTGTAAATATTAATTATTTGAATATTACTTTAATTGGAAGCATACAACATTGCCATAAATAAGAAATAAGTTCACTAAATATTTACTGCCTTAATTGCACACCATTTTGCTGACAAATGTTGGCTCAGACAGTACACACATCCTTACTTCTTGTAAAATCTTGAAATATTTTGCCATTTTCTGGCCAGAAACACCTCCTTTCTTCTGGAGGACAGAAGCAAGCTGTGGAAGATATTTGTCCAGTGCCATGAAGGTGGATTCCAGCGGGATGGTGGTTATGCACCTAAATTCAACACCAATCTATTATACACAGATGTACAGATCAGTCATTGCAGTCAGTCATGTGTCTGGTCTCACCTTTCTCTCTCCCCTCTTTATATATTACTGCCTATTTTCTACTTGACCCCGATCAAATCCTTCTCCCATTCTCTGAACAAGATGGCGCTGCTATGTTCGGTCGCCGTCCAGGTCGCACCGCTAAGACTGTGCTTTTATTTACTTTTTTACTCATTTTTAATTTCTCTTTTTGCACACATAACGTCGGCACTGATCACCTACGACAAAAGTACACTCTTGGACATTGGAAACCGCTTCACTAACCTGGTTCAGGACACTTTATCACCGAATCCGAATCCATCGTGGCCTCTTGAGATTCTTCGGAACGCAGAGAACAAAGGCCACAGGAGACGGTACAAGAAACACCATGGAAAAAGCGCTGGAATTCGCAACAGATTGAGGAAAAGAGCTCACAGTCCTCCTTTACCGAGCATTCTACTCGCTAATGTCCAATCCTTGGATAATAAAATGGACGATCTTAGAGCCAGGATAAGTTTCCAACGGGACATAAGGGACTGTAACATCATCTATTTGACTGAAACATGGCTCACGCCCTCGGTTCCGGACACTGCTGTAACGCCGTCTGACAACTTCTCTGTTTTACGGATGGACAGAACAGCCGAGGCCGGTAAATCCAAGGGTGGAGGAGTGTGCTTCATGACTAACAAGAAACGGTGTGACCCCAGGAATATCTCCTCTCTGTCGCGATCCTGCTCGCCTCATCTGGAACATCTATCCATTATTTGCCGCCCATTCTATCTACCCCGCGAGTTCTCCGCAGTCATCGCTACTGCCGTTTACATTCCACCTCAGGCAGACACCTGCTTGGCTTTGTCTAAACTTCACGATGTGCTCAGCGGCTTCATTAACAAACATCCTGACGCTGCTTTTATCATCGCGGGGGATTTTAACAAAGCCAACCTCAGGCAGGTCATGCCGAACTTTCACCAGCATGTATCTGTCCAACTAGAGGACCGAATACACTGGATCATTGCTACTCTCAGTTTAAAAATGCCTACAAGGCCCGCTCTCTACCGTCCTTTGGTAAATCGGACCACGCCGCCATTTTCCTCACACCGGAATATAAACAAAGGCTCACACAGGAACCCCCGGTGAAGAGGGAAGTGACGCGTTGGTCCTCCCACTCGGAAGCTATGCTGCAGGCGGCTCTTGATGACGTCGACTGGGACATATTCAGGGCGAGCTCATCTGACGTCAGCGAGTTCACGGATGTGGCAGTGAGCTTTGTAAATACACTTACCGAACAAGCTACAGAAACAATAACTGTAAAGACCTTCCCTAATCAGAAACCGTGGGTGGACAGAACAATCCGTGATGCGGTTAACAAACGCACTGCCACATACAATGAGGCTTTTTTGTCTGGGAATATGTGCGAGTATAAAGCAGCGTGTTATGCTCTCAGACGAGCTGTAAGTGCCGCCAAACATCGTTACAAAGAGAGAATTGAGTCTCATTTTCAGCTCAATGACTCTCGACGCATGTGGCAGGGACTAAGGACCATCTGTGCCTTTGGGAACAAATCCTCCGCGGAGGTGAGTGCAGATCCGTCGCTGGCTGAAGAATTAAACACCTTCTACGGCCGATTTGAATTCAATGGCGGCAGGGCGGCTCTGCCGAGCAGCGCATCAGGAAGCAGTAGGCAGAGAAGCGAGAATCATGTGATCACCGTGTCGGAGGACGAGGTTCGGAGGGCACTAAAGGGAGTGAACATCAGGAAAGCGGCTGGACCTGACGGGATTACTGGCCGTGTCCTGAGGTCCTGCGCTGATCAGCTTGCTGGTTTGTTCACTTCTATCTTCAACGAGTCCCTTGTTACCTCTGTAGTTCCCACCTCCTTTAAAAAATCCATCATCATCCCTGTGCCTAAGAACAATAAACCCTCTTGCCTGAATGACTATCGTCCAGTGGCCCTCACATCTATAGTCATGAAGGTTTTTGAGAGACTTGTTAAGAGCCACATTAGCTCATCCATCCCTGTTACTTTGGACCCTCTTCAGTTTGCCTATCGTCCCAATAGATCAACTGATGATGCCATCTCTCACATACTTCACTCCTCCCTCACACACATTGACAGCAGCAATGGTAACTATGCAAGGCTGCTATTTATAGACTATAGCTCAGCTTTCAACACCATAGTCCCCATCAAGCTGACTAATAAACTTACAGGCCTCGGCCTAAACACTACACTCTGCGACTGGATTCAAGATTTCCTCACCGGCAGACCTCAAGTGGTGAAGCTAGGCCAGTACACCTCAAACTCCATCACCCTGAACGTAGGAGCCTCGCAGGGCTGCGTTCTGAGTCCCCTGCTCTACTCTCTCTACACACATGACTGTGTGTCCTCTCACAGCTCCACATCTATTATCAAATTTGCTGATGATACTGTGGTTCTGGGCCTCATTTCCAACAATGATGAGACCGCATACTTGGATGAGGTGGAGAGACTTACATCATGGTGCCAGGACAACCGTCTCTCTCTGAATGTGAACAAAACTAAAGAGCTGATTGTAGACTTCAGAAAGAAACACCTGCTGCCCTACACTCCTCTTATGATCAGTGGGACCCCTGTGGAGAGAGTAAGCAGCTTCAAGTACCTCGGTGTAAACATCTCCGAGGACCTGACTTGAACTACACACATACAAACACAGGTTAGGAAAGCCAGGCAAAGACTGTACCATCTGCGACAGCTGAGGAAATTCAGGGTCTCACCATCAATCCTGAAAACTTTCTATGCAGGGACCATAGAAAGTGTACTGACTCAGTGCATCTCAGTGTGGTATGGAAACAGCTCCAGCCAAGACTGCAAGGCCCTGCAGAGAGTTGTGCGCTTAGCTGAGCGTATCTCTGGGTCGGCTCTCCCCTCTCTGCAGGACATCTACCTCAAACGCTGCAGAAGCAGAGCTGTCAAAATCACCAAGGACTCAAATCACCCTGGAAACTGTCCATTCACTCTGCTGCCATCTGGTAAGCGCTTCCGCAGCCTGATGGCAAAAACTGAGAGACTCAGGAGGAGCTTCTTCCCCCAGGCCATCAGGCTCCTGAATTCAAACTGAACTGAACTCAGCCTCTTAACATCATGATGACTTCACTTACTAATCACTCACAATCAGTAATATACTCACACTCATTATCATCTACCTCATACTGACAGTGTCATTTGCACACAATACTGTCATTTGCACACATCACTTTCTGTATCTTGATATCTTATCATATTTTATATTTATTCTTTTGTGATTGCTGCTCATGTCACCATGTTCTACCTGTTTGCACCCCCCCCCCCCCCCCCCTTACCGTCATGCTTATCTTAATATTTAATTCTACAGCATACTGTCATGCACATTCTCTTATACTTTATATTTTATATTCTGTGCTTTATATCTTATTTTTTATTCATTTTATTTTATGCATACTTCCCTTGTTGTATTCTACAATATTTGCACTGTCCATGGAGCTGACCTGATTCACATTTCACTGCTGGTTATACAATCTCTGTATAGTCGTGTATGTGACAAATAAAACTTGAAACTTGAAACTTGAACATCCACCACAGACTTAGCTCTATTAACATATGGCCTAAGGAGTGCATATACAGTATAATAACACCTGTGTATAGAAAAATGTAAACACGAGCTTATCTCTTCTACCTGGAAAAGTGCAGGCCACTGGAGTTTATAGTCTTCAACTATTGGACTGTCCTGTACAAGTTTTCTTCTCGTAAAAGTTTTCTTCTTCTTTTCCCTCACAACAGATACTCTGTTTCTCTGTCTGAAATCATTCAGCAGCTCACATCTCAGTTTTTCAAGGCTTTCACCTGTTTCTCCAGCAGGGTGCGCATGACAATAATAAACTTCAGCTCTTTTAGGTTTCTTAACATTTTTGGCTGGAAAGCACTCATCCCTGGACTTGTTCTTTAATGAAGTAAGAGTGAATTCAGGGCAACCAATGTTGTGCATCTTTGTCCTGTAGTTTGCCATTTTATGTTTGAGGCTGACTATCCATCCACCATATCCATTCACTGATCCTTTATCTCTCAAACATGGAAACTTTTCCTTTGCAACCTCATCTATCTTGCTATCTTGTGGGTATGCTGTGTATTTGAAAATTTCTTCAGCCAACTTTTCCAAAATGCCAGACTTAAACCCGATTGAGTGCTTGGGGAATGCTGGGTTGGAGAGCTAAGACTCAGATGAGAGTGCTCTGATAGGTAAACCAATTTGACGGTGCTTTTGTCTTGTATATCTTGAATTGATGTCAGATTCGTGAATTCGTTATTAAAGTCTATGTCCATATACTGAAGACAGAAGTCTCTGATTATACCAAACAAATTGTGTGATGTAAATTCTCAATTGAGTCTGGCATCCCTGAAGGGAGGTCCAATCGTCTGAAGTCATTTTCTTCCACAATGACTCTGAGCTTCACACGTAATCTGCCAATGGGTAATGATCTACAAGGGCATCAAGGTGAACAAGAGAACCTGCAAAGTGGGACATGACTCATAAGCCCTGAAATGCTCCCAATACCATGCACTCATTTCTTTCACAGTGAAACTCAAATTCTCATCCACAACAACCATCTGGACAATTTCACCAAATTCTAGCAAGCCACCGAAAAAGGGCACAGACAACAATCATGACATTCCTGTAGTTTATACCATTAACAGACACAGTCTTTGTGAGATTAACACAAGTGAGATCAGGATATGTCTGTTTAAGAGCCTTCACTACATCCTGATTCAAAATATCAATAGGAACAGGTGAGACAGTTGGAACAGCTAAGCTAGACTTGTCTAGTCTTGGTAGTTGACTCCAAGTGATATGCCAACATGAACTGTTTCACTGCCAGAGACAAGTATGTTTTTAAAGGAATGTGTGTGTGACCTGCTTGAAAAAATTATGCTTTGCCTCAAATCTCAGCATCCACATCCCTACTAACAGGCCAGAAATTTGATCATCTGGATAATGATTCACATAATGATGTTTCGGCAAAAGTTTTATGCCCGGAAAAACCTCTTGCAACCTGCTCCGAATTTTGGTTTGAAGATTTGCAATTGATTCAGTTGTGTGCACTGGTGCAACAACTAACCCAACAATATCTTTGAGGTTCATCAGGACCTGCCAAGCTGGCTCATCTGGAGGTACCAACTGTCCAAAAAAGAATCGAAGTAGTCCATCCAAAACGGGAACCCCCGTTTTCATGCGCATTGCCTCCAATGCTTTTATTGGACATGAATAAACGTGGAACAGCATGAGGGTGTTTTTTTTGTCGGCCCAAGTATTTCTGGATGATTTCATTAAGACAATTAAGAGTCAAGAATCCCTTAGAAATTAACACATTTAGGCAATGTGCCAACTCAACTGGTAATATGCCTTCAAATATCAGGTGGGTAACCAGTACTGACATTGAAATGGGAAAGACGTGCAGACAAAGCACACCGTCTTTTGACACCACAACAAGGCTTTTCAGCATCCTCTGCTGATCTGACATGCATTTCATGCATCTCTTTGCTTCAGAGAGTAAAAACATCCAAACTCACTTCCTTGAGATATTACGCAGCACCTGAAAGTAGTCCCCAGCTCAGTAGCCTATGATATAGCTGAGGACTACATTCAGGCGCTGCGTCATATCACTGCGCCTGCTGCACACATGGTACGGCAGCAAATTTCCTTGATTATTACGCCGGAATGAGAGTATAGATCCTAGCCATATCAGCCTAGAAAATCGTAACTTTTCATTTTCCGCCGGTCTTAGTACACGATGTAACTACAGAAGAGTTAAGAGTTATTATCGTAACTCTTTGGTCATTTTTAAGCGAGATGCTAACGGTCTAATCCGATTCAATGATCTATGCTAAGCTAAGCTAAAAGTGTTACCGCCAGACCCGGAGATCGGCTGAATGGATTCAAAAACGGTAAAACTCAACTGTTTAACTCTAGGGGAGTTGTAAAATGAGCCTATTTCCAAAAAAAAGTGGAGTGTTCCTTTAAAAGAAGTTGCAAAAACTTTAAGATTGGAACATACTGCATTGTTCTGGTATGTCTGTCATCCAAAATGTATTCTATTGGTTCATCAATTTTGAAATGATGATTGTAGTAAGTCTTGTGCTTAAATGATGTTCCAAGTGGAAATCCTTTACTAATTGCATTAGAAACTGGATTAGACATACACGTGCGTAGCAGTTGCAAGTTCTTCAGTGACTGACCAGTGCAGCTGCAAGTCATGTCTATTCAGTATTTCATGTATCACATTTTTTTGCATTGCAAACAGAAGGTGTGCTCAACAAATAATGGAGCTCCTCCATCAATTCATCAACTGCAGCACTTCATCATCTGGATTATCCACATCTGCATCACTGTGACTGCTATCTGCATATATATTGACATAAGAACATGCAGGTTCAGATTCGGTTGGATCATAAGGCTCAGATTCTACACTGGTCAGTTCAGCATCAGGGTCAATAGATTCAGCAACACTCTCTTGAACTACACCATCGTTAAAATCCATCAGTGTATGCAGCTTATGTTTGTGACTTTTGTGATTCTTAAAGTTACTGTATACATTGCATTCATAGTCACAGCTTTTGAACATACAGGTGACCGTCTCATTGTTTTTGAGGTGTGTAGAAAATTGTTTCAGACTTATGTGTAGAAAATAGTCACATTCTGTCCCAATTTTACAGAAAGAACATAAGTGACAGGAAAATGAAACCACGGGCTCAGGTTGCTTAGAGCTATCGGTGTGATACCTGGACAAATGTGTCATAAGTGCATTCCAAGTTTTAAAATTACTAGGGCAGCCAGGATGAATACATTTGAACTGATGACTATGCCCAAAATGGCCACGAAACAACATTTTTTCTAATTGGCTTTAAATAATTGACATAGGCTTGTTCAAAACACAAAGAAAATCTATCAAAACCACTTTTTTTAGTAAAATGAAAAATTAAATAAAAAATAATTGAATCAGCTACATTTAATTATGCTGTATTTAAGGCCAAATTCATTTTTTCCCCAGTGTGCTTCATCTTTCAACAAATGTTTCTTTGCAAACTCTCCATTACATTGTGCCTCATTTACAGAACAAGATTCTCTGAACAAAAATCCTCAAGCAGGATCCAGGATGTCATTAAAATAAACAATCCACTTATTCCTGACGGGATCCTTCTAAAATATGTTCAGAGACGTAAATGGACGGTTTAAACTAGGGATGTTCACTTTAACCGTTAACCAACCGATAAGAATTTTGACCAATTAATACAATCAATTAAACGGTTTAAAGTGAACATGAACATCCCTAGTTTAAACCAAATGTAAGAAATTGAATGTGCATCTGTACACTGTATCCAGTGTAGACGAGATAGTGGCAGTTATGTATGGCGTTCCAATGGGTTCTTTAATATGACTTTGCGCCAGGCACTCGTCTCACTGAAAGCCTCACTCGACGTCTTATGATTTTTTTTTATTCTACTATGCTTTGCATCTGTGACACTGTACTTCATTCATAGGTCGGAAAAAAAGATGTTCCACCCAATGTGCTGCAGCAGCCTAGAAATGCAAAGACAAAGGTGATGACTTTTCCGAGGAAGGCTTTATCAAAGCAGAAATGACAAAATGCTTAGGGATAAAATATCACACCTACAGCCTATTATATAAAAAACGGCCTATCTTTTAACAAACAATTCAATTAAAATGTCAAACAAACAAAATAAACTAAATAAAAGTACTTTGATTTTTTTCAACCCTTGAGTTTTGTAATTTTTTTTTGCACCAATTGCTTGATGTGATATCCAGGGCCGGCCCAGGCTCTGTTGTATGGAAGCATATGTGTAGCAAAATTCAATTTGAAATGTAATATACAAAATGTCAATGCAATATGTAAAATGGCAATGTATTTCTGTATTTAAATTTACATTTTCCCATACATATGTGCAACATTTAGTGCAAAATGAAAATGAAAATTCAATTATATAATTTAAGTTTGCCATTTTCTACACTAGTTTTAATATGCATATTAAAAACATATTTTAAAGCTTTATAAGTTGCAAAATTAAAATGAAAATGTATTACCCAAATTGATTAGATATGTTTAACATGTCCAAGCAAAAACTGTAGCAAAATGATCATTTAAATGCTGTTTTTCCTAAATGCATTTAGATTTAGGGGTAGGACACTTGGGATTGCATTTTCATCGTGAGACCGCGGGATAATTGTAGCAAAATTCAATGAGAGTTTCAAAATGCATTCTGAGCCAATGGTGCAGCAAAAGGGTAGCAAAACGGTGATTTAAATGTCTTTTATTTTTCTTAAATGCATTGACACTTACATATATGACGTTTCAATTGCATTTTCATTAAATACCCCGCGATGAATATAGTTGAAGTCATTGTGGATTTGAAAATGCATTCCGAGCGGAGCACGCCCCCTAGCTGTCAATCATTACATCGAGGCGGGGCTCGGCAACGGGACGCACAATAGGTCAATATTCACCATTAACCAAACGCTTTTCACCTGCCTGCCCATCCCTGCCCGTTTACGCTCGGATTGATGCACATAAGCAAACAGACAGTGCTATTCTACACTTATTTACTACCTTACCTTATATTTTATTACTCTTTTATTTTTAATCCGTAAAATAGCGCGTGTTCCGTGGCACCCAGGGACATGCAGAGAGTTCCTCAGGGGCAGGGGCTCAAATGTGAAAAAAAAGTTGCAATGTGAGAAAGAAAAGAAAATAATTATATATATGTATATAGTTAACTAATCGCTCAAAAGTCGGAAAATTCCTGTTTATTTTTACATAGGCTATCTGTCAATCTGAGGCGTTGCTATGGGTTGCGAACGCTTTGCTTGACTGACTGATATTCAGTCTGTTCAGAAACCATAGGCTCTCAAGCCATAGCCTAATAGCCTATAGTTCTTTCGGTGAGTGGGTCGACGGAAGGAAAAAAATAAACCAAACAATATTTTAAACTTTTTTTCATCAATATTCAAAGCTAGTGTGTCGATTTAATTAAAAATCCATATATTATATATTTTAGAATATTATAATATTCTAAAATAATTATAAATAATTATAATTCATCGTTTGTCATGTACAACCCCAAATCAGAAAAAGTTGGGACAGCATGGAAAATGCAAATAAAAAAATAAAGTAGTGATTTCTAAATTTACTTTGACTTGTATTTCATTGCAGACAATATGAACACAAAATATTTCATGTTTTGTCTGGTCAACTTCATGTCATTTGTAAATATACATCCTTTCCTGTCATTCAGACCTGCAACACATTCCAAAAAAAGTTGGGACAGGAGCAATTTAGGGCTAGTAATGAGGTAAATTGGTTAAATAATGATGTGATTTGAAACAGTTGATGTCAACAGTTGATTGTAATTATGATTTGGTACAAAAGCAGCATCCAAGAAAGGTCTAGTCCTTTAGGAGCAAAGATGGGCCGATGATCACCAGTTTGCCAACAAATACGTGAGAAAATTATTGAAATGTTTAAAAACAATGTTCCTCAAAGAAAGATAGGAAGAGATTTGGATATTTCACCTTCAACAGTGCATAACATAATTAAAAGATTCAAGGAATCTGGAGTAATTTCAGTGCATAAAGGACAAGGGCGCAAGCCTAAGCTGAACAACCGTGATCTCCGATCCCTCAGGCGGCACTGCATCAAGAATCGTCATTCATCTATAAGAGATATCACCACATGGGCTCAGGACTACTTTGGCAAACCTTTGTCAAGTACCACAATACGTAGTTACATCCACAAATGCCAGTTAAAACTGTACTGTGCCAAAAGGAAGCCCTATGTTAACAGTGTCCAGAAGCGCCGTCGACTTCTCTGGGCTCGGAGGCATCTGGGATGGACCATCACACAGTGGAAACGTGTACTGTGGTCAGATGAATCAGTATTTCAGGTATTTTTTGGGAGGAATGGACGCCATGTGCTCCGGACCAAAGAAGAAAAGGATCATCCAGACTGTTACCAGCAACAAGTCCAAAAGTCAGGGTCTGTCATGGTATGGGGTTGTGTCAGTGCCCTTGGCAAAGGTAACTTGCACTTCTGTGATGGCACCATTAATGCTGAAAAGTAAATAGAGATTTTGGAGCACAATATGCTGCCTTCAAGAAGACATCTTTTCCAGGGACGTCCATGCATATTTCAACAAGACAATGCAAAACCACATTCTGCACACATTACAAAGTCCTGGCTGCGGAGGAAGAGGGTACGGGTACTTGACTGGCCTGCCTGCAGTCCCGACCTGTCTCCAATAGAGAATGTGTGGCGCATTTTGAAGCGCAAAATGCGACAACGAAGACCCGTACTGTTGCCCACCTTAAGACTTGTTTGCAGGAAGAATGGGACAAAATTACACCTGAAACACTTCATCACTTGGTGTCTTCAGTCCCTAAACGTCTTTTAAGTGTTGTGAAAAGGAATGGCAACATTACAAAGTGGTAAATGCTTTACTGTCCCAACTTTTTTTGGAATGTGTTGCAGGTCTGAATGACAGGAAAGGATGTATATTTACAAATGACATGAAGTTGACCAGACAAAACATGAAATATTTTGTGTTCATATTGTCTGCAATGAAATACAAGTCAAAGTAAATTTAGAAATCACTACTTTCTTTTTTTATTTGCGTTTTCCATACTGTCCCAACTTTTTCTGATTTGGGGTTGTATAATACACCAACCAATCATGATCTGGCTCAAGTTCAAATTTCATTGGACAATAATGTGAAGTGGAGCGGTCATTCTCCGTTCTTATTCATAAATCGGTAGAAAATGACATGGGACAGAAGAGCTTATTTATGGAGCGATCTGGATCTGTGGTTTGTCTCATTTTATAAATCAAATTACATCGCTGAGAAAATAGATGCTGAATGACTACAAAAGCACTGCACAAAAAAAGGTAATCAGTAGGCTATTGAATTCACTTATATTTATGTATGATATCCTACACCGTTTCATGAAACTCCTATAGTTCATGAAGCCCAAGTGCCACCTACAGGCCTGTTAAGTGAAGTGTAGGCTGCCGAAATGGTGACATGAAAGGACTTTATTATATTACCATTTTTGATAATGCAGCATTATGAAAGTGTCTTATGCTCATCACGCCTGCATTTATTTGATCAAAAATACTGAAAAACTGTAATAATGTGAAATATTACAATTTAAAAGTATGTTTTTCTATTTTAATATACTTTAAAATATAATTTATTTCTGTGATTCAAAGCTGAATTTTCAGCATCATTACTCTAGTCTTCAGTGCATGATCCTTCAGAAATCATAATAATATGCTGATTTATTATCAGTGTTGGAAACAGTTGTGCTGCTTAATGTTTTGTTTTTATTTTAATTTTATTTATTTATTTTGGAACGGTGATAATTTTTTGGGGTTCATTGATAAATAAAAAGTTTAAAAGAACAGCATTTATTCAAAATAGAGATGTTTTCTAACGATGTTGATCTTTACTATCACTGCTTCTATTAATTTAAAAAATCCTTGCTGAATAAAAACTAATTTATTTAAAAAAATATATATATATACTGACCGCAAGCTTTTGAACGGTAGTGTGTATTGTTACGAAAGTTATATTTTGAAAATATGCTGTTCTTATTTAACATTTTATTCAAAGAATCCTGAAATAAGCATTGCATAAAATGTATTTTACAGTATATTACATTTTTGATCAAATAAATGCAGGCTTGATGACCATAAGTGACTTAATGAATATTAATGTATCCAAACTTTTGACCTATAATGTTTTTTTTCTCACATTGCAACTTTTTTTTCACATTTGATCCCCTGCCCTGAGGAACTCTCTGCACGTCCCTGGGTGCCACGGAACACGCGCTATTTTACGGATTAAAATAAAAGAGTAATAAAATATAAGGTAAGGTAGTAAATAAGTGTAGAATAGCACTGTCTGTTTGCTTATGTGCATCAATCCGAGCGTAAACGGGCAGGGATGGTCAGGCAGGTGAAAAGCGTTTGGTTAATGGTGAATATTGACCTATTGTGCGTCCCGTTGCCGAGCCCCGCCTCGATGTAATGATTGACAGCTAGGGGGCGTGCTCCGCTCGGAATGCATTTTCAAATCCACAATGACTTAAACTATATTCATCGCGGGGTATTTAATGAAAATGCAATTGAAACGTTATATATGTAAGTGTCAATGCATTTAAGAAAAATAAAAGACATTTAAATCACCGTTTTGCTACCCTTTTGCTGCACCATTGGCTCAGAATACATTTTGAAACTCTCATTGAATTTTGCTACAATTATCCCGCGGTCTCACGATGAAAATGCAATCCCAAGTGTCCTACCCCTAAATCTAAATGCATTTAGGAAAAACAGCATTTAAATGATCATTTTACTACAGTTTTTGCTTGGACATGTTAAACATATCTAATCAATTTGGGTAATACATTTTCATTTTAATTTTGCAACTTATAAAGCTTTAAAATATGTTTTTAATATGCATATTAAAACTAGTGTAGAAAATGGCAAACTTCAATTATATAATTGAATTTTCATTTTCATTTTGCACTAAATGTTGCACATATGTATGGGAAAATGTAAATTTAAATATAGAAATACATTGCCATTTTACATATTGCATTGACATTTTGCATATTACATTGCAAATTGAATTTTGCTACACATATGCTTCCATACTGTTGGTGCCCTAGGCGAGATTTTAGATTTCTACCCCCCACCCCGCTAAAAAAATTCAGAAAATGCAGATTATTCTAAACTTTACTATAATATAATATAACATAAATACTGATAAGTATTAGCATAAATAAGTAGTAAATAAATTGTGATAATAAATAAATGCGCCTTGTAGGTATTTTGAGTGAATCTGTTAAAACATTGAAGAGACCAGACATGAGTTATAGCCTACTCCCAAACAGAAATGCAACCCACAACTATGCCTACAGTGACAAGTAGTTATTACAACAAAGAAAAATATGACTAACAGTCTATGTCTAACAGACAACAAAGGCAACAAAATAAAGGCTACATTTTGTAATTTCTTTGTAGATGTTAGCCAGATAGCTAGCTAGTTAGTCTAATTACTAATCCTACATCAGTACTTCTGCAGCGATGTAGGACGATTTTGAAGTTGGAGGAGAAAATGAGATGGGAGTTTTTCGACATACCCTGTCATGAACTGGATAAAACAGAGTTCACGCAGAGCTAGACAAGAGGAGCGTTTGAGGTTAAAAAGTATATAAATTGTATTTTTTTTTAGAAAATAACCAATCGTTATGCTAGATAAGACCCTTCTTCCTGGGCTGGGATCGTTTAGAGCCCTTTGAAGCAGAATTTAAACTGCATTTTGGAAGTTCAAACTCGGGGGCACCATAGATAGAAGTCCATTATATGGAGAGAAATCCCGAAATGTTTTCCTCAAAAAACAATTTCTTTACGACTGAAGAAAGAAAGACATGAACATCTTGAATGACAAGGGGGTGAGTACATTATCTGTAAATTTTTGTTCTAGAAGTGAACTACTCCTTTAAGAGCACATAAATGGCAAAACTATTTTAACTGCCTGTGCCATGCATAATTAATGCATTATGATGATGTATTATAATTATGTCATGACACAGAAAGTGTTTAAATTATTCCAACATGACATGTCAAATTTTATGACTTTTCATTGATGTCAATGTTATTTTATTCTAACATTATTTTAATCAGTTCGATGATAGATCAGTACTAAAATTATGTTAACTGTGGTGCACTGAAATTATTTTGCTTAATATATGGGTGTAGGAGCACATGATGGTCACAAGAGGGCGAACTACCGACCAAAAAATAAAAATAAAAAACTTTTAGTGCGGCACCCCCCAGTCATTTTGCACCCTAGGCAACTGCCTATGTCGCCTATGCCACGTGCCGGCCCTGGTGATATCTGTCCTTGTCTCTAAGGCAATTCCTCTGTTAGGCCCCAGTAAGACAGAACATGTTTTTGCAGTGAGAGGTGCCTTTTTTAAAACTGTTTTCTATTGGCATTGAGCAATTTGTGCGTTTGGAGAAACTTTTGGTGGCTGTCGCAGGTTACCTGGAGCTGTATGACTTCACGAACCGCAACTATCACAATGTTAACAAAAAGCAGCAGGCCTGGAGGAAAGTTAATTAGTTTAATTAACAGCAAACCAAACCAAAGATTCTCGAGCGTTCACGCTATAATCTTGATTAGGCTGACAGGACAGCTGATTCGGTGGTTACCTAATAAAAAAAAAAAAAAAAAAAACGTGCACTGCTCTTTTCTAAATTAAAAAAAGTAAATCAAAAAAAGTCAGTGCGGCGCGCCTAATTTTCAAACTAGAAAAATGCATTCTGTCTTTCTTTTTCTGTTTGCAAATAGTGGACATTTTACGTGACTTATTCTCATCAAAAAATTTCAAATCTTTTATTGCTTGAATTTCTTCCTTTATTTGCACTTCCAGTTCATTGACTTTATGGAAAATGTCTTTAGGAATTCTCTCCCATGTTTGTAGAGTCTTCGCAATACTTTTCAGCTTCCTGGTAGTTGAACTAGGCCTGTCTTTCCCACAATTTCATTGTGTATAGGCTCCACTAACTGTTAATAGCTTTTTCTGATTTTGTCTCACTTATCTCATTTAAATAAGTAGTAGACAAGCACATTTCACATTTCAAGCACATTCATTCATGATATGAGAAAGTACAGTAGTCACATTTGTTGTCATTATACCTAAATTAAATATCTCAACACCAATACTAAATTGATACTATGGCAAAAACAAGAAAACAACAACAGGAAAAGTCATTGAATAATATAACTTTTTATTTATTAATAAACAACCAGTGTTTGCTGTCTGCTGAAACAGAGTAGAACTGTTTAAATATTAGTGCTGTCGCGTTAACACAAATTCATTTTAATGGCACTAATTTTTTTAACGCGCGATTAACTTATTTAATGTATTAACGTAGCGCGTATTTTCTGTTTGGCCCGTGGCCCAACCCGTAGTTGGAGAAATGGAGATGCACAGTGTTGCCAACTTAGCAACATTGCAGACCCCTTTAGCGACGTTTTTCCCTTCAAAATAGCGCCCAAACCTAGTTTCTGAGAATCACCGGTACTGCCCATAGACTGTATAAAAACAGTTACTGCCGTGCGATCGCAAGGTCTTGCTCTCCCAGCGCTCGCACACCTCTTGCGCGCTCTCTCTCTCTATCTGCGTCTGCTCTGTTCAGCGCGTGGCAGAGAGGTCACCGTGATTTTGCCAAGTAGGATGTGATCCTGGATTAACACGCTTTGTTGGTCCTGGATCAACATTTCAATCAACCAATCACAACCCTCTGATGTCATCAGTGTGTGCCGACCAAACTATCATCAATCCATTTTTGAATCTTTCCCTCCTTTTTTCATGCAGACAGACCCCAAAGAGGTAAGTTATTCTGTATATCTTCTTTTTTTCAGCTTCCTTCCTACTCAAATGTAATATTATAAGTGTATTTATTACATTTAAAAAATACATGAAATTGAATACTTACATGAGTGTAATGCTACACTGAACAACTGCATTCAACAGGTTTGTGCAGTTTAGCTAATGTGCAAGTATTTCCCTCGCCTTTGTGACCAAAAGTAGCAGTGTGTGCAGTAAAATGAATGTAGGAGTGCATGCGCGAATAAAAAGTAAATTCATAGATTTGTTTTTTTTTTTAATTTACGGTCATAAAAAGCTTGGGGGGGGGGGTAACCGCGATATGGCTTGTGATAGTTAAATTTCAAAAGGCCGTGATTTAATTAAATATGAGCCCTGTTTCATAGTAACTTAAGAACGTTGTGCTATTGCGCGGTCTACAAGTTCGCCGTTTCATAGCATTTTATGATCAGTTGTTCATTAATGCCTAGCGATTGTTTATGATCTATATATCCAAATATCCAATGTTGATGAATTATTGCAATGTTAACTTTATGGAGTTCATATTTTGAAAAATGTTTTAGATGGTTATGAGAGTGCATTATTTATCTCCCTTGTGTGTTTGAATGAGTAGCTGGAAGTAGTAAAGACATTTCAAAATAAAAGTTCCATGTGTGTTGGCATGTTGATCCTGGATCATCACAATAATTTAAATACAGTCTAAATTCACTAATGTTGATCCTGGACCATCGTAATCATAATCAATATAGTCTAAATTTACTAATGTTGATCCAGGACCATCATAATCAATACAGTCTAAATTCACTGATGTTGATCCTGGACCGTCATAATCATAATCGATACAGTCTAAATTCAATAATGTTGATCCTGGACCGTCATAATCAATACAGTCTAAATTCACTGATGTTGATCCTGGACCGTCATAATCATAATCAATACAGTCTAAATTCAATAATGTTGATCCTGGACCGTCATAATCAATACAGTGTAAATTCACTAATGTTGATCCAGGACCGTCATAATCAATACAGTCTAAATTCACTAATGTTGATCCAGGACAATCATAATCAATACAGTGTAAATTCAATAATGTTGATCCAGGACAGTCATAATCAATACAGTCTAAATTCACTAATGTTGATCCTGGACCGTCATAATCAATACAGTGTAAATTCAATAATGTTGATCCTGGACCGTCATAATCATAATCAATACAGTCTAAATTCAATAATGTTGATCCTGGACCGTCATAATCATAATCGATACAGTCTAAATTCAATAATGTTGATCCTGGACCGTCATAATCAATACAGTCTAAATTCACTGATGTTGATCCTGGACGTCATAATCATAATCAATACAGTGTAAATTCAATAATGTTGATCCTGGACCGTCATAATCAATACAGTGTAAATTCAATAATGTTGATCCTGGACCGTCATAATCAATACAGTGTAAATTCACTAATGTTGATCCAGGACAATCATAATCAATACAGTCTAAATTCAATAATGTTGATCCTGGACCGTCATAATCAGAAGAGACTAAATTCACTAATGTTGATCCAGGACCATCATAATCAATACAGTCTAAATTCAATAATGTTGATCCAGGACCATCATAATAATTTTTAAATGGAGTAGAGCATAGCTAACAAAATTTCCAAAATACCATCCAACTCATAAATTTATTTGAATTTTTGATGACAGTAGTGACTCATGGCTTCTATTTTTATTGAAGCAAGTTTTTAAGAGTTTGGTAAAGAATAATTTAACTTCTTAGTTGATGTTTGCACACACTTTTGATGCTTTTTACAGTGTGAGAGAATTTTAAAGGGAACTGTAGCATTTGTTTGTCTCTTAACCCAAATTCCTTTTTTATTCAATTATTTACAGAGATACTTTCTGGATTAACAGTTTTGGATTCATCATGACTGGTAAGAGCACATGTTTGATAAACATGAAAATGCCCTTTAGAATTTTTTTATTTTATTTGATATATTTTTTAAATAAATTATTTCTTTCTTTCTTTCTTTCTTTCTTTCTTTCAAACACAGATCTCCCATGGGTTTCACTAGTGGGCTGTATTGGGCCATATAGCCTTTCGGCAGCCCATTTTAAAGCACTTTACGAGCCAGCATACATATCAGATGTGGTGAGATATTAATGCATTATTAATGATAGATGCATTTTAGAATGTTATTTAAAAAAAAAAAAAAAAAACTGGGTTCTAACTATAACTATTATCAATAGGTCATCGATGCCCTCATGTTTATTATCTGCAAGGTATGAAGTATATTATTTGTTATGAACCATTGTAACTTTTTTTGGCACTATAAACCTGCCATTCCTTTTTCCATTAAGAAATTTGAGGATGTGTACAGTGTTTGCACCCAATCTATGACCAAGATTCTGTCTGGATCACAGAGGGTCAAAAGCCACTACTTTTGAAAGGTGAAGTAAATATTATTTACATACCCAAGAATATATTATTTAATATAAGGCATATGCCTGTCTAAAGAATGAAGCTCTGACACTAGCAACACCATCTGGAATTCCTGAAATAAGTGTAATTTTCAGTGGATTTTTTAATATAGGTCTTACTTTGTTTGAGCCAATGTAGCATATGTATGATAATGATATGTTTCCAGATAAGAATCGATTTTAGCTCTTAAGAGTGTTCTCTATGACCAAGGTTATGAACACATACACAGTTACTCAAAAATGCTTTTTGATATAAACATGCAAGGACATGCTTCATATGCTATTTAAAATTTGCTGTCTGTTCAGTCACATTGATCTAAATCAGGGGTTCCCAACCTTTTTTACTCCGGGGCCCACCTTCTTCTCCAAGGCCCCCCTATGCCTGACATTTCCTCTTATACTAGGCCTACTTCCGCAGCAAAGAAAAAAGTGTTTAATTGTAAACTTTTTTTATTAACCAAAACATTTGTTTTGCCTTATTCTTCTACTGCATGTTATTTAAAAACAAACAAAAACAATTCAAACAAACTTTAAATTAAAGCTATACTTTATAACTTGAAAGAAAACCCTCTGCTCAATTCTAACTTTTTAAAGTAATATATATATATATATATACACATATACAGATTTAAAGCTCCTGAATTCTTTACTTCAGACACACTTTACAACTTCAGAAAACGTTTTCTTAAATAAGTGAATCTGACATACCAAACAGGACAACAGATGCCAAAAGACCACTCAATAAATCTGTCCCTTTGAACTGGACTGACTGAATATCTACTGTTTTTATCCATTAAAAAAAAACATACAAATGAAATATACAGCAAATATATTCTAAATTTGTTGAAACGCATCGATCTGAAGGCGGTTCGACGAAGATGAGATTAGTGAACAGTTACTCCGCCAGGGCGCGTCTGATGTTCATATGTGCATAAACATCACTGAGCCTCCATGGGTGAGCATCCATTATAAAACACTCACAGGACATTCATTTGGACAACTATGCAAATATATTGAAATTTAACGATAGGGAAAATACGATAGGGATCAGAGCTCCGAGAGCGCACATAGTTTGTGAATCAGTAATGCGTGCCTAATGTACGACTCTGACATACAGGAGGCACGCGCAAGTTCGTTATTATTACTCTACTCGTCTTTACCATTATATTAGCGCAACGGTTTGCTTCATGCAGCCGAGAGGTGTAGTTTGCGTGCAGCGGTTGGAAGTTTTGAAGCCGCCGTTCAGTCTGTATTTAACAGTGCTGAGGCTTGCTGCGCCGAGTCTGAAGCAATCAATCACAGAGCACGAGAGAGGCCGTGCTTTGATCATTTTAATTTAACACATTAATAATGAAATTAAACAATTGTAGAATAATATTTAAATTAATTTTAAGATGTCTCGCGGCCCCCCTGGACCATCACTGAGGCCCCCTAGTGGGCCGCGACCCCCCTGTTGGGAACCCCTGATCTAAATGATAGTTTAAAAAAAAAAAGAAAAAAGATCTGTGGTCGAGGTGAAAACTTCCAGGGTTTCTGAGGACATGGAGACTGTGAAATTTGAGTATAGAATCAGAATATTGTGAGCCAAAAGCGAGTACAACATATTTTTTAAATTCATGGCATTGATAGGTTTTTATTAGCCTCCAAAGCTTCCTGTCATGAATCCTGGCCATGGACTTTCCTTCATTCACCACCAGAGGTCACTCTCCCAGCACATGGACTTTCACACAGTTACAGATCACTTTAGGACTGCATTTCCCATCATCCACTGCACCAACACAGCTGTTTGCACTGATCACGCACACACCTGTTTTCCATCTCACAATCACCATCACCCAATCACACACACGCACACACACTATTTAAGCTCTGGACTTTCTGCCACTCACTGCCGAGTATTGTTAGCCCCGCTGCATACAAAGCGTTTCCCTAGTATTCTTAGTTTGATTTCCTGTGTTCTGATTCTGCCCGTGCTCCTGGATTATTCTCTCTGCCTAGCCCTCTGGATTAAGTTTGCCGATCGCCGACCTACGCTTGCCTAAGGATTACTCTTGTGTCTTGCCCATGCCATACCTGATTGCTACTGCCCGACCCTGCCTGTTTCGACCATGTTTTCTAATAAAAAGCTTGCATTTGAATCCGCATGTCTCACGTCTCGTCAGCTCCGTCACAGAATACTCGGCCAACTAGGATCCAGCAGCTTCTCAGACGGTCATTCAGCAGGTATGGACACAACAAGAATCCTGTTTGCCCTTAAACAAGGTCCTCGATCACTGGAGCAACATATTCGAGAGTTTTTAGTCTTCGCTAATTACTCAGATTTACCGGACATTATTTTGATTGAGATGTTTTGTGATGGCATTAATCAGCCTCTGCGATCTCAGCTCAGACGTGAGGGTCCGCGTTCATCACTGAGTTGTTTTCTGGATTTTGCTTTGTTGACTGTTGGCTCACTATTCACTGTGGGTGTCGCTGATGAGGATCGCGACACTGCATCTATGACAGATATGGTGGATGCACCAGAGTGCGCTCACAAGATGGCGGTGACAGCAGAGCCGGTTCACAAAATGGCGGCCACAACAACACCCCGTCATGTCAGTGCTGCCAGTCATGAGCCAATTCAAGTCGTCGCTGAGGTTAAAGAGCCAAGTCAAGTCACCGCTGATGTTAAAGAGCCAAGTAAAGTCCCAACTGATGTTAAGAAGCCAAGTCAAGTCGCCGCTGATGTTAAAGAACCAAGTCAAGTCACAGCCGATGTTAAAAGGTCAAGCCAAGCCACAGTTGATCGTCACGAGTCAAGCCAAGCCACAGTTGATCGTCACGAGTCAAGCCAAGCCACCGTTGACCATCAGGAATCAACCCCTCTTTCAGCTCATCAGCCAGAGCCACATCACGCCTCCGCTCAACAGCCAGAGCTACAACACGTTTCAGCTCATCAGCCAGAACCACACCACGCCTCAGCTCACCATCCAGAGTCAGACCACGTCACAGCTGACCAGCCAGAGTCAGACCACGTCACAGCTGACCAGCCAGAGTCAGACCACGTCACAGCTGACCAGCCAGAGTCAGACCACGTCACAGCTGACCAGCCAGAGTCAGACCACGTCACAGCTGACCAGCCAGAGTCTCCTCACGTCTCAGCGGAACTGCCAGACTCTGTCACACCGAGAGATTTAAGGTCAGTCCTTCGAGTTCTCCGGTTGATATCCAGCTTGAGGGATGCACTGCTGGTGTCTGTACGCACTGCTGGTATCTCCAAATCCACTCACTTTGACCCTCCTGTCCATGAACTATTTACCCTGTCTGAAGCACTTCCCAGGGTGGGGATCGCACTGTTGCATTTGGGCCACATACACCACCACTGTACTGCCCCAGGGGAAGGCATTTGCTGCAGAACCTCCCCAAGCGGTGGTGCGAGCCTCAGCCCCTGGCAAGGTGGTGGCGCCCAGTAATATACTCTCACCCGGTCAGGTTACCACCGTAGAACCTCCAGAGGTGGCGGCGTTAACTGCAGAACCTCCAGAGGTGTCGGTGGTATCCTCCTGTAAACTCTCACCCTGTCCTGTCACGGCTATGGAGGCCGTCTGTGAGCTCTCACCCTGTCCTGTCACGGCTAAGAAGGCCGTCTGTGAGCTCTCATCCTGTCCTGTCACGGCTATGGAGGCCATCTGTGAGCTCTCACCCTGTCCTGTCACGGCTAAGAAGGCCGTCTGTGAGCTCTCAGCCTGTCCTGTCACGGCTATGGAGGCCGTCTGTGAGCTCTCATCCTGTCCTGTCACGGCTATGGAGGCCGTCTGTGAGCTCTCATCCTGTCCTGTCACGGCTATGGAGGCCGCCTGTGAGCTCTCACCCTGTCCTGTCACGGCTAAGAAGGCCGTCTGTGAGCTCTCATCCTGTCCTGTCACGGCTATGGAGGCCGTCTGTGAGCTCTCGCCCTGTCCTGTCCCGGCCATGGAGGCCGTCTATGAACTCTCGCCCTGTCCTGTCCCGGCCATGGAGGCCGTCTATGAACTCTCACCCTGTCCTGTCACGGCTAGGAAGGCCGTCTATGAACTCTCGCACTGTCCTGTCACGGCTAAGGAGGCCGTCTATGAACTCTCGCCCTGTCCTGTCCCGGCCATGGAGGCCGTCTATGAACTCTCACCCTGTCCTGTCACGGCTAGGAAGGCTGTCTATGAACTCACGCCCTGTCCTGCCCCGGCCATGGAGGCCGTCTATGAACTCTCGCCCTGTCCTGACACGGCTAAGGAGGCCGTCGGTGATTCCCTGTCCGGCCCTGTCATGGCTACGGAGGCCGTCTGGGATTTCCTGTCCTGCCCTGGCACGGCCCCTGAGATCGGGAAGGCTCTCCCTGTGTTGTCTGTCTCTGTTCTCCCAGTGTTGTCTGTCTCTGCTCTCCCTGTGTTGTTTGTCCTTTTTCTCCTCTGCTTCCAGGTTCTGTCAGGGCTACCTGCCCAGTCTGCTTCCCTGCGGTGGTCTCTGGTCCCGTCTGTTCCGCCCTGGTGGGTTCCAGGTCCATCTGCTCCGCCCTGGGGGGCTCTGGTCCCGTCTGCTCCGCCCTGGGGGGCTCTGGTCCCGTCTGCTCCGCCCTGGCGGGTTCTGGTCCCATCTGTTCCGCCCTGGGGGGCTCCAGTTCCATCCTCTCCGCCCTGGCTTCCACATGGACCTGGCCCTCCGTCCCTCCCCCTGTTCCGCCTCCGTTCCACCGCCCACCTAGGATTGTTTAGGAGCGTCTGGAAGCCGCTCCTTGGGGGGGGGGGGGCTTTGTCACGAATCCTAGCCATGAACTTTCCTTCATTCACCACTAGAGGTCACTCTCCCAGCACATGGACTTTCACACAGTTACAGATCACTTTAGGACTGCATTTCCCATCATCCACTGCACCAACACAGCTGTTTGCACTGATCACGCACACACCTGTTTTCCATCTCACAATCACCATCACCCAATCACACACACTATTTAAGCTCTGGACTTTCTGCCACTCACTGCCGAGTATTGTTAGCCCCACTGCATACAAAGCATTTCCCTAGTATTCTTAGTTTGATTTCCTGTGTTCTGATTCTGCCCGTGCTCCTGGATTATTCTCTCTGCCTAGCCCTCTGGATTAAGTTTGCCGATCGCCGACCTACGCTTGCCTAAGGATTACTCTTGTGTCTTGCCCATGCCATACCTGATTGCTACTGCCCGACCCTGCCTGTTTCGACCATGTTTTCTAATAAAAAGCTTGCATTTGGATCCGCATGTCTCACGTCTCGTCAGCTCCGTCACAGACTGCAACAGTTTGTTTTAGTGTGGCAATTGCTGTTGCTTGCTTTATTTTCACTATTGTTTTAAAAATATTATTACATGTCATATTACAAAAGACACTGCATGTACGTGGGTATACAGTATATTGATTTTCTTAGCAACACTCACACAATAATACGCTTGTTGTCTGAATAGTGTTAAACACTGGTTTGCCGTTTATTACAAACACTGTAAGATGAAAAATAAAGTTATTGACCTGCATTGCCACCAAGGATAAAATGCTTGCCTCTTCATCTTTCAATTAAAGATTTAAGATTTTATCTGCTAAAAAACAGATACATTTAAAATAATTCACAAAACAATGAATTGTGAAAACTTTCATTAGCTCAGGCATGCATTTCTTATGCTGGGATCTTTAGGAAGGCTATGCAGAGTTTTTCGAGGTGCGGTTTCTTTTTCATTCACTAACAGAACAACATCTGAGTTTTCTTGCTCAACATCTTTATGCTACAGTTGTATGGCTCCTGTAATGGACAGACATAAGTTGTTCAGAACCTCCTTGATCACATATGATGATGATGCGTGTTAAGGGATGTGTCAAGGAGAACTTGTGATGTCATGATTCTCCCAATTTCACATTTTGGGCATTTCAAAACAGTAGGAAAGGATAATCACTATTTTAAACTGGGGAATTAGTTTTGAGTCCTGAAACTTGCAGTGCATTTTATATTAAAGTAACCTCTTACACACCAATCAGGCACAACATTATGACCACATGACTGATATGATGTTTGTCCTCTATGTGCTGTCAAAACAGCACTCATTAAAATTTCCAGTGACTTGTGCCACAGTAGGCCTTCTACTGAAGGCTCGAACCAGATGGGATATCCTTTGTTGGCCTCATGCATTGATGGGCCTTTTGTGGCCAGTTTGTGGTTTGTCCCTCCTCGGGCCACTGTTGGTAAATTCTCACCTCTGCTGACCGGGAGAAACCCACAAACCTTGATGTTCCAGAGATACTTTGACCCAGTCATAACAATGTGACCCTTGTCAAATTTGCTCAGATCTTTATACCTGCCCATTTCTCTTGCATCCAACACACTGATTACGAGAACTGATTGTTTGCTTACCATCTAATAAACCCAGACCTTAATACAGTATGTGGCCTTGTTAGATGATCAAAGGTATTCACTCAACTTGTGACTGATCACAATGTTGTGGCTCAAAAGTGTATGTAAAAATCATTTTTATTCTCCATTTCATGACCACTTTAAAAAGCCGACTTCATTTATGCTTTAGTTTGCTCAGGCCCTGCTTGATGGCAAAAGGTTGGTGGAGGGATATACCTCAGTGGAGATACCACAACTGAGGGCACAATTCTGCCACACTCTGCTTACCTCTTTAGGTACTCCCTTTTTTTTTTAAAATATACAATTGTATAATTATACTTACCTTAAACAAGATTACTAATTTCATGTTTTAATTAGGGTAGGATTATGTGCATGTTAATGTAAAAGTTTCTGCAAAATTATAGAAAAATTTAAGCAAGTTTCACTGCAGTTTCCAGATTAAATGGCCACTGAGAAGCACTTAAAGCTTTTAAATCAATTTGAAAGCAATCGATATTAGAGAAAGTGATTAGATAATAATACTGTTCTGTATTATATCAGAACTGTTAGAATATTGTATGTAGTATATTCCAGTACAGATATTTAGTTTAATGTAGTTTAGTATGACAGTTTATTTTAATTATATTACAATTATTTTGCCATTAAATTATTTTGTCATTATTCATGATAATGCTTTAAATAGCAGGTGGAGAAGGAAATGTTATGTTTCAACATCTACAAAATCAAGAAAGTAAGCACACAGAGGAAAGCACAAGACAAACTCCAGATGATAAGGATCAACAGGGAGGAGAGAAAATGGAAACTTACAAAACAGATAAAGTGGAAGTAAAAAAAGACCAATCAAAGGGTAAAAAACGCAAGGCAAGTGATGCATCAAATAGGGGAAAAAAGCAAGACAGCAAGGAGGAAAGACAGCCACAAACTTTTGACATGGACAGTGATGCAGGTCATGAAAGTGAGGAAGTAGGGGCAAGTGACAGTGCAGATTGTTCTCCGAATCACCCCACAGAGGACATTAAAGACATTAAAGTTTTTGGACGCTTAGCCCTCACTGGCCAGAAAAAGACCCAGTATGTTGTCACAAAAGAAGAAATTCAGCGCAGAATAGAAGGGGAGAACATGTCCTCTAATGTTTTTAGAGATCTGCTAGGCGTAAGTTTACAATCACATTGATAAAATGGTTATTTTATGATTGTTTTATATGTATGTTTTACTATTCATTTCTCTTTTTATTGTTCTAATGCATTATTGTTCATTCTTCTTAAGGGCCGCAAGAAAAATTTGCCTGAAATAGTCCTCACTCTTCCCAAGAAAATTAAGACTAAGACAAGCATTTTTAGTGCTTTAACAGAGGGTGAGGCTTCAGATCTAGCCATTGGTCTAACCAAAAGCCTATGTCAAAATGTCAGTCCAGAATTGGTACGCAAGGACATAAGTGACCAGAGTGCAGAAGTGACCAGGTATAGTACATTTGCTTAAAACCCAAAAATGAAAATTGTCATCATTGTCAACTCTCCCTCAAGTTGTTCTAAACCTGTATGAAATTATGTCTTCAGTTGAACAAAGAAGAAGATATTTTGAAAAAAGTTGTTGGTCCCCACTGACTTCCATTATATATTTTTTCCATACTGTGGAAATCAATGGCTACTGTCAGTGTTTGGTCAACAACATTCTTCAAAATAACTTCTTTTGTGCGTAACAGAAGAAAGAAACTCACACAGGTTTGGAACAACTTGAGGGAGATAAGTGATGACAATTTCATGTCTGGGTGAACTATTGCTTTAATGCACAGCTATGAATGTTGCTACTGATGTTGGCTGTTTGATTTAGTTTTTACAGTTTTATCTTTTTTTCATTAAAGGACAACTCTCGCTAATGTACGCGCCAACTTACAATCGGGCCTGGACTCTACATCACCCTTCAGTTTGTTAACCCACACATTTGGTCCACAGGCAGTTGATGGGGTGTTAGGTTTCATCATAGAGAGTTTAAAATGAAATGCAGTAATTAAACTTCATTGTTTTTTATTTTTTTAACACTAGCAGCACCAAACTTTTTGTGAATGTTCAGGTTAAATCAGTAAGCATTGTTTTCAGTTTTATCTCTACTGATTATATATAAATATTATGTGGGTCAACATGATCCTGTTTGTCTAAAATGCTCGTTAATTTTATAAACACATGTTCAGTGTAATTTTTTTATTTTTTTGACAAAGAATTAAAAATGTTTATTGGACAAATGAAGCATGTTTTCTCCTTTTGAACACTAACACTCAACTGTACTACCATAAATGTTTAGAAACTGTGATAGTCTATCCACATTGCAAAGGTAATTGTAAGTCATCTATGACGTGTATATATATATATATATATATATAAAAATCAAATTTATATTGAAAATCAATCGCATTTAAAAAAACATGAACAATTCTTTACAGATTTTTGAAAACAGTGTTGTTTAGGAATTACCATCCAGTTCACCAAAAGACATTTGACAATACTAAAATCAGCTTAACTTTATCACAATTTTTCAAAAAAAAAAAGGTATTCTGCACTCAATTTTCTATTTGTGTTCTTTTCATTTTCTTGCTTTTCTTGTTTTTGTTCTTCTTTTGAACCCTTCTGAATTTGTGTCAGAAATGCAGATTTTCTTTGATGCTGATAGTTTTTCAGTCTTTTTCCGGTGTTTTGCATTGTGTGAGAAGATTGGCCGTATCTTCATTGAAGTGTCATTGGTACAGTGCCTTTTTGACAGAAGACTTCTGTCGTCTTGGTACACGTTAACGTAAAGATCATTTATTTGCCGCTTGATGTTCTCTGGAACAGTCTGCCATCTTTTGACTATTTCAAGAACCTCTTCTAGTTTCTGGAAGTCTGAACTGCTGTCTTGTTGCATGAAATCCAAATCAGCAGTGTCAGTTTGATTGACAGAAAAGCACCTTTTTTCATTAATGGTCACTGTTACGTCCCGTAATGCTGTGGGAGGTGTTTCTTTTTGTGTCTGCCTTGTTCTGACTGTTAGTACTTTCAGATCCGGTGATTGGATGTCAGCCCGATCAATCCTCCCCGTCAACGTGATGATAACAACGATCTCTGAACCAATCAGGCATCCTCGTCTCCTATAAGGACTCGGAAGTGACGCAAGACGGGAGAGCGTGTTTTTTCTTAGATCGCTCTCGCTGGTCTGTAACGCTGTCAATCACATTCGAGTTTTGTTGTAATTATGATTTGTTGGTTACTTTGAGTTATTTCTGATTGCTCTATTCACTACTTGCTGTATGTGCTCAATTTTGAGTTGACTCGATTTTCACTTTCTCATCAAGTGTTGATGACTGAATTTATTTCTCGACTCATAGTGCTGAGACAAGGTTAGTATGTCACGTGACCTACACAATGCAACATGTAGTGTATCGCTTGTATAGAAACACTAGGATAGGAGTGAGAGCTATGGTTTGTATTTATGTTTTGTTAGTGAGTGTAGTTAGTTGGCGTTTACGCTGAAGATTTGTTTTCTTTTTCTTTGCTTAGATTAGCGTTGAATTGGTCAAAGATAGTAGGTGGTTTTGTTTTATTAATTTCTTTGCTTTCAGCTCCACTCACGTCTCAAACTGTTGAGTTTTGTTTTCAATGTATATAATTTGTAAATATCATTTATTTTCCTCTTTGACGTTTCCGTCATTATTGTAAATATGAAAAGTAACTGAATGTAACTTTGTGATGAACATAATTCCTCACTAAAGTTTTCTGACAAAGCACTTTTGGTTTCTGTTTGATTCATTACTTCACACATCTTATCCTTTAACTTACAGGCAGCTTTCCGATTCTAAAAACATCTTTAATTATTTTATTAATTTATCTTTTTTTGTGTTGACTTCCTTATTTCCCTAGACATTAATAATAATATCAACAGCCAAAATAGGGAGTCGTAACATAATTGGGGGCTCGTCCCAAAAGTTTATTTACTGCTGTAATTGGGGAGTTGTTTTGTTAACAGTATTGTTATTGAATAAGGAATTGTGTGTTGTTCTGATGCAAACGCAGTTCATGGTGGACAGCGTGATTTAGTTGATGGGTAGAGTACTTGTTCTTTATTATGAGGTATGTTATTGCAAATTGTGATAATATTAAGCTTACTCATGGCCTTTAATTTGCAAGGTTTTCTTGAGAATCCCTCGTTGGAGGTGATTGAAAAATGTAGGAAAGATGACTTGTGTTTAATAGCTACCCACTTCAAAATTCCAATTGCAAAGCAATCGTTAAAGAAACAGATTAAAACTGAAGTGATAGATTGGCTTTGTGATTTGGGGATTTTAAAACAGCCTGACGTTGACAAAGAGACCGATCCTGTTGGCGAGGGGCAGGATGAATTTGAAGTAGGTAAAGAGGAGGTAGAGATGGCCGCGACGGAGACCGAGGTTGATGTCGGGGTTGTTTTGCCACCTTTTGAACCTTTTTCACCAGGTACTCCCAGTTCGAGAGGGGAGACACAGACGAAAGTGCGCATCGCACGACTCCATATGGAGGCGCAGGACCGAGCGCAGGCCCGCCAAGCAGAGCTGGATCTCCGTCTAGAAGTCCGCAGGCTCGAAATTCAAGCGGACAAGGAGGTTAGGCTACGTAAGTTGGAGATTGATGCGGCTAAGGTTGCTTCGGTCCCCGCTGTTCAGCAGAGCTCCTTGTCGGTGAGTCATAATTCAGCTAACTCTGGTCCCACTACATTTGAGGTGGGCAAACATATTGCTTTGGTACCGAATTTTAGAGAATCTGAAGTGGATAGTTATTTTAATGCTTTCGAGAAAATAGCAACTTCTTTGGGTTGGCCTAAAAATGTGTGGTCATTACTACTTCAATGCAAATTAGTAGGCAAGGCTTTAGAAGTGTACTCTACCTTATCTTTGGAAGATGGTCTGAAATATGACGTAGTGAAACTGGCCATATTGAGAGCGTATGAGTTAGTTCCAGAGGCCTATAGACAACACTTTCGTAATCGTAAGAAACACGCTACTCAAACTTTTGTGGAATTTGCACGAGATAAGTCAATTCTTTTTGATAAATGGTGCACCTCTAGTAAGGCTGATGACTTTGACTTACTTAGAGAACTTATGTTGCTTGAGGAGTTTAAGCAGTGTCTTCCGGAGAGGATGGTATTGTATTTAAATGAACAGAAAGTAACGACGCTATCACAGGCTGCTGTGTTAGCGGACGAGTTCGTGCTTACCCATAAGAATGTTTTTCAGTCAACAGGCGCTGAAAAGAGTTTTGTACCGAGGTCTTCAGTGAATGTTCAACTGACTAAACAAAATGGTGAGAAGTCTAAAGAGACTCGAGAATGTTTTTATTGCCATAGGAAAGGGCATGTGATAGCTGACTGTCTATCTTTGAAACGTAAGCAGTACTTTCCGAAAAAAGAAGTGGCATTTGTTAACTCTGTTAATTCGTGTTTGTCGTCTGAACAAAGAGATGAGTTGCCAGATCCTACTTATTTGCCTTTTCTGTTTAAAGGTTTTGTCTCATTTACAAGCAGGAAGGAGGATCAGGTTGAGGTTCAGGTGTTGCGTGATACAGGAGCTGCACAGTCTTTCGTAGGTGCTGATGTCCTGCCGTTTTCAGATCAATCTTCAGTTGGTTCCAGTAGGTTAGTACAAAGTTTCAGTATGGAGGTTATGAAGGTGCCCATACATCGTATCCATCTTCAGTCTGAATTGATCACAGATTTTGTGGAGGTAGGAGTACGCCCTGCTTTACCAGTGAAAGGCGTGTCTTTCATTTTAGGTAATGATTTAGCTGGTGGGAAAGTGATACCTTCACTAGAAGTAATGGATACTCCACTAACCCAGCCTAAAACAGATGAGCTGTTTCAGAAATATCCCAGTGCGTTTCCTGCACGTGCTGTTACACGCGCCCAAGCTAAGAAAGATAATGATTTATCGTTATCTGACTCTTTCTTATGTACAGATGGTGAGCCTGAGGAAATTGCAGAAACCAAGTCTGATGACATTGATGAGGGGAGGGAACTTGTAATGAGCGACCCTTTTCCATTAACAGTAACCCGTGAAAAACTCATAGATGCTCAAAACAATGATCCTTCGTTAGCAAAGTGTTTCAAATTAGTTGAGGATGGGGAATCTGGTAATGTTTCATTCTTTGTTAAAGATGGCTTACTTATGCGAAGATGGAATAAAAGTAATTCTGTGGAGAATGAGTGGAACATAGTTTATCAGGTGGTAGTTCCTACCGCCTTTCCAAGATGGCGCTGCTATGTTCGGCTGCCGTCCGGGCCGCTCCGCTAAGACTATGCTTTTATTTACTTTTTTACTTACTTTTGATTTCTATTTTTACACACATAACATCGGCACTGATCACCTATGACAAAAGTACACTCTTGGACATCGGAAACCGCCTCACTAACCTGGTTCAGGACACTTTATCACCGAATCCATCGTGGCCTCTTGAGATTCTTCGGAACGCGGAGAACAAAGGACACAGGAGACGGAACAAAAAACACCGTGGAAATAGCGCTGGTATTCGGAACAGATTGAGGAAAAGGGCTCACAGTCCTCCTTTACCGAGCATTCTGCTCGCTAATGTCCAATCCTTGGATAATAAGATGGACGATCTTAGAGCCAGGATTAGTTTCCAACGGGACATAAGGGACTGTAACATCATCTGTTTGACTGAAACATGGCTCACGCCCTCGGTTCCAGACACTGCTGCAACGCCGTCTGACAACTTCTCTGTTTTACGGATGGACAGAACAGCGGAGGCTGGTAAATCCAAGGGTGGTGGTGTGTGTTTCATGACTAACAAGGAATGGTGTGACCCCAGGAATATCTCCTCTCTGTCGCGATCCTGCTCGCCTCATCTGGAACATCTATCCATCATTTGCCGCCCATTCTATCTACCCCGCGAGTTCTCCGCGGTCATCGCTACTGCCGTTTACATCCCTCCACAGGCAGACACGAGCTTGGCTTTGTCTAAACTTCACGATGTGATCAGCGGCTACATTAACCAACATCCTGACGCTGCCTTTATCATCGCGGGGGATTTTAACAAAGCCAACCTCAGGCAGGTCATGCCGAACTTTCACCAGCATGTATCCTGTCCAACCAGAGGACCGAATACACTGGATCACTGCTACTCTCAGTTTAAGAACGCCTACAAAGCCCGCTCTCTACCTGCTTTTGGTAAGTCTGACCACGCCGCCATCTTCCTCACACCGGAATACAAACAAAGACTCACACAGGAACCCCCGGTGAAGAGGGAAGTGACGCGTTGGTCCTCCCACTCTGAAGCTATGCTGCAGTCGGCTCTTGATGACGTCGACTGGGACATGTTCAGGGCGAGCTCATCTGACGTCAGCGAGTTCACGGAGGTAGCAGTGAGCTTTGTAAACACACTTACCGAACAAGCTACAGAAACAATAACTGTAAGGACCTTCCCTAATCAGAAACCGTGGATGGACAGATCAGTCCGTGATGCGGTTAACAAACGCACTGCCGCATACAACGAGGCTCTTTTGTCTGGGAATATGCGCGAATATAAAGCTTCGTGTTATGCTCTCAGACGTGCTGTAAGTGCCGCCAAACATCGCTACAAAGAGAGAATTGAGTCTCATTTCCAGCTCAATGACTCTCGACGCATGTGGCAGGGACTAAGGACCATCTGTGCCTTTGGAAACAAATCCACCGCGGAGGTGAGAGCAGATCCGTCGCTGGCCGAGGAATTAAACACCTTCTACGGCCGCTTTGAAAGCAACGGAGGCATCGCGGCTCTGCCGAGCAGTGCGTCAGGAAGCAACAGGCAGAGAAGCGAGAATCATGTGATCACCGTGACGGAGGACGAGGTTCGGAGGGCACTAAAGGGAGTGAACATCAGGAAAGCGGCTGGACCTGACGGGATCACAGGCCGGGTTCTGAGATCATGCGCTGATCAGCTTGCTGGTTTGTTCACTTCTATCTTCAATGAGTCCCTTGCTACCTCTGTAGTTCCCACCTCCTTTAAAAAATCCATCATCATCCCTGTGCCTAAGAACAGTAAACCCTCTTGCCTGAATGACTATCGTCCAGTGGCCCTCACATCTATAGTCATGAAGGTTTTTGAGAGACTTGTTAAGAGCCACATTAGCTCCTCCATCCCTGTTACTTTGGACCCTCTTCAGTTTGCCTATCGCTCCAATAGATCAACTGATGATGCCATCTCACACATACTCCACTCCTCCCTCACACACATTGACAGCAGCAATGGGAACTATGCAAGACTGCTATTCATAGACTATAGCTCAGCTTTTAACACCATAGTCCCCACCAAGCTGACTAATAAACTCACAGGCCTCGGCCTAAACACCTCACTCTGCGACTGGATCCAAGACTTCCTCACCGGCAGACCTCAAGTGGTGAAGGTAGGCCAGTACACCTCAAACTCCATCACCCTGAACGTAGGAGCCCCGCAGGGCTGCGTTCTGAGTCCCCTGCTATACTCTCTCTACACACACAACTGTGTGTCCTCTCACAGATCCACATCTATTATCAAATTTGCTGATGATACTGTGGTTCTGGGCCTCATTTCCAACAATGATGAGACCGCATACTTGGATGAGGTGGAGAGAATAACATCATGGTGCCAGGACAACTGTCTCTCTCTGAACGTGAGCAAAACCAAAGAGCTGATTGTGGACTTCAGAAAGAGACACCTGCTGCCCTACACTCCTCTTATGATCAGTGGGACCCCTGTGGAGAGAGTAAGCAGCTTCAAGTACCTCGGCGTAAACATCTCCGAGGACCTGACTTGGACTGCACACATCCAAACACAGGTCAAGAAAGCCAGGCAAAGACTGTACCATCTGCGACAGCTGAGAAAATTCAGGGTCTCACCAACAATCCTGAAAACTTTCTATGCAGGGACCATAGAAAGTGTATTGTCTCAGTGCATCTCAGTGTGGTATGGAAACAGCTCCAGCCAAGACTGCAAAGCCTTGCAGAGAGTTGTGCGCTTAGCTGAGCGTATCTCTGGGTCGGCTCTCCCCTCTCTGCAGGACATCTACATCAAACGATGCAGAGGCAGAGCTGACAAAATCATCAAAGACGCAAATCACCCTGGTAACTGTCTTTTCACTAGGCTGCCATCTGGTAAGCGCTTCCGCTGCCTGATGGCAAAAACAGAGAGACTCAGGAGGAGTTTCTTCCCCACGGCCATCAGGCTCCTGAACTCAAAGTCAGCCTCTTAAAAACATCATCTGACTTACTTCAAATCACTAATCACACACTCATTATTACTCTCTACCTCATAACTACCTCATAACTGTCATTTGCTCATTTGCACACTTGCACACTTGCACACTACACGTTCTGTATCTTGTAAATCGTATCTTATTTTCATATTTATTTTATTTTTTGTGATTGGCTGCTTCATGTCAACCATGTATAACCTGTTGCACATTCCTCTCTGTACAGTCATGCTTATATTAATATTTAATTCTACAGCTTACTGTCATGCACATTCTTTTACATTTTATATTTTATTCTTTATATCTTATTTTTCATTCTTCTTATCTTATGTTTACTTCCCTTGTGTTGTTTTTTCAATATTTGCACTGTCCATGGAGCGGACCCGACTCTCATTTCACTGCTGGTTATACAGTCTCTGTATAGTCGTGTATGTGACAAATAAAACTTGAAACTTGAACTTGAAACTTGAAACTTTCGACAGCAGGTTTTGTCACTAGCGCATGATCATATATTAGCAGGACACTTAGGAATAACCAAGACCTACAACCGCATCCTTAAACATTTTTTTTGGCATGGTCTTAAGCGTGATGTAATACAGTACTGTAAAACTTGTCATGTCTGTCAGTTTGTAGGTAAACCTAACCAGGTGATTCCACCGGCTCCTTTGATTCCAATTCCTGTGTTGGGTGAACCTTTTGAGCATGTCATAGTAGACTGTGTGGGGCCTTTACCAAAGTCTAAGTCTGGTAACCAGTTTTTGCTCACAATTATGTGTGCTGCTACCAGATATCCAGAGGCTATTCCACTGCGTAAAATTACAGCTAAAGCAGTTGTTAAAGTTTTAATCAAGTTTTTCACCACATTTGGCTTACCAAAGGTCATACAGACAGATCAGGGAACCAACTTTCTGTCCAAATTGTGCTCACAAGTTTTTAAGACACTGAATATTACACACCGTATATCTAGCGCTTATCATCCTGAAAGTCAGGGGATGTTGGAAAGATTCCACCAGACATTAAAAGCAATGTTGAGGAAATATTGTAGTGAGACAGGAAACGAGTGGGATGAAGGTGTTCCATTGCTTTTATTTTCTATTCGAGAAACTATTCAGGAATCTCTTAAGTTTAGTCCGTCTGAATTGGTCTTCGGACACACGGTGAGGGGTCCTTTGAAAGTATTGAAAGAGAAAATGTTAGGCATTGAGAATGATGAGAAAACAAATGTGCTAGAGTATGTAAGTAGGTTTCGTGAAAGATTACAGGAATCTTGTACTTTGGCTCGAGAGGCTTTGTCTAAAGCTCAGGGGAAAATGAAAGCGCGTTATGATAAAGGTGCTGTGAATAGATCTTTTGCAGTAGGTAATCAAGTATTGGTCTTGCTTCCGGTTCCTGGATCTGCCTTATCTGTACGATTTTCTGGGCCATACGAGATCCTGGAAAAAAAAAGTGACACCGATTATGTAGTGAGAACTCCTGATAGAAAGCGTCAAAAGCGGGTGTGTCATATTAATATGTTAAAAGCTTATAATTCTAGAGTGGCTGCAGAATCTCTTACCACAGAGGGAAAAAGTGATGCTGTCTTTCCAGTAGGTGTTGCCTGTGAGACGAGTCCATCTGTGGAACAGGAGAATGCTGACCTGGATGGATTTTTGGAGCCTGATGCACCGCTGTTGTCTGCCAGGTTATCAAATTCTGAAACTCTTGAGAATTTGTCAAATCTTCTAGGTCATCTGGATGATGATCAACGGCAGGATGTCGTTGAGCTTCTTGACAAATTCCCTTCCATCTTAGGTGATGCTCCTACACTAACGAACGTGCTGCAACACGATATTGTAGTTAGTAATGCACAGCCCATTAAACAACACCCTTATAGGGTGAACACTGTTAAGAGAAGTATAATGAAACAGGAAACTCAGTATTTGTTGGAGAAAGGGCTGGCTAAGCCTAGTATTAGCCCTTGGAGTTCACCATGTTTATTAGTGCAGAAATCAGATGGCACTAAACGCTTTTGTACAGATTACCGACGTGTAAATGCCGTGACGATACCCGATTGTTTTCCAATGCCGAGAATGGAAGATTGTGTCGATAGCGTAGGATCAGCAAAGTTTGTGAGTAAACTCGATCTACTTAAAGGATACTGGCAGGTTCCTTTGACTGCCAGAGCATCCGAGATTTCAGCTTTTGTGACCCCAGACTGCTTTCTGCAGTACAACGTTATGGCGTTCGGGTTGCGAAATGCCGCTGCTACATTTCAAAGACTAGTAAATTTAGTGCTTGCTGGTGTTCCCAACGTTAACGCTTATCTTGATGATTTGATTGTTTATTCACAGAGTTGGCCTGAACATGTATCGTTGTTGCAGACAGTATTTAAACGTCTAGAGAGAGCATTTTTGACGTTAAACCTATCCAAATGTGAGATCGGCAAAGCAACTGTGACCTATTTAGGTAAGCAAGTGGGAGAAGGACAAGTGCGACCGTTAACAGCAAAAATTACAGCTATTAGTGAATTTCCAGCACCAAGGACCAGACGTGAGTTGCGTAGATTTCTGGGCATGGCCGGATACTATCGGTGCTTTTGCCGGAACTTTTCTTCTGTGGCGGTTCCGTTAACTGCTCTACTTAGTCCTTCAGAAACTTTTGTATGGTCACCTGAATGTCAGACATCTTTTGATAACATCAAAGCGCTGTTGTGTAGTGAGCCTGTGTTGTCTGCCCCAAATTTTGAGGTAGCGTTCAAGCTGGAGGTTGATGCAAGTGAAGTAGGAGCTGGTGCTGTTCTTTTACAGGAGGATAAGGGCGAAATCAATCATCCTGTTTGCTATTACTCTAAAAAGTTTAATAGAAGCCAACGTAACTATTCAACAATAGAGAAGGAGGCTTTGGCCTTGTTGTTAGCACTTCAACATTTCGAGGTGTATGTTGGTTCCTCTATTCTTCCTGTAGTCGTTTACACCGATCATAATCCACTAACTTTTATTTCACGTATGCGTAACCAGAACCAGAGGCTGATGAGATGGTCCCTCATCATTCAGAACTATAACCTTGAGATTAAGTATAAAAGAGGTACAGATTATGTTGTGGCAGATGCTCTGTCCCGAGTTTAATTGATTGGTAAAGATCAATTAAAGATTGGTATGTTAATTTTGTCTTTGTCAAACATGTATGTTTTCTTTTTAAAGGGTGAGGGTGTTACGTCCCGTAATGCTGTGGGAGGTGTTTCTTTTTGTGTCTGCCTTGTTCTGACTGTTAGTACTTTCAGATCCGGTGATTGGATGTCAGCCCGATCAATCCTCCCCGTCAACGTGATGATAACAACGATCTCTGAACCAATCAGGCATCCTCGTCTCCTATAAGGACTCGGAAGTGACGCAAGACGGGAGAGCGTGTTTTTTCTTAGATCGCTCTCGCTGGTCTGTAACGCTGTCAATCACATTCGAGTTTTGTTGTAATTATGATTTGTTGGTTACTTTGAGTTATTTCTGATTGCTCTATTCACTACTTGCTGTATGTGCTCAATTTTGAGTTGACTCGATTTTCACTTTCTCATCAAGTGTTGATGACTGAATTTATTTCTCGACTCATAGTGCTGAGACAAGGTTAGTATGTCACGTGACCTACACAATGCAACATGTAGTGTATCGCTTGTATAGAAACACTAGGATAGGAGTGAGAGCTATGGTTTGTATTTATGTTTTGTTAGTGAGTGTAGTTAGTTGGCGTTTACGCTGAAGATTTGTTTTCTTTTTCTTTGCTTAGATTAGCGTTGAATTGGTCAAAGATAGTAGGTGGTTTTGTTTTATTAATTTCTTTGCTTTCAGCTCCACTCACGTCTCAAACTGTTGAGTTTTGTTTTCAATGTATATAATTTGTAAATATCATTTATTTTCCTCTTTGACGTTTCCGTCATTATTGTAAATATGAAAAGTAACTGAATGTAACTTTGTGATGAACATAATTCCTCACTAATGTTTTCTGACAAAGCACTTTTGGTTTCTGTTTGATTCATTACTTCACACATCTTATCCTTTAACTTACAGGCAGCTTTCCCGATTCTAAAAACATCTTTAATTATTTTATTAATTTATCTTTTTTTGTGTTGACTTCCTTATTTCCCTAGACATTAATAATAATATCAACAGCCAAAATAGGGAGTCGTAACAGTCACTCCAAACAGCTGTTGTGCTAAAATAAGGCAGGGACAAATATCATGGTATGAGAATGTGCAACAGGTACACGAAAATGTTTTCAAAGACGCATGGTATGTTCCCCTCCCGCAAAGGCTTTCCACGCTGATTTCCATTTTTATGTCACAACATACACTGAAGTTACCTTTGTCTTGTAAAGCTTTTGCATGTGCTTCTAGCTGAAGAGCAAGTTCAGGGAATGAATCATTATCCTTATCTTTGACCACATCTAGCAGCACCAAATGTTTGCATACTTGACCTCTCAAACCAACGGGGCAACTGCAGAAGCACTCTGCAGGGCAGGTCCTGTAGGAAAGTGAGGGGTCTTGTTCAGATGGTACGTTGTACATGTATATTTCTGATGATTCTCTTGTAATGTGATTAGACCAGCCTTTTTCCATCATTCCTGTTGCTTTGTTAAATGTTTCCTCCAACTTCATGGCAACAGAGTTTGGCATTCTTCCAGCTGACTGCAAGTGTTTTTTCACCTGAAAGTAAGTCTCTGTCTTGCAAAGGAGTACATCAAGCAAGTCATCCAATCGTCGATTTCTTATCCCAGATAAGAATTGGTATTTCAGTCGATGGAAAAATCTAAATAAAAGTAAAAAGAATGATAGTATTAAAACAAATGTATAATTATGTGAGTCAATGACTGGATGGTTGTAGAGGCTGTCGATATAGTGTCTTTTGCATTCAATGGAAGAAAATAAAACCTAAGTGTAAAACCCTAACTAGATCATTTTGACAGACCTGAACATGACCAGAAGACTATGGTCACTCATGGCAGAATAAAAGTAAAATATTTCCATTTTAGTTTTATTTGTTAACATCAAAGTCATTTCTATGCAATATGTTCCAAGTTTATGTGTATTTATTTAGCATGTGTAGCTTTTTACTGTAGTGTATCAACTGCACAATTTCATTTTCTTTAATGGAAAATATATTTTAGTATTTGCTGACAGAAATTACCTTTCTATCAAATTGTTGGTCTCTGAATTCCCATGGTTATAACAACGTCCATAATCAGCCCATCTATGACTTATTGGCTCCCAGTACCTCTGGAAGTACTTGCAAACCTCTTGATAGAAAAGTCATTCAGAAATTCTTTAGCCACTCTGTCAAAGTCAGTCTTCTGCAATGAACAAAAATAAGTATTATGAGTCTACAATCAAAAAAGGGCACAACATGCAACCTTAATAATATTTATGACAGCAATACTTTTCCTCTCTTTCTCTAAAATTTTATTTTACCTTTAATGGACGAGAGCGCAAAAAAGTTAAGTTGGTCAAATAACTGCCTAATTTATTTAGGTGCATATGCAAAAAATAAATAAATAATTCAAATTCATTCAACTGAAAAATGTGTTATCATATGATAAGTAATATAAATGCATTATATCCACACAATTCAGCCATAAAATACATATACCACTACCATAGCACAAGCTTTCATTTTTTTGAAGGAATCTAGAACTTCTCTCCGGGTATGTGAGGCGTGTGGCCCACAAACGCCGGAATCTGACTTCGTCAACCATCGAACAACAGCCTGTTAACCAGAAGATATGTAATGTATTTTTATTATTATCATTATTTTAATTAAAATTACTGGAAAAAAATATTTTTATATATTCCTATTAAAAATTCATATTACCTGGAGTACATGGTACCAGCAGAGAAGAACATCAGACTCAGGGAAAACTTCATTCAAAGCATTTATTTCACTCATGTCTTTGTCAACCATGAAGCACCTGGAAAAAGAAAATTAAGTTACCTTGTTCTAAACTGTTGATATAGTATGTAAAAGAAGCTCCAGTGGATGACTCTCATAAACTACCTTGGTGGCTTAGGGAACACAGGTCGTAGCTTCTGAAGTGCGAGCTTAAGGGTTTCCTGGGTCTCGCTGCTTGTTATTATGTATGCAACAGGAAGACCATGACCGTGGTCATCTCTGACAAGCAATGTAAATAGTGGAAAGGAATATTGATTTACACAGTGTGTGGCATCGAAACCACAATGTTACTACCATGGTTCTTCAAGTCTTCTCTCATGAGCTCAGTTTGAAGAACAATAATAAGGTCCTGATCCTTCCCCAGAGGCTGATAAAATATGACTTCATCTTTGAAAGGACCGATTAATAGTTTTTACAGTCATCTTTATCAAGGCGTTTCCCTCGAAGCATACTGGTACGTATATTATGTATGTCTTCTGGGGTAACATAGTATTCTCTGGAATGATAATTATCTTCTCCTTGAGATCTTGACCACTCATTAGCTTGAAGAAGGATGACATCTGGTTTTACTCCTAATGCAATCCACTTCTTGATCTGATCAACCAGCTGAGAGTGAATCTGATGAAAATGGCCATCTTCTTCAGAAGAATCATGCCCATTGTGCTGGGTAAATATTCTCTGCACAACAACTTTGTGACCTTTCCAATCATTTCTTACTTTAAAAGAGATGTATGCTTTACATCCGACAGCTCTGTGACTTCTTTCAAAAACATTTCCAGATCTTCTGCAACGGAAAATATAATATCCTCTATTTTGGTCTTGCAAACTAGAACAAGTTGTGGTCCTGAATGATTTTTTGTGTTCTTTGTTAATTATTTCTGTGATAAAGTTCTCTTCTGGGTCATCTGATTTAAGAACATGCACCTTAAGTTGTATGTTTTCCAGTCTTATTTTTCTCCTCTCCTCATTTTCTACAGTCTTTTTGATAAAATCCTCCATCTTGGAATATTGCTGAAATGCACATACACAAAAACACACTCGGTTAAAATTTCTCATTTGTTTGTTAAAAAAGTAAATGCTGAAAAAGAGCTGTTTGGCTGAAACTGTCAGTATGTTGATCCAGACTCACTGAATCGCCAATGACAATTCTTGGATCAAAACTGGATCACAACATGAATTTCCAACCCCAAATCAGAAAAAGTTGGGACAGTATGGAAAACGCAAATAAAAAAAGAAAGTAGTGATTTCTAAATTTACTTTGACTTGTATTTCATTGCAGACAATATGAACACAAAATATTTCATGTTTTGTCTGGTCAACTTCATGTCATTTGTAAATATACATCCTTTCCTGTCATTCAGACCTGCAACACATTCCAAAAAAAGTTGGGACAGGAGCAATTTAGGGCTAGTAATGAGGTAAATTGGTTAAATAATGATGTGATTTGAAACAGGTGATGACAGGTGTAATTATGATTTGGTACAAAAGCAGCATCCAAGAAAGGTCTAGTCCTTTAGGAGCAAAGATGGGCCGAGGATCGCCAGTTTGCCAACAAATACGTGAGAAAATTATTGAAATGTTTAAAAACAATGTTCCTCAAAGAAAGATAGGAAGAGATTTGGATATTTCACCTTCAACAGTGCATAACATAATTAAAAGATTCAAGGAATCTGGAGGAATTTCAGGGCGTAAAGGACAAGGGCGTAAAGGACAAGGGCGCAAGCCTAAGCTGAACAACCATGATCTCCGATCCCTCAGGCGGCACTGCATCAAGAATCGTCATTCATCTATAAGCGATATCACCACATGGGCTCAGGACTACTTTGGCAAACCTTTGTCAAGTACCACAATACGTAGTTACATCCACAAATGCCAGTTAAAACTGTACTGTGCCAAAAGGAAGCCCTATGTTAACAGTGTCCAGAAGCGCCGTCGACTTCTCTGGGCTCGGAGGCATCTGGGATGGACCATCACACAGTGGAAACGTGTACTGTGGTCAGATGAATCAGTGTTTCAGGTATTTTTGGGGAGGAATGGACGCCGTGTGCTCCGGACCAAAGAAGAAAAGGATCATCCAGACTGTTACCAGCAACAAGTCCAAAAGCCAGGGTCTGTCATGGTATGGGGTTGTGTCAGTGCCCTTGGCAAAGGTAACTTGCACTTCTGTGATGGCACCATTAATGCTGAAAAGTACATAGAGATTTTGGAACACAATATGCTGCCTTCAAGAAGACATCTTTTCCAGGGACGTCCATGCATATTTCAACAAGACAATGCAAAACCACATTCTGCACACATTACAAAGTCCTGGCTGCGGAGGAAGAGGGTTTGGAGACGTCTTACCAGCTGAGACCGGAAATGCTGTAGGTGACGTCAGACGCTGGAGACTTGGCGGAAAAACTGAATGAACAACGAGGACAGCGAGGAAAATTTAGAAACTCTTCAGGAATACATCGACTGGTGCTTCGACGTTATAGTCATGAAGAAAAACCAAAATGCATGTTCTCCAGCCAAAAGCGAGACGCCGTCTTCCAAAAGAAGTCGCCCAGCAGACTCGCCTGAAACAACATCCTGGAGTCAATCGACAAGCGGTTGTCCAGCTTCGACGCGAGGTTGTCCCTGGTCGAGATCCTGCACCGTGAATTTAAATCCCTGAGGGAATCACTGGAATTCAGCCAGCAGCAGGTGGAAACACTCGCTGCTGAAAACGCATCTCTACGGGACTCGGTCAAATCTCTAACTGAAAATATGACCCATCTAAGTGAAGAAAATAAAAAAATAAAAGAGACTGTCATCGATCTCCAGGCCCGTAGCATGAGAGATAACCTGGTGTTTTCAGGCATCCCGGAATCTGCCGAAGAGGACCCAGAAGCTACGGTTAAAAACTTTATCAAGACGTACCTGAAGCTTCCGGAAGACACCGTGGAAAACATCTGCTTCGAAAGAGTCCATCGGATGGGAGCGAAGAAACCTGGAGCCCCGAGGCCGCGTCCAATTGTGGCCAAATTCGGATACTTCAAGCAGAAAGAGCAGGTGAAGAGTCGCGGCAGGGAGCTGAAAGGAACAGACTTCGGCGTAAACGACCAGTTCCCCAAAGAAATCCTGGAGCGACGCAAAATTCTGTTCCCAATCCGACGCAGTCTCATCCAAAAGGGCTCCCGAGCTGTCATCGCAGTGGACCGGCTCTACGTGGACGGACAGCTCTACCGCAACCTCCGTACCACTCCGTGGTTATATTAACACCACTCCAGATAAGAATCCGTTATATTTATCTTTTCTTTTTCTCTCTTTCCTCGCTTGTTCTTCCATTTACCTCTAAATATTTGTCATTTCGATAATTTAATACGATATCATAACAAACACGTACAGTCAGTCTCCGCAGCGTTTAAATGATTTTGCAATGTTTTCGTTTCTGTCAAGTTTTTACTTTCATCCCTCTATGCTTGCTTCTTTGTATGTCTTTCTTACTTCCAACTCCTTTCACGGCACCGATCACCTGCTTTACTACACATATAAACAAAACACACTATATTACACATCTGCTTGGCACGACCATGTACATATACACTCAGCATTAACGCAACCACTCAGACCTTACAGCGCACACAGACATGAAGGACATACTCGCATACAAGCGCGTACACGCCCGCTCATATCTTATTCATTTGAGCATCACACGCAGCCAGCAGCATTAGCTACACACACACATCGATGGGTGCATTAAGGTTTGTCACATGGAATGTGAATGGAGCTGGCTCCAAGGAAAAAAAGTTAAAAATATTTAGCCATCTTAAAAAACTACAAGCAGACGTTGTATTATTACAAGAGACTCATAGACCTGCCACAGCTACAGATCAACTTAAAACAACTGAGTTTCCTAATGTGTTCTCAGCCTGCTATAACTCTAGGCAAAGGGGGGTAGCAATTTTAATACATAAAAATGTTAATTTCACAGTACTCAACACAGTTATAGATCCAGAAGGTAGATTTCTAATCATTAAATTATCTATATTTGACAAAAAGTTATGTATTGTTAGTATATATGGTCCAAATGTTGATGATCCCTCTTTCTTTCATGGTTTTTTTACCGCACTTTCTGAACAACTAGATTGTGCACTTATAATTGGGGGAGACCTCAACTTTGGACTAAATAAAGAAATGGACAGGCTAAGTACAGCTGGAACTCAGCGCAATTGGGAATCCACAAATATAGTTAAACAGTACATGAGCGACTATGGACTTTGCGATGCATGGCGTTCTCTCCACACCAACAGTAGGGAATTTACTTTCTTCTCACATGTCCATCACTCTTACTCTCGTCTGGATTATTTCCTAGTCAGCAGCTCACTGCTGAGTGACATTTCAGACACAGAGATACACACTATAGCTGTCAGCGATCATGCTGCTGTTTCTTTAACTCTAGTAAATAAGAAGACCACTCCACCAAGTAATAACTGGAGATTCAATACATCATTGCTTAAAGACGACGATTTTATTAAATATTTTAAAGAAGAGTGGGCTTTATATTTAGACTATAATGACCTGCCTGGAACATCAGCATCTGTTCTCTGGGAAGCAGGCAAAGCTGTGATGAGAGGTAGAATAATCTCATTCTCATCGCATAAAAAGAAAAGAGAAAATAAATGTATTCAGGAATTAGAAGAAACCATAAAAACTTTAGAAGAATCCTACGTATCCTCCCAGGAACAGGAAATGCTGAAAAAAATATGTAAAGCAAAACTAGAATTAAATGAAATTATTAATAAAAAAACTAAATTCTTAGCACAAAGACTTCGCTGGCAAGAATTTGAATATGGTAACAAATCAGGTCAATTCTTAGCGAACCAGTTAAAAATAAATAAAGAAAAAACAACGATATGTGCTGTTAAAGATTTAACTGGGGATACAGTATATGACCCTGAAAGAATAAACAACACTTTCAGAGATTTTTACGAATCTTTATATTCTCCACAGATAAACCCATCTAAAGACGAAGTTGACCAATTTCTTGACAATATAACTCTTCCGAAATTAACAGACAATCAAGCGATGGCATTGGATTCTCCACTGACATCAGATGAACTTCAGGAAGCTTTGAACAGTATGCCCAATAAAAAGGCTCCAGGTCCAGATGGCTTTCCAGCAGAATTCTATAAAGAATTCTGGGCTATTCTGGCACCAACATTCTACAGAATGTTGCAGGAAACCAAAGAAAATGGCAGACTTCCACCAAATATGAATTCTGCCAACATTAGTCTCTTACTAAAACCAGGCAAAGACCCTGTATTGCCTACTAGCTATCGTCCAATATCCCTTATTAATGTGGACACTAAAATAATCTGCAAAGCTATCTCAAAAAGAATAGAGAAGATAACCCCTCTCATAATTCATTACGACCAAACTGGTTTCATAAAAGGCAGGCACTCCTCAACAAATACTCGTAGGTTACTTAACTTGATAGACTATTCATGCAATAGAAACCTTCAAATTACAATATTGTCTCTAGATGCAGAAAAAGCTTTTGATAGGGTTAACTGGAATTTTCTATTTGCAACTTTACACAAATTTGGTTTTGGAAACTCTTTCATAAACTGGTTAAAAATATTATATAACTCTCCAACAGCATGTGTCAGGACAAATGCCCAAACGTCCTCTAGCTTCTGTCTTAAGAGGGGCACCAGGCAGGGATGCCCCCTCTCCCCCTCACTGTTTGCAATTTTTATTGAACCACTAGCAGCAGCAATTAGACAGGCAACAGTGATTAAAGGCATTAAATGCAAGAATGTAGAACATAAAGTTAGTCTTTACGCAGATGATGTGTTACTTTTTCTTCAACATTCACAAACCACTCTCTCTGAGGTAATTACATTAATAAACTCTTTCTCAAGAGTCTCAGATTATTCAATAAACTGGTTAAAATCAACAGTTCTTCCAATTAATTGTTCCTTCCAGAATTCTTCCACTCCATTGCAATCTGGAAATATTAAATATTTAGGTATTAATGTTTCTCCTAAGCTGGCAGATTTGATTAAATTAAACCACATCCCACTTTTAAAGAAGGTAGAAGATGATCTAACCAGATGGAGGTCTCTACCCATATCACTCATGGGAAGAGTCACCTCAATAAAAATGATGGTTTTGCCAAGAATTAATTATTTATTTGCAATGATCCCGAGTAAACCACCACCTGACTGGTTTAGATCTTTGGACTCCTCTATCTCTAAATTCCTTTGGAAAGGTAAACCCCCGCGTATTAGCTTAAAAACGCTGCAAAAGACCAAGGATAAAGGAGGACTAGATCTACCTAACTTTTACCACTATTTCTTAGCCAATAGGCTTCAACACATTTCAGGGTGGTTAAAACACACCCTCTTAGATGAGCCTTGGCTAGATGTAGAACAGGCATTATGCAATAATATAGAGATTTCGGATCTGCCATTCATTAGCTCGATCAGTAAACGACACGTATGCTTTAAAAGCATCAGTATCAGCTCTTCTCTGACAGCATGGTGGGAGTTTCTAAAAATGACGGAGTCTTCACTAATCCCATGCAAACGTACCCCTATCTGGAACAATCCTGACATATTGCTAAACAACAATATGATAAACTTCACAGATTGGAGTTGTAAAGGTATTAAATACCTGGAACATATATTCAAAGGGACAGACTTTATTCCCTTTGACAAATTAATTAAACAATATGGGATTAATAAGAACAGATTTTTAGAATATCAACAAATTAAATCTATTGTAAAAAGGAAATTTAAGTCTAATCATATCAATTTACAAATACCACCAAGTGTGTCAGATTTTCTTAATCTCAAAACCCCCAAATTAATGTCTAAAATATACAGGGCACTTTCCAATATAGATGAATCAGTATCACTTCCTATTGCAAAATGGGAAGCAGATCTATCAGTAAGCTGGGACCATAATTTCTGGTCTCAGATATGTTTAAAAACCTTTGAACTGATTAGAAATCCTGGATTACAATTAATACAATACAAAATTCTGCATAGAGTGCACTACACAGGTCATCGGATGTTCAGGATGGGTTTTACAGCTTCTAACAACTGCTCACACTGTAAAGGCAATACACCTGACAATTACATCCACGCTCTATGGTTCTGTCCACCTGTTCAGAGGTACTGGTACAGGATTTGTGAAGACTTATCAAAGTGTCTTAAATGCTCTATTCCAGCCTCTCCTTTAGTCTGCTTGTTGGGCGACCTAGATGGTGTCACTACAGAAGATAACACAATCCACATGGCTTTCACTGCCCTATGCATTGCTAAGAAGACTGTCCTCATGAACTGGAAAAATAAAAATAATCTTAATATCAACCAATATAGAGATTATTTGTGGGATTATATTAGCCTTGAAACAGCTTCTGCTGACACATTAGATCAATCTCTCTGGGCTCCTTTGATCAGCTCCATCACCTAGTGTGGGTGGGGGTCCCGATTCTGTCCGGCTGTGGTTTTTGTTGTTGGCGTGGGGTGGCAATATGGGCCTGGGGCATCTGGGGGTTCCCTGGGGATGGGTTTCTTGGGGGTTTGGCGCTGGGGCTGCGGCCTTGGCCTGGATGGGGTATTGGTGACTCTTAGATGCTGTTTCTCTGGCGGCGGCATGCGGCGCTGCTGGGGATGCCTGTGCCGGCGGACGTAGGTTGCCAGCCTGGCGGCCGCACTGTTCCGGGGTTGGTCCGGGGGGGGTTTGGGGATCTGGGACGCTCTGCCTCCGGCTTGGGGTTACGGCTGGGCCTGGGGGGCTTGGGTCCTGGTTGGTGTGCCGCCGGGAGCATGGGTTGGTGCATGCGCTTGGGCCCGGCTCTGGTGTGGGGGTCTTCGATGCATCGGTGCCTCCGCGGGGGGGGGGTCCAATAGAGGCGGGGTATACGGGCTTTACCTGGGTGTCTTATTGTCTTATGTAGTTTGGGAAGTGACTGGATGATGGGGTGGGGTAGTTTTTCCTCTGCTGTGGGGTCTGGTGGGCCGCCCCGGGCTGCCATGGGCCCTGGTCTGGATGGGCCTGGGCCCCCCGCCCTGGGCAGATTTGGGGTAACGGGGGTGCCTATGGGGGTCAGCGGGGGAGCTGGCTCCAGAGGGGGGGGTATTTTGCCCCCTCTGATGTTTTCCTCCCCATCCCTAAGGCTTCACTTCTCCCGCTCCATCACACCAACACATAGGTAGGGTTTTGAGGTGCGGGTGAGTCGCTGGGATGCGGGGGAGGTGGTACTCCTCTGTCTCCTCGTGGCCGCCTGCATCTCAATTACACATTACAGCTTAGACATTCTCATTACTTACTGTCACATGACACATACATATAGGGCCTTGGGGGTGGGCACACTGAATGGCATCCGGAGGGCGGTCTGTTCATTCAGCCTTCCCTCTGGTGCCAGTGCCCACTTCTCAATTTTAAGTTGCACATAGACATTGAGGGCTCTAGGGAGGGGACGAGCTGACACAAGCTTGTGGAGGGTGCCCCTCCCCTGTTTTAAAGCACCCCTGTTTTAAAGCACCTTAGAACAACACACACCAACACTACATTTGAGCGGGTGGGGTGAAGCATGGGGTCGTTTTTTTTTTCACACCCCTGTTCTCTGTTCTCTGTCTGGGGCCGGGGGCTGTGAGGATGAGCTGGCCGCCCGGTCGGGGTCTGGGCTGTTGATTTTCTCTGCTGCTGCGGGGACCGGGGTGGTCTTCCTGTCCCCACGCCGGAGCGAAGGGGGTTCAGCTCCGGGATCGGGCGCTGGCTACCCCTCTGGGGTGGTGGTGCCTGGATCTAGGAGTATAGAGTGCATATGGGGAGTGTGAGTGTGGGTACTGTGTCCATTTTGTGTGTCTACATGTGGGGCGAAGGTGTGAATATTTGTTTGCGTGCATGAGGGTGGGAACATATGCTTGTGTATATGTGTGCTTGTCGTCTACGTCTATGTGTCAGGTCGGGCCTTAGACTCCGCCTCACTCATCATCTTAGTCGACCCCCACCCCACCACCATGCCCTGCCGGTGGAGGATGCCGCCGGTGCGTTGGTGATTTCTCGCGCCGGGGCAGGATGCTCGGCGAGCGCCGGCCCGCTCTCGCGGTCGATTGGCGGGGCCTGGCCCTACTGGCCTTGCTGGGCCCCGTTTGTGGGGTGGGGGCCTTTGGGTCTCCGGGCCCAGGGCCTGGTCCGCCCTGGTGTGGTCGGCTGCCGGTGGAGCCTGCGGGCTTGCCGCCACGGCACCCTGGGGCGCCTACACTGTGGCTGTCGGAGGTCCCGCCTTCGGGCTCTCCTCTGCCCTTTTTTTGGGTGGAGGCCGCGGTTGTCCCTGCGGTGGTTCTCCTGGGGGTCTCGTGCCCTGGGGGGCCTCCGGATGTTTGGGGCCCGGGTCTGTTCCGTGCCTGCTTCATGCCTTGCGGGATGGGGCTGTTGTTCCCCACACACACTATTAAACATTTACATGGAGGAACCTTATGAACACAAGCGCGCTCACACACACAGGTGTACACTCAAGCATTCACATTGGTGTAAAAACAGGTGCTCACAGACACACATTGTCTTGATCTGCTGTTGCTTCAAAACTTATTTTGTAATATTAGTTATGTGTGCTGCTCAATAACATTTAACATTTAGAATTTATTGTGATTTATACAGATGTTGGTTGTTGCTGCAGTCTCTTTGATGTTGTGTCTTCGGTTGTTTTCTCTTTTTGTCAGCAGGTATTGAAGCAAATTGTCTGTTTTTTTTGTTTTTGTTTTTTCTCCCTCTCTCTCTCTATCCCCCATTCTCCTTTTTTCTCTCTCTCTCTTCCCCTTCTTTGTTGACTTTCCCCACAACCTTTTTTTTTTTTTTTTTTTTTTTTTTTTTTTCCTATCTTCTTTCTTCTTTTCTCTCTCTTGTTTTCTCTGTCCCCTGGTCTTGTCTGTCACAGTGTGGTTAAGTAAAAGGGTATATAAAATTTAATTAATTAATTAATATTAAAAAAATAAAATAAATAAATAAATATATTTAATTAAAAAAAAAAAGAAAAAAAAAAAAAGGCTGTGAATGATGATAGTATAGCCATGCATATGTACTGTCATGTGTTATCTGTGCTACTGACAGGCCAAAAAAAAAAAAAAAAAAAAAAAAAAAAGAAGACATCTTTTCCAGGGACGTCCATGCGTATTTCAACAAGACAATGCAAAACCACATTCTGCACACATTACAAAGTCCTGGCTGCGGAGGAAGAGGGTACGGGTACTTGACTGGCCTGCCTGCAGTCCCTGCCTGCAGTCCCGACCTGTCTCCAATAGAGAATGTGTGGCGCATTTTGAAGCGCAAAATGCGACAACGAAGACCCCGTACTGTTGCCCACCTTAAGACTTGTTTGCAGGAAGAATGGGACAAAATTACACCTGAAACACTTCATCACTTGGTGTCTTCAGTCCCTAAACGTCTTTTAAGTGTTGTGAAAAGGAATGGCAACATTACAAAGTGGTAAATGCTTTACTGTCCCAACTTCTTTTGGAATGTGTTGCAGGTCTGAATGACAGGAAAGGATATATATTTACAAATGACATGAAGTTGACCATACAAAACATGAAATATTTTGTGTTCATATTGTCTGCAATGAAATACAAGTCAAAGTAAATTTAGAAATCACTACTTTCTTTTTTTTATTTGCATTTTCCATACTGTCCCAACTTTTTCTGATTTGGGGTTGTAGACTAAAACTATATTGAAATTATTTTTATGGTCCAGGATCAACATTATTGAATTTAGACTGTATTGATTATGATGATCCTGGATCAACATTATTGAATTTAGACGGTATTGATTATGATGGTCCAGGATCAGCATTAGTGAATTTAGACTGTATTGATTATGATGGTCCAGGATCAACGTTATTGAATTTAGACTGTATTGATTATGATGATCCTGGATCAACATTATTGAATTTAGACTGTATTGATTATGACGGTCCAGGATCAACATTAGTGAATTTAAACTGTATTGATTGTGATAGTCCTGGATCAACATTATTGAATTTACACTGTATTGATTATGAGTATGATGGTCCAGGATCAACATTATTGAATTTACACTGTATTGATTATGATGGTCCTGGATCAACATTAGTGAATTTAGACTGTATTGATTATGATGGTCCTGGATCAAAATTAGTGAATTTAGTCTCTTCTGATTATGACGGTCCAGGATCAACATTAGTGAATTTAGACTGTATTGATTATGATTATGATGGTCCAGGATCAACATTATTGAATTTAGACTGTATTGATTGTGATGGTCCTGGATCAACATTATTGAATTTACACTGTATTGATTATGATTACGATGGTTCAGGATCAACATTAGTGAATTTAGACTGTATTGATTATGATGGTCCTGGATCAACATTAGCGAATTTATACTGTATTGATTATGATTATGATGGTCCTGGATCAACATTAGAACATTTTGACTGTATTGATTATGATGGTCCTGGATCAACATTAGTGAATTTAGTCTCTTCTGATTATGACGGTCCAGGATCAACATTAGTGAATTTAGACTGTATTGATTATGATTATGATGGTCCAGGATCAACATTATTGAATTTAGACTGTATTGATTATGATGGTCCTGGATCAACATTATTGAATTTGCACTGTATTGATTATGATTACGATGGTCCAGGATCAACATTAGTGAATTTAGACTGTATTGATTATGATGGTCCTGGATCCACATTAGCGAATTTATACTGTATTGATTATGATTATGATGGTCCTGGATCAACATTAGAAAATTTTGATTGTATTGATTATGATGGTCCTGGATCAACATTAGTGAATTTAGTCTCTTCTGATTATGACGGTCCAGGATCAACATTAGTAAATTTAGACTGTATTGATTATGATGGTCCTGGATCAACATTAGTAAATTTAGACCTGTATTGATTATGATTATGACGGTCCAGGATCAACATTAGTGAATTTAGACTGTATCGATTATGATTATGACGGTCCAGGATCAACATTAGTAAATTTAGACTGTATTGATTATGATTATGACGGTCCAGGATCAACATTAGTGAATTTAGACTGTATCGATTATGATTATGATGGTCCTGGATCAACATTAGTAAATTTATTGAATTTACACTGTATTGATTATGACGGTCCAGGATCAACATTATTGAATTTAGACTGTATTGATTATGATTATGATGGTCCAGGATCAACATTAGTAAATTTAGACTGTATTGATTATGATTATGACGGTCCAGGATCAACATTAGTGAATTTAGACTGTATCGATTTATGATTATGATGGTCCTGGATCAACATTTAGTAAATTTATTGAATTTACACTGTATTTGTTTATTATTGATTATGACGGTCCAGGATCAACATTATTGAATTTAGACTGTATTGATTATGATTATGACGGTCCAGGATCAACATCAGTGAATTTAGACTGTATTGATTATGACGGTCCAGGATCAACATTAGTGAATTTAGACTTTATTGATTATGATGGTCCTAGATCAACATTAGTGAATTTAGACTGTATTGAATATGATTGTCCTGGATCAACATTAGTGAATTTAGACTGTATTGATTATGATGGTCCTGGATCAACATTAATGAATTTAGACTATATTGATTATGATTATGATGGTCCTGGATCAACATTAGTGAATTTAGTCTCTTCTGATTATGACGGTCCAGGATCAACATTAGTGAATTTAGACTGTATTGATTATGATTATGATGGTCCAGGATCAACATTATTGAATTTAGACTGTATTGATTATGATGGTCCTGGATCAACATTATTGAATTTACACTGTATTGATTATGATTACGATGGTCCAGGATCAACATTAGTGAATTTAGACTGTATTGATTATGATGGTCCTGGATCAACATTAGCGAATTTATACTGTATTGATTATGATTATGATGGTCCTGGATCAACATTAGAAAATTTTGACTGTATTGATTATGATGGTCCTGGATCAACATTAGTGAATTTAGTCTCTTCTGATTATGAAGGTCCAGGATCAACATTAGTAAATTTAGACTGTATTGATTATGATGGTCCTGGATCAACATTAGTAAATTTAGACTGTATTGATTATGATTATGACGGTCCAGGATCAACATTAGTGAATTTAGACTGTATCGATTATGATTATGACGGTCCAGGATCAACATTAGTGAATTTAGACTGTATCGATTATGATTATGACGGTCCAGGATCAACATTAGTAAATTTAGACTGTATTGATTATGATTATGACGGTCCAGGATCAACATTAGTGAATTTAGACTGTATCGATTATGATTATGATGGTCCTGGATCAACATTAGTAAATTTATTGAATTTACACTGTATTGATTATGACGGTCCAGGATCAACATTATTGAATTTAGACTGTATTGATTATGATTATGACGGTCCAGGATCAACATCAGTGAATTTAGACTGTATTGATTATGACGGTCCAGGATCAACATTAGTGAATTTAGACTTTATTGATTATGATGTTCCTAGATCAACATTATTGAATTTAGACTGTATTGAATATGATTGTCCTGGATCAACATTAGTGAATTTAGACTGTATTGATTATGATGGTCCTGGATCAACATTAATGAATTTAGACTATATTGATTATGATTACGATGGTCCAGGATCAACATTAGTGAATTTAGACTGTATTTAAATTATTGTGATGATCCAGGATCAACATGCCAACACACATGGAACTTTTATTTTGAAATGTCTTTACTACTTCCAGCTACTCATTCAAACACACAAGGGAGATAAGTAATGCACTCTCATAACCATCTAAAACATTTTTCAAAATATGAACTCCATAAAGTTAACATTGCAATAATTCATCAACATTGGATATTTGGATATATAGATCATAAACAATCGCTAGGCATTAATGCACAACTGATCATAAAATGCTATGAAACGGCGAACTTGTAGACCGCACAAGGTTCAAGGTTCAAGGTTCTTGTTTATTTGTCACATACACAATCATACAGGGTATAATCAGTAGTGAAATGTAGGTCAGGACAGGTAGTGAATTTGTGCAATATTTGTGCGTTGTGCAATAGCACAACGTTCTTAAGTTACTATGAAACAGGGCTCATATTTAATTAAATCACGGCCTTTTGAAATTTAACTATCACAAGCCATATCGCGGTTACCCCCCCCCCCCCAAGCTTTTTATGACCGTAAATTAAAAAAAAACAAATCTATGAATTTACTTTTTATTCGCGCATGCACTCCTACATTCATTTTACTGCACACACTGCTACTTTTGGTCACAAAGGCGAGGGAAATACTTGCACATTAGCTAAACTGCACAAACCTGTTGAATGCAGTTGTTCAGTGTAGCATTACACTCATGTAAGTATTCAATTTCATGTATTTTTTAAATGTAATAAATACACTTATAATATTACATTTTGAGTAGGAAGGAAGCTGAAAAAAAGAAGATATACAGAATAACTTACCTCTTTGGGGTCTGTCTGCATGAAAAAAGGAGGGAAAGATTCAAAAATGGATTGATGATAGTTTGGTCAGCACACACTGATGACATCAGAGGGTTGTGATTGGTTGATTGAAATGTTGATCCAGGACCAACAAAGCGTGTTAATCCAGGATCACATCCTACTTGGCAAAATCACGGTGACCGGCAGAGAGGACCATCGCTTTCAGTCAAACACAGATACTATGTTGCTTCTCTAATTTTACATGCAAGTATAGCCGAAATCACAGCACAGCTATTGTCTTTAACTTATGTGTATTTGATTTCATCAGACAACGGTGCGATTATCAGGATTTTTTGTGCAGATTAACATCTTGGAAGGGAGAGCTGGTTATGTCTTAATGGGTCACGTTTCAGTCACTATTTCATATTCATTCCATTGTCTGACAACAGAAACTGTAAAATATAGCAATGAGAACAGTTTTATTGCATTTGCATTTATGCATTTAGCAGATGCTTTTGGTCTGTTGTACTTTTGGTCTGTTGTACTGCTGAGAGGTTTGCGATTGTAGCTCCGCTTTTTATTGAATATTTACCTTACTTTCACTGTCTGTTGTTTAAAGTAATAATATATAACTTAATTCCCACCATATTTCTGGTATTATCTATCAAACTAATCTGATCGTTCGCTTTTAAAACCGCGAGTGCAGCGCGTTAGCATTCGCTAGCCGGTTAGCTTGTCACTCGCGGTTCCATTCGCGTTGCTATTCGCGCCTATTATTGTTTTCTTTTTTCTCGCTCCGTTTTCATTTCTCTCTCGCTCCGTTTTTCACGAGTTAATCAAACAACAGTGGTAAGTGGTAAGTGGAGTGGTAAGTGGTAAGTTAAGTTGGTATCATTCATCAATCACGGTGAGTAATGGCTTCTTCTCCTGCTATTGTTATTTGCACTGTCTGCCACATGTATAGTTTATCTCTCTCTGTCAGCGATGAGGGATTCACATGTGATAAATGCAGGGAAATAGTTAGGCTGACAGAGAAGGTTTTAGAACTAGAGACACGCATCCAAACTTTAGTTGAGGATAGTAAGAATGTGAGGGCTCTAGATACTGCTTTGGATGTGACTAGCTCAGGGACTCCTGTACATTGTTCGGTTCCGGCATTAGCGCCCCCGCAGCAGGGCAACTGGGTGACTGTGAGGCAGCATAGTCGCGGGTCAAAACACCGCTCTTCCGTTCCGATCAGAACATCAAACAGGTTCTCCCCACTCAGTGATGCACCCACTGAGAAACCTGATGAAAGTGCTCTAGTTATTGGCGATTCTATTGTACGGAACGTGAAAATAGAGACACCAGCCACCATAGTCCATTGTTTACCGGGAGCCAGAGCGCCTGACATCTTGGCAAATTTAAAAGTGCTGGCTAATGCTAAACGTAAATTCAGTAAGATTGTTATCCACGCCGGCGCTAATGATGTTCGACTTCGCCAGTCGGAGATCACTAAAAATAATGTTAAAGAGGTGTGTGAACTTGCAAGTACGATGTCAGACACTGTAATATGCTCTGGCCCCCTCCCTGCTTATCGGGGTGATGAGATTCATAGCAGACTGTCATCACTAAATGGCTGGATGTCTAAGTGGTGCCCGCAAAACAACATAGGTTTTATAGACAATTGGACGAGTTTTTGGGGCAGACCTGACCTGTTGAAAAGAGATGGTGTTCATCCCTCCTGGGGTGGTGCCGCTATTCTCTCTAGAAATTTGGCACATAGTCTTAGAGTTCATACTTGACTAACTGGAGCCCAGGTCAGGAAGCAGACAGACTGGCTAAACCGACCGTCTGCTAGCCGCCTCACGTCACAGAAGTCAGTTAATTCTCAGCACATAGAGACTCCTTCACCTAGATATCACACTATAGAGACTGTGTCTGTTCCCCGAACTAGAGAATACAGAAAACGTCCAAACCAATTTAGGAGTAACCATTTAATTGATGTTCAACAAATAAAAAATGTTTACAATACACAGAAACAATTGATAAAACTTGGCTTACTGAATATCAGGTCCCTTTCTACAAAAGCACTTTTTGTAAATGATTTGATTAATGATCATAACCTAGATTTGCTCTGTTTGACAGAAACATGGCTAAAACCAGATGAATACATTATTTTAAACGAGTCTACCCCCCAAGATTACTGTTACAAAAATGAGCCACGTCCAAAAGGCAAAGGGGGAGGTGTTGCTACAATTTATAACAATATTCTCAGTATTTCTCAAAAGACAGGCTTTAAGTATAACTCCTTTGAAGTAATGGTGCTTCATATAAAATTATCTAGAGAAAAAAGTATTAATGATAAATCCCCCGTAACGTTTGTACTGGCTACTGTATACAGGCCACCAGGGCACCATACAGACTTTATTAAAGAATTTGCTGATTTTCTATCAGAGTTAGTGCTGGCTGCAGATAGAGTCCTAATTGTGGGTGATTTTAATATCCATGTTGATAATGAAAAAGATGCATTAGGATCAGCATTCATAGACATTCTGAACTCTATTGGGGTTAGACAACACGTTTCAGGACCTACTCATAGTCGAAATCATACTCTAGATTTAATACTGTCGCATGGAATTGATGTTAATGGTGTTGAAATTCTGCAGCAAAGCGATGATATATCAGATCATTATCTAGTCTTGTGTAAACTCCATATAGTTAAAGCTGTAAATTCAACTCCTTCTTACAAATATGGTAGAACCATCACTTCTACCACAAAAGACTGCTTTGCAAGTAATCTTCCTGATTTATCTCAATTCCTTAGCATATCCAACAGCTCAGAACAACTTGATGATGTAACAGAAACTATGAACTCTCTCTTTTCTAGCACTTTAGATACGGTTGCTCCTTTACGCTTAAGGAAGATTAAGGAAAAGAGTCCAACACCGTGGTATAATGAGCACACTCGCACTCTAAAGAGAGCAGCCCGGAAAATGGAGCGTAGCTGGAGGAAAACAAAACTAGAGGTATTTCGTTTAGCTTGGCGGGAAAGTACTCTATCCTATAGAAAAGCTTTAAAAACCGCTAGATCTGATTACTTTTCGTCTCTTTTAGAACAAAACAAACATAACCCCAGGTATTTATTCAATACAGTGGCAAAATTAACAAAAAATAAAGCATCAACAGGTGTTGACATTTCCCACAGCACAGCAGTAATGACTTTATGAACTATTTTACTTCCAAAATTGATACTATTAGAGATCAAGTTGTAGCCATGCAGCCGTCAGCTATATTATCGCATCAAATAGTGTACTGTGGATCCCCTGAGGAACAATTCCACTCATTCTCTACTATAGGAGAGGAAGAATTGTATAAACTTGTTAAATCATCTAAACTAACAACATGTATGTTAGACCTATTCCATCTAAACTACTAAAAGAGGTGCTTCCAGAAGTCATAGATCCTCTTTTGGCTATTATTAATTCGTCATTGTCATTAGGATATGTCCCCAAAAACTTTAAATTGGCTGTTATTAAGCCTCTCATTAAAAAAACACAACTTGACCCCAAAGATCTAGTTAATTACAGACCGATCTCGAATCTCCCTTTTTTGTCAAAGATATTAGAAAAGGTTGTATCCTCACAATTACATTCCTTCCTAGAGAAAATGATATCTGTGAGGATTTCCAGTCAGGATTTAGACCGTATCATAGTACTGAGACTGCTCTCATTAGAGTTACTAATGATCTGCTTTTATCATCTGATCGTGGTTGTATCTCTCTATTAGTTCTACTGGATCTTAGCGCTGCGTTCGACACTATCGATCACAACATTCTTTTGAATAGACTAGAAAACTTTGTTGGCATTAGTGGAAGTGCATTAGCATGGTTCAAATCGTACTTATCTGACCGCCATCAATTCGTAGCAGTGAATGACGAGGTATCATATCAATCACAAGTGCAGTATGGAGTTCCTCAAGGCTCAGTACTAGGGCCGTTACTTTTCACGCTTTATACGTTACCCTTGGGAAATATCATTAGGAAACACGGGGTTAGCTTTCACTGTTATGCTGATGATACTCAGCTCTATATTTCTTCACGGCCTGGTGAAACACACCAAATTGAGAAACTTATGGAATGCATAGTCGATATAAAAAACTGGATGACGAGTAATTTCTTACTGCTAAATTCTGAAAAAACAGAGGTGTTAATTATCGGACCTAAAACCCCCACAAGTAATAACCTAGAACACTGTCTAACACTTGATGGCTGCTCTGTAAATTCTTCGTCATCAGTCAGGAACCTAGGTGTGCTATTTAATAGTAATCTCTCCTTTGACAGCCACGTTTCTAGCATTTGTAAAACTGCATTTTTTCATCTTAAAAATATATCTAAACTGAGACCTATGCTCTCAATGTCAAATGCAGAAACATTAATTCATGCGTTTATGACCTCAAGGTTAGATTATTGTAATGCTTTATTGGGTGGTTGTTCTGCACGCTTAATAAACAAATTACAGATGGTTCAAAATGCAGCAGCTAGAGTTCTTACTAGAACCAGGAAGTATGACCACATTAGCCCGGTTCTGTCAACACTGCACTGGCTCCCTACTAAACATCGTATAGATTTTAAAATCTTGTTAATTACTTATAAAGCCCTAAATGGTTTAGCTCCTCAGTACTTGAGTGAGCTCTTATCGCATTATAGTCCTTCACGTCCGCTGCGCTCTCAAAACTCTGGCCATTTGATAATACCTAGAATATCAAAATCAACTGCGGGCGGCAGATCTTTTTCCTATTTAGCACCCAAACTCTGGAACAATCTACCAAACACTGTTCGGGAGGCAGACACACTCTGTCAGTTTAAATCTAGATTAAAGACCCACCTTTTTAACCTGACATACACCTAACACACTACTACACTTCTATTATTCAAATCCGTTAAAGGATTGTTAGGCTGCATTAATTAGATCAACCGGAACCGGGAACACTTCCCATAACACACGATGTACTCGTTACATCGTAAGAAGATTGGCATCTACGCTAATAGTTGTTTCTTTCTTATTCTGTTTCTCAGTCCGTGTCCGGATCAGATGGTGGATCGGCGCCGGGAGATGATGTCTGCGGCCCTGATCGTCAGCGATGAGCCCCAGAGACATATCCCCAGTGAAGACCTCGACTAAAATACAATAAAACTAAAAATAAAACAAATAATTAAAAATATAATAATAAAATACCTAACTACATAATACTATTATTGTTAGAAATTGCAACAATATAAAAATAGAAATATAATACATTTATACATTTAAAAATGTAATTAAAACAATAAGTAAACAATGAATAAACAATAATATCCTGGCCAGAGGAGAACTGGCCCCCCGACTGAGCCTGGTTTCTCCCAAGGTTTTTTTCTCCATTCTGTCTCAGAGGGAGTTTTGGTTCCTTGCCGCTGTCGCCTCTGGCTTGCTCAGTTGGGGACACTTAATTTCTAGCGATTATAGTAAATTTGATTTCACAGTTACTATTTAAACAAAACTTAGCTAGACAATGACATCTCCGAATTCAATAATGAAACGCCCTTAACTGAAAATTGAGTGTTTAATCTTATTATTATACATTACTGACACTCTATCCTCCAACTTGATACTGTTAAGTGCTTTGACACAATCTGTATTGTTAAAAGCGCTATATAAATAAAGGTGACTTGACTTGACTTGACTTTTATCCAAAGCGACTTACAGTGCATTCAGGCTATGCATTTTTTATCAGTATGTGTGTTTTATTGAGAATTTAGCTTCATCAAAATACAGTATGTGGGCACAGAAAGGGAAACAAATGTAATAATAAATAATAAATGTACATTTTGCATTTTCAGAAGAGGAGCTGCCCTGTGTGCAAAAATGTAAACAGGATTGTTTTAGTAAATTGCTCAGTGCAAAGAAAGAGAAGTAATAGGAACCTGGTATTTATTTTTTCATGTGTCTAATAGACATGAACAAGTTCTTTGAAAAACAGCTATGACCTTTGAAACATACACTTCATGCTTTATGTTGACTATGGTTTCAATAATAATAAACATACATTTGCATAAAGCATCCATATTTGTCCATGCCCATGTTGATTAGAGTATTACAAATTTGAAAAGTATTAATTTAAGGTACATTTTGAAGAAATACAAATGTGTGATTAATTGCAATTAATCGCAAGTTAACTCATGACAATCTTGCAATTAAATATTTGAATCGATTGACAGCCCTATTAAATATATATATATATATATAAAATACTCATACATATTGAATTTACTTAATTTTTTGTTTTGTTTTGTGAACTTAATATAATGGCATAAGTTATCAAAAATTGAGTTGTCATAACTTATTATATCTGATTGGACTTAATGAAAACATTTAATTAAACAGCAATCAAAACATACATGTAGCATGTAATACAAATATTTAACTTCTGTAAACTTAAATTTTTTAACTTAAGTTTAATCAGTTGCCTTAATTTTTTTTAGGTCTGGTAACTTGTCAGGGTTTACAGTATACAAATAGTTATGTGCTGAAATGCCTGCCTCCTCGTCAACACAGTCATTTGTGTCTTAAATGCACATTAATAGTTAAAGATAAAACATGTGTAGTAGTAGGCTATATGAGATCCTGCCAATATATGATGAGATTTTAAAGGGATATTTCACTCAAAAATGAAAATACTGTCATCATTTACTCAGCCTCAAGTTGTTGTAAACCTGTTAAATTTCTTTGTTCTCCTCAACATAAAAGAAGATATTTTGAAGAATTTTCGTAACCAGAAGGTTTCTGGTCCCCACTGACTACAATGTATTTTATTTTTTTCATACTATGGAAGTCCTGGGGTCCCGGCAACTGTTTGGTTACCAGTATTGTTCCAAATATATACTTTTGCATTCAAAAGCAAAAGGAAACTCGTACAGGTTTAGAACAACGATAAAACTTAAATTTTTGGGTGAACTATTCCTCTAAAGCAGCCTAATATAGCTACTGTTGCCATTTGTGTCAAACATTAGAAACAAAATCACTCATTGTCATTGACCGAATCACTTTTGTAAAATAAATAAGAATGAATTTAAATTAAATGTATGCAGTGAAGACTATTCAGTTTATTTGTACATTTATTGTATACAATATAATATTTCTTATTCAGTGCTTTAAGTGTTTCAAGTAGGTTGATTTCTTTGTTCTATTGTAATTCGTGACTGTTTACTTGTCTTAAGTATAAGCTTGTTTTTACTTAATATTTATTTATTTATTTATGTTTGTGATATTGAAATTGGTTACAAGAATTATGAAATTTCAATGCATCAAACATTTTGATAAGATAAAAGTCCTATTTAAAGCTTCATATATTGTGATGCAGTAAGTCATAGACCCAGTGAGATCTTAATGCGGCCCTGAATATGGCATAATATAGCAGTGGGAATACTGTATAAAGGAAGCAAAGCATCATAAGTACATTGTTACATTACCCACTTGCACATTACTTGTGAAAAAGAAGAGAAAATAACACATAACGATGAGCTCCTACTTTACACCTCATGTTCACTTCACGAAGGCTGAAATTCCCAATATTATGCTATACACTGTAGATAATCACATAAAGTGTCACATGAAAACACATGAAACATTTGCAAAATGAAGTGCATGACGTTTTGCAAAAGCAAACATGAACAGGCCTAGACCACATGGTGTGGTGTCATACCATCGGACATTATATATGATATAACTTTACAAATATGACAGCTCTCGGGAGCAACACAACAAAATATATATCCAGAAATGATATTTCACAACAATATTAGCAGAAAATATCATATTTACAATGGATGGTCTTAAAGGGATAGTTCACCCAAAAATGAAAATTCTGTCATCACTTACTCACCCTCAAGTAGTTCCAAACCTGTATTAATTTATTTGTTCTGCTGAACACAAAGGAAGATATTTTAAAGAAAGTTTGTAACCAGGCTGTTTTGGGGCACCATTGACTTCCATAGTAGGAAAAGAAAATACTATGGAAGTCAATGGTTCCCCAGAACTGCTCTGTTTCCCACATTCTTCAGAATATCTTCTTTTGTGTTCAGCAGAACAAAGACATTCATACAGGTTTGGAACTACTTGAGGATGAGTAAATGAAGACAGAATTTTCATTTTTGGGTGAACTATCCCTTTAAATTTACCACAGTTCAGAGAGAGTGTGCGTCTCTCTGGTACTGCTCACTGCAAATCACACAAAATGTCAGAGAACAAGTGTGCGTGCGCATTTCCCCATACAGTACGTAACACACACAACTACTGACGACTCCAGGAAAATACAGATATTCTCTGTTTCTTTTGACTTTGTAATTTACAGAACACAGCAAGTAACAATGAAATAATGGGTTTAAACATGCAAAGAGAGAAACTAGCAACTATCAATTTACCACCCGGTTACACATAAATTCAGATTACAGTGTTTTACAAATAAACTAATTGTTTTGCTGTAAGCAGACTGGAGAGTGTGAAGGAAATGTCCATTTATGAGGATTTTTTTGTGTTTTTGTTTTCCTACTATTACATTCAATATAGGAGTGTGTATACGTGAAGTTTTTAGCTCATGGACTGTCTTCCCCTTCAACGGATCCTCAAGCTGGTTAGAACTTGTTTGCATGATTTTGAGACATCCTGTGGTTGCTGTATCTTAGTTCTGAGAAATCATATGTAGCATCCGTAGAGGTGCCAGATGAGGGGGAGGGGATAATATCTTTATATAAACCCCACAGTGGTATAGAGGTTTTTGTCTTCTCACTGCAGAATCTCTGTATGTCAGACAAACTTCTTGCAAGAATAAACATCCTACTTTTCTGATAGCATTGCTCTCTGAGTTTTATTCCACCTCGACACAAAGTTGGAAAATATTTTTCCACAACAAGAGTGACACTGAAGGTCTACTGGCAAGTTTGACACATTCAATCCAGCAATAACCATGAATTTCGAGTGAGTTGAAATGTATGCGTTTTCTATATAAATGATGTAAGGGATAATCCATGGCTGTACCATGGTCACTTGGCATTAACAAGTTAGCTAAAGCAGTTGATGATGTTTGTAGTGCAATATTTGACCGTAATGGTAAAAATGATGGTTATTTTAACCAGTTACATATAATGTAGCAATTTAGTAACAAAGCTGTTTTATTAATAATAGACACAGTGTAGTGCTTCTGAATGTGTGTGAGCATTGTGATATCTCTATATATCATCAGCTGAAGTGTACTGTCTAGTGGTTTTTATAGGTTTATATTTAAATTCACACATAATATAGGTTTTATGACTTCGCCCAATGTTAGTATTATATTTAACACTGATGAAAAGCAGGGTTGTTAATATAAAGGTGCTCACTGGCTTAGACGCTTAACATCTGAGCCTGCACAATACGCAGTGTACAAATATCTAATATTTGGCTTTTTCCTTTGACCATATTACAGAAAGTCCTAACACAAGCATCAGGGGCAGACTGAGCAGTCCGTGGTACACAATACAGAAATTTAAATATAGTTTAAATATAAATTATATAAAAAATAAATAAATTATGCTTATTATCATTAACATAATACATGACTGGCATGCTTTGTTAGAATTTGTCTAGTCTCCCCTGGTGTACATCAAATAGAATTTTAAATGAATCTTTATACAGACCATTTTCAGTTTATTTGTTATATTATAACTATAGCCTACCATAAAATCAGTCCATATGACAAAATGCCCTCGTATGGAAGATTTGAAATGAAGTGCAGAAATCATGTGGACTGTCTTTATAGTGCATAGTAACAAGGTGTAAATGTTCTTGAAAAAAATTGGGCCACATGGGTTAGGAATGATGCAAGGGTGACTTGCCTACATAACTCAAACTGTAATTAGTTATACTAACTTCTTATTACGGTTCACATTACTAGGAAAATATTAGGAAACTGATTGACTTAAAATGATCAAGTAAGTTGAACTAAAATCATTAAGTAAAGACATTAACGGTGCGTTAAGCAATATTTGAAAAATGCTTTTGACCACAGGGTCGGACTGAGTCCCACTTGCAGCCAATCAGCAGTAAGGGGCGTGTCTAGTAATGATAGGGAGAAGTGAGTGCTTTCAAATTTCAACATCATTTGGCAAAGTTCGCTTAGTGCACCTTATGAAAAAAAAAAATTAATTGATTGAAAACATGTCACCAAAGATCAATGACGCAAGACTGTTGATTTTGATTAGCACAATCCAACACAATCCTACAATTTGATTAAAAAACATCACATCCAATGTTGCTGTGCATTGCTTCCATATTTAATCTGATTATTACACGATCAATTGATGTATAATAAGCAATTATAAGTGATAAGAAAAAAAATTAGTGATTAAAAAATGACAAACATGAGCTGACTCTCACATGTGCTTCTCCCGTTAGTCTCCTGTCAGAATAGCATTACATTGCAGATTGACTCCACCTATTGGCGGAACTGCACATGACCACTCGAAAACTTTAAAGATACTTATTTTAGGTAAATCTATTTAGTTGAATAACTTTCTGTGCTAAAAAAGTTGAGATTACTTGGTTAAAATAAAGTCAACTAACTTATTCAAAATAGTTAATTTCACTCAATTTTATTAGTAAGATCGTCAGTTACATTTTACAGTGGTCTTTTCAGAGAAAAAAAAGACACTTGTCCAAAATATAAAATGAAAGTGGACATAGTTTGCCATAAAATAATGTATGCAAACTATTTATATATTTTATTTTAATATATAACACTGTCATAACAGCACACACTTTAGTGAAAGCCAGTTTTCCCATGTTATTGTTCAAGTCTGAGGATGATAACTCCCCCACTTTAAGTTTTATAAATAATTTTTTACATAATGAAATTACTGAACTTCTACCTGGAAAGCAAGCTATTCACTCTTTCTTTTGCAGGAACACACAGACACAGTGATACAGTAATACTGATATAATAAGTTACAGGATCAGCAAATCAGAATTAAGGACCAGAACTATCCATTTTATAATATGTAATTGGAATGTTCTTGGTTATCTTATAACCTTAGGAAATCATATTGACAATATTGTGAGTTGGTAATATGATGGTATTGAAATTACAAGCATGCAATGTCCTGCCAACGTTGTAAATTAGTAAGTCATTAGAGATTTGACTTGTAATTGTAATTTATGGCTGTTCTCACTTTTATGTGATTTCCTAATTGTACTTTTGTTATAGGATTTGGCTGATTTTTTTTTTTTCTGTTATGTGGGCAATTATGTGATTTAGGATTGAAACATCTAATATATTGAAAAAAAATCATGTTTTTTTGTTTTTTTATATATAAGGGCGGAGTCATGTATGTGTTCATTGTCTGATGAAGAGCATCTAAGCTCGAAACGTCACCTGTGGTGAGAACATAAATAATTATTTTTCTATCTCTGGAACTGTGGTGTGCCTACTTTGATTTTTTTGGTTCAAATTAGTAAGTCATGAAATGAAGAAAAAGTATCAATAAATTGTGTAACTGGTACATTGTGTGTTAGCTGGCTACGAATATCTTTTCTTTTTTTTTCAAATACTATCTGTACTTGGATTGTCTTCCTAAAATATTTTATTACATGAATTTGTTCATGTTGAAAAATGTACAGTATGTAACACAAAGTCTGTACATCAATGGCTACTCTTATGTCTAAAATTATTGCTACATAAATATTCTGAGAAACATTTACCTTTATATTTTACAGACAGCAACGTCTTTCACCATGCAGAACAACACTGATTCATCGAGGTCCTCCAAAAAGATTCCGTTTACATACAGAGAAGAAAGTGATTGATGATAATGGGAGAGTCAGAAAATGGACTTATGGGAAAAAAGACTCCAGTAAACAAAACAAAATTGTTCTGCTGGTGGGAGAGACTGGTGTCGGTAAGACAACCATCATCAACACTATGGTCAACTACTTACTGGGAGTGAAATTTGAGGATGAAATATGGTATGAAATCACAGAAGAAGAAGCAAGAGATCAATCAGAATCACAAACCTCTGAAATCACTATGTATGAGGTCTTTCCTGAAGAGAGACCCATATCACTCACCATCATTGATACTCCAGGCTACGGAGACACTAGAGGACTGGACAAAGATCTGGAAGTTGCTGGGAATTTAGCCATGCTGTTTCAGAGCAATGATGGAGTTTGTGAAGTCGATGCTGTTTGTTTTGTGACTCAAGCGTCTAAGAATCGTCTCTCAGACCGACAGCATTACATTATCGGTTCAATTCTGTCTTTGTTCGGGAAAGACATTGTGAACAACATTGTATTTTTAATCACACACTCTGATGGTCTGCCACCCAAAAATGTCCTCGGTGCCATTAATAAAGCTAGAATCCCCTGCAGACGAGACAAAAGTGGCCAACCTGTTTATTTCTTATTCAACAATTGTCATGCTGAAGCCCGTCACAATGAGAAACGTTACATTCGTGCTCAAAGAGACGCCTGGGAAAACTGCACTGAAGAGATGGAGAAATTCATTCAGTCTCTGGATGAAAAGGAAAGAAGAAGTTTGGAGCTGACTTCAAATGTCCTGATTGAGCGCATTCAGCTTGAAGCGCTTATCTGCAATGTACAGCTGCGAATTCAAGAGAAAGAGCTGAAAAAGGCTGAAAAACTTCAAATTCAGGAGGCAATGAGACAAAACAAGGAAAAGATTGAACAGTGCAAAAACTTCATCATTGAGGTCAAAAACACTGTCAAAATGATGGTTCCCATTGAAAGCAAGTCATGGAAACACAGGAAGGCGACGACCTGCACTGTCTGTGAGGAAAACTGCCATGAGTTTAACTGCTGGTGGGTTTCTAATCCCGACAAATGTAAAGTCATGAAAAACGGTTACTGCACCGTCTGCACAGGGAAGTGTCACCACAGCAAACATGTCAAAGGAAGCAAGAAATACATCATCAGCACTTCAAGCATCATAATTGTGTTTGATGATTTGAAAAAGATGTATGAAGAAACTCAAGAACAAACGAAGTGGTTTTCAGTTATAATGGATCATCTTGACAACGATCTGCAGACGATTCAGGACCAAAAGTTAATTCTTTTGTTCAATGCATACAAGACCATCAAGCATCTGTCTCAGATCGCATTAAAACCAGACTCTGCCTTCACTCTTCAGCATCTCGACTTCTTCATCCCCAGAGTGAGGGAGGCTGGGAAAGAAGACTGGGTGCGAGAGCTGGAAGAGATGAAGAGAATCGCTGAAGCTGAAGAAGCGAATAAAGATGCTGTGAGTTACCTGAAAGCTGGTCTGTCAAAAGTTAGTCTGTAACGATTCTTTGGTGGGAAATAAACAAATACATAGAGGACAATTGACGAATGGATGAAAATGAAAAAAGATAATGTAAAATCAATGTCGGGGACTTTCTGTAGATCTGAAAATAATAAGAGATTTCATTTAATCATTGTATCAAGCTAATTTTCATGTGTTTTAATGATTATTTAAAAGGCAAGCCACTCTAGTTCAAGCTGTTGAACTGCTAATAATACAAACTAATAATACATGAGTGTCTGTAACATTTTGGGTTACTGGATGATAATTTTGAGAGAAAATGTTGCATCTGTGAATGTTGATGTGTTTATTATTGTGTTAATCCTGGTTACATTTTATCTTCATCAGTAGCTAAAATCTTTTTATCTCTTTGCCTTTATTGTTATTTCCCTTAGATTGTCTGCCTTTCTCTACATCAAAAATCTTGTTAAAGTGCCCCTATTATGGCATTTCCAATATTGCCTTTCATGCAGTGTGTAATGTAGCTGTATGTGAATGTAAATGATCTGCAAAGTTGTAAATCCGAAAGTGCACGATAAATAAAGTTATTGTCTCCCAAAATAAAGAATCAACTTTGAAAGAATCGAACTTGACCCCGCCCGCAAACACGTCGTTTTACTGACGACTGCTTCTCTAATCTTGGGGAGTTCAGCGCGGGATACACAAAACGCTTGCTCTTGAAAGATGGTTCAGTACCCAGTTTATTTGGACCAGCGGCTCCACTGAATCACAACCTGTAAGTATGATAAATAATAGATGCTTATATTTCCATCAAGCATTCAAAATACAGAACTATGGCAATGGGCCTATTGTTTCCGACGTGCTGTACGCGGTAGACCAATCACAACAGACTGGGCCAATCAGAGCAGAGTAGGCTCACAGAAAGGAGTGGTTTAGAGAGACTGAATCTTAGAACTGCTTCGAACTAATTGTTTGAGAATCGCTGGAAAATGAGGTGATATTAAATGCATATTTTGAGAAAACAAAAGCATTTTTTTCACCTTGCATGCATGTAAACCTATTGTAGGAGACTCCCAAAACAATATTAGGAGCCTTAAAAATGGCATAATAGAGGCACTTTAAATAAAATATGTAAAATAAATAGAAAAATATATGAAATTCATAACCTTTGTATTTTTTGACCAAGCTAGAAGATATTCTTATCTTGAGGTTAGTGAAAAATAATTAGTGAAAGGATGCACACATATATTTGACCATTTTACATTTAATTCACATGTCTTAAGTTTTACTTGTGACTAACTGAATCTGTCCATTTAAAGGGGACCTATTATGCAAAATTGACTTTTATAAGGTGTTTGAACACAGATGTGTGCCCACAGTGTGTGTACACAAAAAGCCTATAATGGTAAAAATCCACCCACTCAGACTTTTTATAATCCCCATTGTAGGGGCTTTGTGCTTTGAGCCCAATATCCTGCAGAACAGACACATTCCAAAGGAAAAGCTAAAGATTCTCCTCCGCAGCCATCTGTGGTCGTAAAATTAATTAATGATCAACATAACTCAATCAACCGGAGAAAATAACTTCTCCCTATCTGGAATGACTTAAACTTCAAAGGGATGATTTTCATGATCACTTCGCTCACATCCATGTAAGGAACCCCGGAAAAGGATGATTTACAGGAACAATCTCCAGGCCTGAAAACACTGTTATCAGTTGTAATAATATTGTCAGTTTATCTCGAAGAACTGTTGCAGAACGAATTACTGATATGCCGCAAGACATTGAAACAAAAACAACTTGCTCAAACAAATCCTCACCTTTGGTAGTGCCATGCATGGCTTGCAAAGACAGCAATTCCTCGGTCGTTTCAGACTCAGCAGTAATTCCACGCACAAAGATGGACATTCGAGATGCTTTCTGTGGGTCAATTTAATTTTTCCATGCTGAAAAAGAAATTCACAATTTATGCAAAGGACATTTTACAAGAATAGTTGTATGACAAATCTAGGGTTAAAAACAAAGCTACAACACAGAAAAGTGTGAATCGATGCATATAGATGCACTTGTTTCACAGTAGTACAACAACGCTACCCAAGCAGAATGTGTAGTGCAGGGATGCCCAAACTCGTTCCTGGAGGGCCGGTGTCCTGCAGAGTTTAGCTCCATTTAGACACACCTGAACCAGCTAATCAAGCTTCCCGGCAGGTGTGTTGAGGCAAGTTGGAGCTAAACTCTGCAGAACACCGGCCCTCCAGGACCGAGTTTGGGCACCCCTGGTGTAGTGCATAACCTGCTGATAGTGATGTGGGTGATTGTACAGTTGAGGGTCTTGGCAATTCTTCTCTTGTTGGAATGCTTCACTGTCAATGAAAGTCCTCCCTCTAAAATAGGCATGGCACATACAACTTTTCAGTTTTGTTTATCCAACCAGTTTAGAAATGTTCTTACACATTAAAACAAAACATTTATTCTACACACACAAAATAAAGTCTTAACAGTTAAAGATGTTTGCCTGGTTTCACAGACAAAGTTTTAAATCCTAGTCCCAGACTAAAATGCACGTTTGAGGCGTTTTAACTGAATGCAACTTGCATTTTTCTAAGGCACGTTTATAAAAGTTACTTAAATGTCCTAATTCAACTAAGGGCTACTCATGGCTTAATCTAAGCCCTGTCTATGAAACCAGTCTATTGTCTTTTATAAAATTTAAAAAATAAAAATAGTCCACCCAAAAATTATATTCCTCCATTTTTTCACCTCCATTCCAGCTCAGCTTTAGACTTTTGTTCATCTTAGTCTGTTTTAAGATATTTTAAATAAATCCATAATTAATACCTTTAATAAACAAGGTTTTTAACAACATTTGCCTTTCTGCCCAGCAACACGTTTTATAGTTATATAGTTTTTGATTTGGTGGATTTGTTTCTCTCAAACATGTCATTTCCCATCAAGTCTTTGAGTGACTGGATCAATATGGATTAATAGTGTGCCTTCTAATTGTAACTGCTGGATTTATGGAATAGATGTCTGTAAATTATGAGAGAAATATCAACTTTGGGTGGACTAATCCTTGAAGGTATTGAAGCAAGGGTCTAAAGGACAAATGTCATTGTATTGTAGTATAACTTTACCCTTAACCACACATGCTTGCATGATAAGGTAAGACATCAGAAAGAAATCTGGCAAATGGGACAAATCTGTAATGGAAATGGACTGGCAATGGAAATATTAAGAAAGCATTATGATAAAAAAAAAAAAAAAAATACCATTAAAACCTACAGTCTCAGTTATTTTCCTGCCACATTTCATGCAGTTTGACTGTGGCATCGTCGCAAACTCCACAGAATCAAAGGGTAATGGTTCAATGGAAAGCTGCTCTTGTAGTGGAACTGCAAAAAGCATGTTCGTCCCATTATTCAACACTGATTTCAGGAGCTGAGTTGAGTATCCATCAGAGTCTGTGAGAATTATAGACAGCTTACGCCGCCCACCAACACCTAACAGCAAAATCAGAGAATGAAACTCAGGATTAATGCTGCCTTCATGTGCTATCAAAACTGTTGTAAATATGAGTTACATAGTTAAAATTTGGACATGAATGTTTTCTTAAGTTGTATTTACCACTGGGAAACTCTGTGATAATTTTGATGTGCAAGTTCCCAAGTTGAGCGGGCCATAAACTTTAAACATGGCAGAGGGGAGAACAATCGCTGCTTTGGCTGCTATTTTTTATTGGTTTTTCCACAAATGGAAAAAGGAGGCCAGAGGAGAAATGGCCCCCCGACTGAGCCTGGTTTCTCCCAAGGTTTTTTTCTCCGTTCTGTCACCGATGGAGTTTTGGTTCCTTGCTGCTGTCGCCTCTGGCTTGCTTAGTTGGGGACACTTAATTTCCAGCAATATCGTCGACTTGATTGAACAGAAACTTTTTGAACAGAACTGAGCTGGACGATGCCATCACTGAATTCAACAATGAAATGCCTTTAACTGAAAATTGAGTGTTTAATCTTGTCATTTTACATTATTGACACTATTTTCCCATTTTGATATTGTGCAGTTGCTTTGTATTGTTAAAAGCGCTATATAAATAAAGGTGACTTGACTTGACTTGACAATAGCTACATCACCTTGTAATGCATATTTACACTCATGAAAATTCATTTTAATTGTATTGAATGTTTTACACACAGCAAAAATAGTCTGTATTTGACAGATATTCCAGAATCAGCAAAGCAGCACTTGAATGTGACAAGTTTGTAATTAGGACTTCAGATGTGTGAAGTAGGACAATTCTGATAGTACAACAAGGCAGCATAATTTCCAATTTCCACACCCTTTTTTCAATAAAATCAGAAAGGACTAAATCCTTTATTACATGTATTATTTATACTTGACATGTAAAAAACCTGTAGACTTGTAAAACATCCAGCCCCCCCTGAAGTTTTTAATTTAGGAAATTCTTCCTCAAGCAGAGTGACAATCTTAAACAAGCATAAAACACCACATTCATTTTTTAAGTCATGGAAAAAAAATACTTGCATCATATAATTACTTGCATTATGATAATATTTGCAACTACCTCACTGTGTTTAAAACTGTCTGGAACAGTTAACAGCCTTTTCCCAAGCCCAGCATGTACAAGTTCTAGGTCTTCATCTCCTTTTGGAGTAAACAGGGTTGGTTCGGAGAGCACATAAATTTGAAAATCTGTCTTTTTCACATTGCCAGGTTTGGCCACAGAAAAAGTTTTTTTTTTGCCCCTAGGCTGGTCATTTTCAGTCTCAAACATACTCAGGAATTGCCTACGGTAAGAGTGACAAAAAGACAAATTTATGAACAGCATTTAAGCAGAAGGTTAGAAAAAGACAAGAAAAGTTTTATTTCTAGGTGTTTAAAAGTATTATTACCATCTATTAAAATATTTTAATAATGCTAAATATTAAAATGTTAGACACATAAAATTACCTTTTCAATGCCTGCATCACCCTATTTTCAGGTTCTGGCAGAGTGGGCAAAAGCGCAAGGCCACTTATCACACTCAATCAGATGTTTTCTCTTATTGGTGTATTAGCACTCCTTAGTGTACCAGTGCCACTTGATAAAGATGGAGCCAGGCCCCTGGCTAAGACATCAATATGATGACAGAGTATGATATGATGATAATGCCTGTCAAACAAACATTGTACCTTAAAACCATTACATGAATGAATGTTAAATCAACAATACAAAGCATTCTAATATATATTATTGGCTGTAGAATCAGAATCAATTTACACATACAAGGAATTTGTTTTGGTGACAGAGGCTTCCACAGTACAACAAAATGACAGTGACAAGACAAGACACAGATAATTAAAAAGAATAAAAAAAACAGAATAAGTAAATAAGGGATAACAATGTACAAAAAAGCACAATGTACAAAATAGACAATAGATGTATGTTATGTACAAATGCAAGGAAATATAAATAAGTATGTGCATTAAATAATGTGTGATGTGTAACCATGTGTGTAAACATACCTGGCAATAAAGTTCATTCTGATTCTGATAAATAAGTAAATGTATAAATAGTGTTGTGTTACACATTTATTGTCAAGTGTTCATGAGATAGATTGCCTGAGGGAAGAAACTGTTTCTGTGCCTGGCTGTTCTGGTGCTCAGAGCTCTGTAGCGTCGACCAGACGGCAACAGTTCAAAGAGGGAGTGTGCTGGATGTGAGAGGTCCAGGGTGATTTTGCCAGCCCTTTTGCTCACTCTGGATAAGTACAATTCTTGGAGAATGGGGAGGGTTGAACCAATGATTCGCTCAGCAGTCCGGACTACCCTCTGTAGTCTTCTGTGGTCAGATTTGGTAGCTGAGCTGAACCAGACAGTTATTGAAGAGCAGAGGACGGATTCATTGAAGAGCAGAGGACGGATTCAATGATGGCAGAGTAGAACTGTTTCAGCAGCTCCTGTGGCAGGTTGAACTTCCTCAGAGGGTGAAGGAAGTACAACCTCTGCTGGGCCTTTCTCACAATGGAGTCAATAGCCCCTTTCGCACCGCTTTAGTTCCAGAACTAAAAGTACAGTACTTAAGTACTGGGACGATTTTGCGCAAACTATTTCCCAGTACTATTTAAAGGGTTGCATTCGCACCGACAGCGGGTACTAGGAAGTGACGTAAGCCGGTCGAAAGTGACGTCATTTGTGCACGGCGTTCAACAATGAAAACAAAGAAAACAACGACGTTAACAACAATGAGGACGCTGTGATCGGAGCTGTGTTTTTGTTGTTTCGCGGGTTTCACAATAATGGACATGGAATGTTGACATATACCTCAAGCAATTGAAAGATTGGAAAGGAGGACTAAGAAACTAAAGCAGTAACGTTAGTGTATGTGTTTTGTTCAATAAATCATTTTTAAATGGTACACTATTTTTGTCTGTCCGTGCTTTTTTATGACTGCATAAGCCATATATACTACAACCCCAAATCAGAAAAAGTTGGGACAGTATGGAAAACGCAAATAAAAAAAGAAAGTAGTGATTTCTAAATTTACTTTGACTTGTATTTCATTGCAGACAATATGAACACAAAATATTTCATGTTTTGTCTGGTCAACTTCATGTCATTTGTAAATATACATCCTTTCCTGTCATTCAGACCTGCAACACATTCCAAAAAAAGTTGGGACAGTAAAGCATTTACCACTTTGTAATGTTGCCATTCCTTTTCACAACACTTAAAAGACGTTTAGGGACTGAAGACACCAAGTGATGAAGTGTTTCAGGTGTAATTTTGTCCCATTCTTCCTGCAAACAAGTCTTAAGGTGGGCAACAGTACGGGGTCTTCGTTGTCGCATTTTGCGCTTCAAAATGCGCCACACATTCTCTATTGGAGACAGGTCGGGACTGCAGGCAGGCCAGTCAAGTACCCGTACCCTCTTCCTCCGCAGCCAGGACTTTGTAATGTGTGCAGAATGTGGTTTTGCATTGTCTTGTTGAAATATGCATGGACGTCCCTGGAAAAGATGTCTTCTTGAAGGCAGCATATTGTGCTCCAAAATCTCTATGTACTTTTCAGCATTAATGGTGCCATCACAGAAGTGCAAGGTACCTTTGCCAAGGGCACTGACACAACCCCATACCATGACAGACCCTGGCTTTTGGACTTGTTGCTGGTAACAGTCTGGATGATCCTTTTCTTCTTTGGTCCGGAGCACACGGCATCCATTCCTCCCAAAAAATACCTGAAATACTGATTCATCTGACCACAGTACACGTTTCCACTGTGTGATGGTCCATCCCAGATGCCTCCGAGCCCAGAGAAGTCGACGGCGCTTCTGGACACTGTTAACATAGGGCTTCCTTTTGGCACAGTACAGTTTTAACTGGCATTTGTGGATGTAACTACGTATTGTGGTACTTGACAAAGGTTTGCCAAAGTAGTCCTGAGCCCATGTGGTGATATCACTTATAGATTAATGAGGATTCTTGATGCAGTGCCGCCTGAGGGATCGGAGATCACGGTTGTTCAGCTTAGGCTTGCGCCCTTGTCCTTTACGCACTGACATTCCTCCAGATTCCTTGAATCTTTTAATTATGTTATGCACTGTTGAAGGTGAAATATCCAAATATCTTCCTATCTTTCTTTGAGGAACATTGTTTTTAAACATTTCAATAATTTTCTCACGTATTTGTTGGCAAACTGGCGATCCTCGGCCCATCTTTGCTCCTAAAGGACTAGACCTTTCTTGGATGCTGCTTTTGTACCAAATCATAATTACAATCACCTGTTGACATCAACTGTTTCAAAACACATCATTATTTAACCAATTTACCTCATTACTAGCCCTAAATTTCTCCTGTCCCAACTTTTTTTGGAATGTGTTGCAGGTCTGAATGACAGGAAAGGATGTATATTTACAAATGACATGAAGTTGACCAGACAAAACATGAAATATTTTGTGTTCATATTGTCTGCAATGAAATACAAGTCAAAGTAAATTTAGAAATCACTACTTTCTTTTTTTATTTGCGTTTGTCCCAACTTTTTCTGATTTGGGGTTGTACATTAATTGCATACAGTACATACTAACTTACGTTTCTCTTATTTTGGTTAAAAATACCTTTTTGGGATTAAAGACGTCACATTTTTTAACAGCTGCTATCTCATCATTATGTTCTGCAACAAGGTGATTATCAGCACAAATAGAAAGATTAAGCACACATCTTTTGTTTTGTAAACTTTATTTACATCCATTCTTGCGAAATATAAGTTGATACAATGTTTACACAGTATGTGTTTACACGGCATTTTAAATCATGGCGGGTGAGGGTGTTTTCGTACGCGTTTAACCAATCAGCGTACACTTACGCTTACACTTACTTACAATTACGATAGTTCCTACGGAACTGTTTTAGACCCTACTCAGAAGTAGGAGCTAATTTAGTTCTTCCAAACGGAGTTCCAGGAACTAAAACAGTTCCTAGTTCCAGTGGTGTGAACACGCCAAAAAGTGGGTAGTTCCACAATTAGTTTGGGTACTATGAAAAGGTTCCTGCGGTGCGAAAGGGCCTAATGTTAATGTCCCACTTCAGGTCCTGGGAGATGGTGGTGCCCAGGAATCTGAATGACTCCACTGCAGTCACCGTTCTGTTCATGATGGTGAGTGGGGGGAGAGCAGGGGGGTTTCTCCTGAAGTCCACAATCATCTCCACAGTTTTGAGTGTGTTCAGCTCCAGTTTGTTAACACTGCACCAGACAGCCAGCTGCTCAACCTCTTGTCTGTAAGCAGACTCGTCACCGTCCTGAATGAGGCCGATGAGTGTGGTGTCGTCTGCAAACTTCAGGAGCTTGACAGAGGGGTCTTTAGATGTGCAGTCGTTGGTGTAGAGGGAGAAGAGCAGTGGGGAGAGAACGCAGCCCCGAGGAGCTCCTGCTGATCGTACGAGTGCTGGATGTGAATTTTCCCAGCCTCACTAGCTGCTGCCTGTCTGTCAGGAAGCTGGTGATCCACTGACAGATGGAAGTGGGCACGGAGAGCTGGGTTAATTTGGGCAGGAGGAGGTTTAGGATGATAGTGTTGAAGGCTGGTCAGCACAGGTTTTCAGACAGGCTGGTATTGTTACGGAAACTGTCTGACACAGAGATGGTGTTTGAAGAGTAAGTGTTTATTAAAGCAAACTCATTAACAACAGTGGTGAACTACTTCAAGTGCGGTGAGTGGTCCTTCTTGAACGGATAGTGGACTGTGCTGGAATCCTGACTGAGCTTCTGTGTCTTTGGCAGGTGCGCTGCAGACAGAGATCCCGAAGAGCCCGAAGGTCTCTAGTGTCCACAGCTTTCCAGGTAACTGGAAGTGAGAGGCAAACAGGAGGTAAGTTATAGCAGGTAAGGTATTCAGGGAAGTATACTCAGGCAGATGATTCAGTAGCGTAGCGGTCCTTGTAGCTTCCACCAATCTCTATGTGTTGGCAGCTTAGTGACTTTAAGATCAGACAGTGACTGGAGTGAGTGTGCTTAAGTAGAGCAGGGGTGATGAGCTGTGATGATGAGGAGCAGGTGTGCATGATGAGTAAATCAGGTGCAGATGAAAGTGATCAGTGACGGAGGATACGGGCCATTCTGTGACAGGTATCACACCATCTGGGCCTGGTGCCTTTCTTCTTTTGTTCTTTCTGAAGATCTGACGGACATCATCTTCGCTGATCTGAAGTGCAGGAGGGGGGGAAGAAGGGGGTTGCAGGAGGTGTTAATGGTTGTGTGGAGAGGTATTCAGAGTGGGTGTGGGGTTTTCAAATCTACTTTTTTCAAATCTACAATAAAACTCATTCAGATCGTCTGCCAGTTGTTTATTCTCCGCAGTGCTGGGGGATGGTGTCTTTTTGTTGGTGATGTCTTTCAGACCTTTCCACACTGATGCAGGATTGTTGGAAGAAAACTGATGTAACACTTTATTTTAAGGTGTCATAATACAGAGTAATTACCTAATTAAGTACTTAGTAGTAGCCATTGTACTTACATGAAACAAAATGTACTTACCATGTAACTAAGTTATGGAACAGCCTGTAATTACAGTTTGTAATTATGTAGATGTAATAGGCAGCTACTGTTACACATATGTAACAGACCAAGTCTGTTACACAGCTACGTGTAGACTTAAGTACAATCTTGATACACTTTATTTTAAGTAGCTTATTCCTGTGTAATATTAAGTAATTGTAATGTAATTAGAAATGTATCATGTATTTTAGCTGTGTACTGGTGGGTTAAATCAAACTAAGGTGCAGCTGGATAAGGTGTACAGTATAGATACACATGAAGTACACTTAAGTACAATCTTGATACACTTTATTTTAAGTAGCTTATGTCTGTGCACTTACTTTTATAATTACGTTGTATAAAGTCTGCAACACATATGTAACAATCTTTTGGTTACATAAGTAGCTGTGTAACATACTCTGTTACATATGTGTAACAGTAGCTGCCTATTACATCTACATAATTACAAACTGTAATTACAGGCTAATGTAATTCCATAACTTAGTTACTTGGTAAGTACATTTTGTTTCATGTAAGTACAACGGCTACTACTAAGTAATTAACTAGGTAATTACTCTGTATTATGGACACCTTAAAATAAAGTGTTACCAAAACGGATTTCTTAGCTTTTCAGAATAGGTAAAAAAAAGTGTTTGTAGACTTACACCTGAACATCTGCATGTCTGCAGCAAACTTTACTTTTGCAGAATGCTCAAATTCAGAATTGAAAAGCACCCCCATCCTTGGATCAGACAAATATAAATATATATTTTTAAATGACAGGAATACAGTAAAATGCTGTACACTGACAAGTTTTGCTAGCTGCCATGTAATGCTGGTGTCATATTTATTTATTACCTCACCTGGAAATTACTTAAAATTACCTTTTTTTTAGCTGTAGCAATGGCTGGATGCCTTTGTCCATATTGGGAATTTCCTGCATGTCACAAGTAATTATTTATATGAGGCAATTTTGGACTTTCTGCAGAGAGCGCCCTCTGGCTTCAAGTATGAATGAATCAGACACTGCATTAGAGTGTTTAGCTTCAATGATGTTCACATCGTCTAGTTTTGCATATGAATAAATCTTCGGATCATACATGTACTATCTTGTTTCTTTGCGTTTAAATCTAGATTTATTCACACTGGCCCTTTCTACTTCTACATGAACACACTTGCCCGGAAAAAGTGCGGGGGACACATCGCCTGCGTATTCTACACCCATGCTTAAACGTGGGGCTCTAATCCACTCTGTTATACACATTTGCGCTGTAAATGAAATAACGCTCAAGCAAACATTTTAGGTGGTATCTAGATATATCAGAATAGTCTATGTGACCCATGGAAATGTCTGTTCTCCTAATTAGGCTAAACAAAGTGCTAACTTCAGCGAATTGCATGCTTCATTATCAACACTGTCCTCATGTGTTTTTAGTCACAATACACTGCTGTCCAAAAACATCTTACTTCACTTACATATGCATTAGTGTTAATTTTTTTCAACTATTTTCAATTTTAGTCTTAGTCTTAGTCCTAGTGATAAATGTCTTGTTAGTTTTTATCATATTTAGTCAACCTTATTTTATTTTAGTCAAGTTTTAGTCGACTAAAAGTCTCAGCATTTTTAGTCTAGTTTTAGTCAAAGAAAATGACAATTATTTTAGGGTGAATCCCATTTCTCTGTCTTACCCCTTCCCCTTCCCCTACCCCTTCGTCTTACCCCTAGCCCTTGTCCCTCGAAACCGAGTGGTAAGCGCTAGGGGTGAAAACATATCCCTATGAAATGAGACACCACTTGGTTACGGTTACGTCATCGTACATCGTCGCTAGCTGGCTGCTACGTCACCAGAGGCGACAAGTGTTGATCACAAACTTCCAAGATGCCGTCTGCAAGTGTGTGTATGTCGATTGCGTGGGTTTTAGTGATGTTTTTGCGATTGTTGTGCAAATCAGCGATGTAACGTTAGCGTAGCAAACTAGCGATTTTTTAAAACGTTTCAATTAAGAACATGGTTGCAAATATATATGTACAGGACTGTGCAGAGCACAAAACAAGACTATCGTAATTTTTAAATCAATTATTTAAGCCAAAAATGGGACTCTCTGGATGATCTGGCCGACATTGTTGCCGGTTGCGCAGTGTGTTCTGGGTACCCCTTGGTTTCAAGTAAGCTCGCGAAAATGCTTGGTTTTAAGGGGTATCTACCCCTCGATCAAAACGAGAATTGGGATAGCCCTTACTCTCAGGTGAACGCGCAAAACTAAGGGGAAGGGGTAAGACAGAGAAATGGGATTCACCCTTAGTCTTGTCCCATATTCGTCATGCTGTAAAATGGTTAAACTGATTATAAAAATAGTTTTTGCTCAAAATGATAATTGTAATGATTGTTGTCATTTGAGAAATTTACTTTTGCATTTCAGGTATTGCACTTTCACCAGTAAGCTCAAAGCAACATTTATTTAGCAACAACAGTCGCAAACAATATAGTCGAGATCTCATGACAGAACACAGGCCGACACTTTAATTTAGATCGCTGAACTCCAGCTTGTTTGTTGGTGTTTTCAGATCATCGTCAGCGGCGCTTCCGCAATGAAAAATAATCTTAATACAAAGGCTAAACAAGATTATTTTTCTTGCCCCGTTGGCAGATATTTTTGCTTGTTTTAAGCAAAAACTAATAAAATTGATAATTTTCTCAGAAAACAAGACAATATCTTAAGTCATTTTACTTGTAAAGTAAATGTTTAGATGTTTATACTAGAAAACAAGACAAAAATACTAAATAAGACCATTTTTTGCAGATATGGGCCATCAACACTTCGGCAGGAGCTGCTGGATGCTGTGTCCTGATTGGTTGTTTGATCCGGGGGCTGCTGGACGATGTGTCTTGACCAATCAAATCAAAGTAGGTGGGCTTTATGTTCACAGAAGGTGCTGGGTGTGAATTTCATTATGACGCTTCAGCAAACGGACATTAAGTGCAAGATAAGATGTAAGTAGCCAAACATATCATATTTGACATCTGTTTTATGATTGAAATGTTAAACAGCTGACTAAAAAATGCAACAAACTTTTGTCTAATTTTACCATTTTGAGTGGAAAATAGTCCTATATTGACATGATTCATGTAATGTAATTTGTAACAAAGTGAGTGGACAATAAACCGTATTAACAAACCTGTTTTCATCATATATTAGGCATATGATTAATAATTAATGTGCAAATAGTGTGAATTTATTAAACTTAATTACTAAGCTTTCCTGGTAGCCTTTAAAGTAACTTGTCTAAGAAAATATTTCATATACCATGTGTTTATTTCCCTGACAAAGATGAAAATCGAAAAGACTATCAATCAAAGCAGAGAGCAGGTATTGACAAATAATATGCTGCCCACTGACAAGGCTTTAAGTTGTTATTCTATTGTATGGCCTTCAAACGTCTTAAAATGCACACATTAGGGCTGTCAAAATGGCTGAAAAACTAAATACGAATTTAATACTTAAATATTATTATTTGAATTCTATTCAAATTTAAAAGGCATAATTTCAGTTAGGTGGAAAAAAGCTTTTGGTGTGTCTCCTGTGGCCTCAAGAGGGCGTGTATTTTTATTTTATTTTTTATTTTTTGAATGTGGAGTTTTGGGACCTCAGTAACTATAAAACCCTGGCTACAGCCCTGAATGGCTCATACCATTAACACCTGAGCAGTGGAATAAAATATGCTATAAAACCACATTTTATATGAATTTATTGCCAGGATAAAGAACATAATTGTGTTTAAAATATGTATTTTGCACATTTCAACTAAATAAGATAATTTGCTGTCTTTAAAACAGCATATACACATAGAAACATAAAAAATGTGGAGGTCTTAAACATTTAGGGGTAAACTAAATCAAACGGTCTCTATCAGGGAAAGAATTACTTTGAAATAATTTATTATTATTATTTATTTAGTCATTTAGCAGTCACTTTTATCCAAAGCGACTTACAAATGAGGACATAAGAAGCAATCAAAACCAACAAAAGAGCAACAATGTGCAAGTGCTATTACAAGTCTTGGTTAGGCTAACGCAGTACACATAAAAAGATTTTTTTTTTTTTTAAAGAAAACAAGTAGATAGAATATAGAAAAAAGAAACCTAGTGTTTTTTTTATTTTTTTTAAAGAAATAAGTAGATAGAATAGAAATAAATAAATAAAGCTAATGTTAGTTTTACAGGAAAAGCTAGCAGTTAGAGAATAATATGCAATTGATAGAAGGTCAAATGTTTTTATTTTTTTTATAAATAAAAAGACAGATAGATAAAATAAAATTAGAATAGTGAGTGCTAGAGTTAGAGGGTCAAGTAAAGATGGAAGAGATGAGTTTTTAGCCGTTTCTTGAAGATGGGTAAGGATTCAGCTGCTCGGATTGAGTTGGGCAGGTCATTCCACCAGATGGGAACAGTTACTGAAAAAGTCTGTGAAAATGATTTTGTGCCTCTTTGGGATGGCACAATAATGCGTCGTTCACTTGAAGAATGCAAGCTTTTAGAGGGCACATAAGTCTGGAGTAATGAATTTAGGTAAAGGTGTGCAGAGCCAGTGGTGGTTCTGTAGGCAAACATTAATGCCTTGAATTTAATGCGAGCAGCTATTGGTAGCCAGTGCAAATTGATGAACAGAGGCGTGACGTGCTTTCTTTTTGGCTCATTAAAGATTAATCTTGCAGCAGCATTTTGGATTAATTGTAGCGGTTTAATAGAATTGGCTGGAAGACCTGCCAAGAGAGCATTGCAATAGTCAAGTCTGGACAGAACAAGAGCCTGAACAAGGAGTTGTGTTGCATGTTCCGAGAGAAAGGGCCTGATCTTCTTAATATTGTATAATGCAAATCTGCAGGACCGGGCAGTTTTAGCAATGTGGTCTGAGAAATTCAGCTTATCATCAATCACAACTCCAAGGTTTATGGCTGTTTTTGAAGGAGTTATAGTAGATGAGCCTAACTGGAAGGTGAAATTGTGATGAAGCGATGGGTTTGCTGAAACTACAAGCAGTTCTGTTTTAGCTAGGTTGAGTTGAAGGTGATGGTCAATCATCCAGCAAGAAATGTCTGTTAGACATGCTGAGATGCGAGTAGCTATAGTCGGATCATCAGGATGGAATGAGAGGTAGAGTTGAGTGTCATCAGCATAGCAGTGATATGAAAAGCCATGTTTCTGAATGACAGAACCTAGTGATGCCATGTAGACAGAAAAGAGAAGTGGTTCAAGAACTGAGCCCTGAGGCACCCCAGTAGCTAGATGTTGCGACTTGGATACCTCACCTCTCCAAGATACTTTGAAGGACCTATCTGAGAGGTAAGACTCAAACCACTGGAGTGCGGTTCCTGAGATGCCCTTTCTCAATATGGTTGACAGGAGGATCTGATGGTTGACCATATCAAAAGCAGCAGACAGCTCCAGCAAGATAAGTAATGAAGACTTGGAAGCCGCTCTTGCAAGTCTTAGGGCTTCAACAACCGAGAGCAAGGCAGTTTCGGTCGAATGCCCACTTCTGAAGCCAGACTGGTTGCTGTCCAGGAGGTTGTTCTGTGTGAGAAAGACAGAGACTTGGTTGAACACAACTTGTTCAAGTGTTTTTGCAATGAAAGGTAGAAGGGAAACCGGTCTATAGTTCCCTAAAATAGTTGGGTTAAGAGTGGGTTTTTTAAGAAGTGGAGTTATACGAGCCTGTTTAAATGCTGAGGGAAAAATTCCAGTGTGAAGGGATGTGTTAATGATGTGAGTGAGTGCAGGTACAACTGCAGGAGAAATGGCTTGAAGGAGATGAGATGGAATAGGATCAAGCGGACAGGTAGTAGAATGACTGGAAAGTATGAGTTTAGAGACTTCTGCCTCAGAGAGTGGAGAGAAGGATGTAAACGAGTGTATGTTTGCTGGTAAGATGTGTTATTAAAATAATATTGCCATAATTTCATCTGCATCTTCAACATAAACATTTCTGAAATGCACAGGATTCATTATTTTCACTGATCCTCCTTATAAAACATAGAAAATACTAATTGCATTAATAATTGACCTTAAAACTTCTTACTCTGTTTTGTGTTGTTCCCTTTCTCATCAAACTCAACCTACTGCTACTTATATGCAGCTTGAAAAAAAATTACATAAAACCTACAAAGAAGATTTTTGGAACAGTTCCTGAGGAACCATATTTCCAAGAAATAACCAAGAGGGAAACATACACTAGCTTCAGGGGGATGTTTGCTGGGTATCAGTACAGTCCACTTGTGATCGACCGATATAGATTTTTTTATTAACCAATACAGATACAAAATGTAAGCATTCATTTTTAAATGTATATGCATTGTTTAATAGACTAAAGAGTGAACAGAATGAAATGCACTGGAATATTCACTGGAATATGCATACATACATTTGTTGATATACATACATTAATAATGAATTATTAGCTATTAATAACTAGAGCGCATTAGCATCGATGGTTTGTCTGCTCAATCGCCAGTTACTGTTATTATCATTGTCATTATGCTTCATTTCAGAGATAAAATGTTCTTGTTGTGTGAAAGATTGTAGTAGTAAGTCACACGATAGAAACAAAAACACAATAGAAGTCAAAAACTTCACCACCAGGAAATATTTTTTAAGTTTCCCACTTGGAAGAAAGGTTACGGACAGCATGTAGCGGAAATAACAAAAAGGCGTCAGATGGCGCAAAAACATCACTTTTGCCAATATCTCCATATATGTTCAGTCAAACCAAAACTTATTCAGACACCAGATATAATTTTTGATGTTTTTTTTTACTAGTGGGTGCAGGACACTATAGTTAATTTATGTAAGTGAGGGTAGCAAAATACAGTAAACTGTGAAATATTATACCCACAAATTCTTCATACAGTGGACTACCAGTAAAATTTGGGATCAATAATTTGATTTGACACTTTGACCTGACCATGTTTTGTTACATACCTTTGTATCAAAGTTATCTGACATTATCAAGATGAATTTATTCTGACACAGTTTAACTCTGAGTTCTTGTCATATTTTATTACCATTTTCTATAGCAAATAAACTGTGATAATGTGAGAAATGTTGAAGGTGTCTGAATAAATTTTGGTTTGACTATGTTTGCTCTTGATTGCTTGATGATGTATTTAAGAGAGTTAATTCTTGAAAAGGGATGTTAGATAATTCTATAATTCAAAATTGTATTAAAATTAGATCATTCAAAATTCCTACTCTAGTTTTAACGTGTTTGAAATGAACAAAACAATCCATATTCAGGCATTGATGATATACAGATATATGATATTATCATCATTACTCCACTTTAACTTTGATTTTACTACTGTGTTGTCGCAGTTCTTCGGCTGAAATGTAAATACTGTAAATCCTGTACCCAGCCATTGGTAAAATGTCTGTGGGCTTCAAGAGACGTATAGTTTTTAAACTGTTCACAGGTATATGCACTTACACCATAAACAAGATAGCTGATGATATCCAAGTATGAGGTTGGAGGCAGCAACGAGAGGTCAGCACTTCAACTTATTGCAGCCAGCTCATATGGATAAATGAACTGGGCAGTTTTATTTAACTCAACTACTGTTTAAAAATTACTATATGGCTGGCTTGAAATGAACCCAAAATAGGTTGCAAATTAAAAATCAGACACATACAGTGGGAAAAAAAAATATTTGATCCCCTGCTAATTTTGTGCATTTGCCCACTGACAAAGAAATGATCAGTCTATAATTTTAATGGTAGGTTTATTTGAACAGTGAGAGACAGAATAAATCCAGAAAAACGCATTTAAAAAAAAGTTATAAATTGATTTTCATTTTAATGAGTGAAATAAGTATTTGATCCCCTATCAATCAGCAAGATTTCTGGCTCCCATGTGTCGTTTATCCAGGTAAGGAGCTGAGATTAGGAGCACTCTCTCAAAGGGAATGCTCCTAATCTCAGTTTGTTACCTGTATAAAAGACAATCTGTCCACAGAAGCAATCAATCAATCAGATTCCAAACTCTCCAGGTGTGCCTTACACTGCTTACTTCGATATTATGGCGGACACTGCTGGATATTCGGTGGTCGAACGGTCCATTCTCCAGTTTGAATATGTCTAATGACAATAGCTTACTGTACAACCGCAGCTGCACGGAGGTGTTGATGTCGTGTGAAGGCATCTCCACAACATTATGAAAAATGGATACAACTTGAAGAAAACGGTAAGATTTGCACATTTACTTTTTAAAATACTTTGTCAATGACGTGCAGAGTCAGATAATTTTATTTACACTGCAATAAATATAGGCCTATATTTTTCCACTAAAAGTAGCTAAAAGATGTTCACCTTATCAGCAAAACTGCATTAATTTAATTTAATTAGAATTTTTTAAAACAATTGAAATATTATTTGGCCAGTGGAAATGAATGAGATCAAGTCTATTCTAAATTATTTTTCTGAGAACTATTTTAACATGGTGTCACATGGATGGGAATATGCATGGAAATGATATGCAGATGAGGTTATGCATCGTAAAACTAGGCGTTGTAAGCTCCATATATGGTTTCAAGTTTTATTTGTCACATACACGACTATACAGAGATTGTATAACCAGCAGTGAAATGAGAGTCGGGTCCGCTCCATGGACAGTGCAAATATTGAAAAATATAACACAAGGGAAGTATACATAAAATAAAATGAATAAAAAATAAGATATAAAGAATAAAATATAAAAGAACGTACATGACAGTATGCTGTAGAATTAAATATTAAGATAAGCATGACTGTACAGAGAGGAATGTGCAAACAGGTTGAACATGGTTGACATGAAGCAGCCAATCACAAAAAAATTAAATAAATATAAAAAATAAGATAAGATATGATATCAAGACACAGAAAGTGTTGTGTGCAAATGTGCAAATGACACTGACAGTATGAGGTAGAGAATAATGAGTGTGTGATTAGTGATTTGAAGTAAGTCAGATGATGTTAAGAGGCTGAGTTTGAGTTCAGGAGCCTGATGGCCTTGGGGAAGAAACTCCTCCTAAGTCTCTCAGTTTTTGCCATCGGGCTGCAGAAGCGCTTACCAGATGGCAGCAGAGTGAATTCCAGAATTCCAGGGTGATTTGAGTCCTTGATGATTTTGACAGCTCTGCTTCTGCAGCGTTTGAGGTAGATGTCCCGCAGAGAGGGGAGAGCAGACCCAGAGATACGCTCAGCTAAGCGCACAACTCTCTGCAAGGCCTTGCAATCTTGGCTGGAGCTGTTTCCATACCACACTGAGAGTCAATGGTCCCTGCATAGATAGTTTTCAGGGTTGTTGGTGAGACCCTGAATTTCCTCAGCTGTCGCAGATGGTACAGTCTTTGCCTGGCTTTCTTAACCTGTGTTTGGATGTGTGTAGTCCAAGTCAGGTCCTCGGAGATGTTTACACCGAGGTACTTGAAGCTGTTTACTCTCTCCACAGGGGTCCCGCTGATCACAAGAGGAGTGTAGGGCAGCAGGTGTCTCTTTCTGAAGTCCACAATCAGCTCTTTAGTTTTGCTCACGTTCAGAGAGAGAGGGCCATGTAGGGATATGACGCAGCGCCTGAAAGTAGTCCCCAGCTATGTCGTAGGCTACTGAGCTGGGGACTACTTTCAGGCGCTGCGTCATATCACTGCACCTGCTGCACAGATGGTACGGCAGCAAAGTTCCTTGATTATTACGCCGGAATGAGAGTATGGTTCCTAGCCATATCAGCCTAGAAAATCGCAACTTTTCATTTTCCGTCGGTCTTAGTACACGATGTAACTACAGAAGAGTCAAGCTTTAAATAGGAAAAATATCAAAACTCTTTGGGCATTTTTGAGTGCGATGCTAATGGTCTAATCAGATTCAATGATCTATGCTAAGCTAAGCTAAAAGTGCTACCGCCAGACCCGGAGATCGGCTGAATGGATTCAAAAACGGTAAAACTCAACTTTTTAACTCTTGGGGACTTGGAAAATGAGCCTATTTCCAAAAAAAGTGGAGTGTTCCTTTAAATTAGATGGTTCTACATGACATTTGTCACAACTTGGATCAATGCCAGGGAACATACAAGCTAGTTTACATTTTGACCAGTGGACTACTTTGCACTGTAAAACCCCGTGACGAGCACAGACAAATTATGTATAGACACATTTCAAAGCCAACTGCCAGGTCTCTGTCTCGATCTCAATGTTAAGATCTCTAGCCCATGAAAGACGCAGACTGTCAGAGGCCAAGGGATGATATGTGAACAAGATGTTATGAATCTTAGAGGTGGCTCCGCTATGACAAGGATTGATATTGGAAATGGTATCAATCAGAGTAGATGGTGAAATCAAAGGGAACCCAGAGAAATGCTTGCAGACAAAATCCCGGATCTGCAAATACCTGGAAAAATGTGACAGTGGCAAATTAAAAACTTGAGTCAGTTGTTCGAATGATGCAAATGTGCCATCAATGTAAAGATCCTTAATAGAAACTATCCCATGATCCACCCAGGCTGCAAAAGCCTTGGGATCAGTAAAATTTTAATTTGTCTTATGCTCATCAAGACTGCTTTTATTTGATCTAAAAGTACAAAAAAACTGTAATATTGTGAAATATTATTGCAGTTTCTAATATTGGTTTCTTTAAAATATCATTTATTTCTGTGACAGCGGTAAATTTTCATCAACCAGTACTCCACTCTGCAGTGTCACACGATCCTTCAGAAGTCATTCTTTTATGCTGATTTATTATCAGTGTTGAAACAGTTGTGCTGCTTAATATTTTATGGGACCTGTGATAGTTTTTTCTTTGATGAATAAAAAAAGAACAGCATTTACTCAAAATAGAAATCTTTTCTAACAATATAAGTGTCACGGTGCACACACGAGGGAGGAACAAGAACACGGAGACGAGGACATAAACTCAAATAATAGTATTTAATAAGACATCAAGGTAGGACATGGCAGGACATGGCAGGACATGGCAAGGCTTACAGACAAGATACACCGGGAAGTAACGAGTAGACCAGACGAAATCAAACTCAAAAGACAGGACTAATATACACAGGGTAATTAACACATAACGAGACAAACACAGCTGGAACATACTTAACTCATAATGACATGAAACAAGGACAGGAAACAAACCAAATATGGACACAAGAGACGGGAACACATGACACACACGACAGAGGACTGACAATAAGTCTTTACTATCACTTTTTATCCATTTAACACATACTTGCTGAATAAATGTATTCATTTCTAATTTCTTAATTAAATCAGCATATTAGAATGATTTCTGAAGATCATGTGACACTGAAGACTGGTGTAATGATGCTGAAAATTCAGCTTAGATTCACAGGAATAAATTACGTTTTAAGGTATATTAAAATAGAAAAATGTTATTTTAAATTGCAATAATCTTTCACAAAATTAGTTTTTTTTTCTGTATTCTTGATCAAATAAATGTGCATGTGTGTCATTCACAATATACACTAACAGCTTTTCTCTCCTGATATTGTTCTTTTCACAAAACGTAGCCTGTTGAAACAGTTTCACTTTTGACAATGTCAGCTGTGTGTAAAACACCTGCACAGGTGAACCAACTTTTTCTTATTTGAATATGTCCATATGTATTTAAATTATGTTTACATATTCAAACATGAAAAAGAAACAAACAAAAACCGTGTTTAGAGTAATGCTTTCACTTTCCATGTGCAAAGATGACAACAACCTCCCGTATGGAACATATATATATATGAATACACTGCAAAATATAATGCAATATATTGCATAATACATTTCCATATACTGGAAACTAGTGCCTCAATATACAGCAATATATGCATTGACAATATATGGCTATATATTGTTACATACAAATACATTTAGAAATGAGGACAAAGATAAATCCAATATAACGTTTGATCCTTTATTGAGTATATATTGCACATAGATGTTCTCACATAAATGTGAATGTATATACACACATATACACACACATTCACTGAATGAGTTACAGCAGATTTCTAGTTCCCAGCATGCTGTGCTTCTGACTGTTAAAGGAGAGTAAAAATTGTAAATTTAAGTGTCATTCATGTGTTTTTGCTCAATATTACTATTAGGGGGACATCTGTTACTGTTTACTGTTATATTATTTTGAAATGTAAAAGGGTTTCTGGTAGGGGTGTAACGATATCACAAACCGAATCGAAAGATCGCGATACACCACCCAAGATACAAATTGCGGAACTCTCGTGGCGTACCGCGGTACTCTCACGCCCCCTGCTGCCCATTGTTGAGGTTAATGGCACTTATCTCTAACTAACTATTAATTTAATCTAATTTTTCTTTGCTTACATTTGATTCAATTGTATTAGTAATGACTAATAAGAGCTTTTTAAATTTTGTTCTAAATATTATATTCTAAAGTTACTGTTTTCCAAGTGCATGTCATTTCACGTGACTTGGGAGTGAGTGTCACACTCGGTTGCTAGTATATGCAGGATGGCTGCTTCGCATAGTACTGAAATTGCAGATCCCCCGGACACATTTAAGTCTCCTGTGTGGGAACATTTTGGTTTTCCAGTGGAGTACAGGAATGGAATTTGTGTCGTAGACAAAGCGCACACAATCTGTCGTAACTGTTTCACAAAACTCTCTTATACGACAGGAAACACGTCTAATATGCAAGCGCATCTCCGGAGACATCACCCCAACATTGATATAAGCCGCACACGTAAGAAGCCTCAAAAACAGGAAACTTTTCCCACTGCCTTTAGAATGAAGCTACAAGCTAACTCCGACCATGCTCAAACAATTACAAAGGCAATAGGTGTTTTCATGGCGCAAGATATGCGGCCGTTTTCCGTTGTTGAGAATGACGGATTCACACATTTGCTAAGTGTGTTGGAGCCAAGTCAAGTCAAGTCAAGTCACCTTTATTTATATAGCGCTTTTAACAATACAGATTGTGTCAAAGCACTTAACAGTATCAAGTTGGAGGATAGAGTGTCAGTAATGTATAATAATAAGATTAAACACTCAATTTTCAGTTAAAGGCATTTCATTATTGAATTCGGAGATGTCATTGTCTAGCTCAGTATAGTTTAAATAGTATCTGTGAAATCCAATTGACGATAATCACTAGAAATTAAGTGTCCCCAACTGAGCAAGCCTGAGGCGACAGCGGCAAGGAACCAAAACTCCCTCTGAGACAGAATGGAGAAAAAAACCTTGGGAGAAACCAGGCTCAGTCGGGGGGCCAGTTCTCCTCTGGCCAGGATATTATTGTTTATTTATTGTTTTAATTAAGACTTTAAATGTTTTATATTTCTATTTTAATATTGTTGCAATTTCTAACAATAATAGTATTATGTAGTTAGGTATTTTATTATATTTTTAGTTATTTGTTTTATTTTTAGTTTTATTGTATTTTAAGTCGAGGTCTTCACTGGGATTATGTCCCCGGGGCTCATCCAGGGGTCCGGCCTCCGCCGACAATCTGGGCCGCAGACATCATCTCCTGGCGCCAATCCACCATCTGATCCAGACACGGACTAAGAAACAGAATAAGAAAGAAACAGACTAATATTAGCGTAGATGTCAATATTTTTTATGATGTAACAAGTACATCATGTGTTATGGGGAGTGTTCCCGGTTCCGGTTGATCTAATTAATGCAGCCTAACAACCCTTTAATGGATTTGAATAATAGAAGTGTAATAGTGTGTTATGTGTACGCCAGGTTAAAGAGATGGGTCTTTAATCTAGATTTAAACTGACAGAGTGTGTCTGCCTCCCGAACAGTGTTTGGTAGATTGTTCCAGAGTTTGGGAGCTAAATAGGAAAAAGATCTGCCGCCCGCAGTTGATTTTGATATTCTAGGTATTATCAAATGGCCAGAGTTTTGAGAACGCAGCGGACGTGAAGGACTATAATGCGATAAGAGCTCGCTCAAGTACTGAGGAGCTAAACCATTCAGGGCTTTATAATTAATTAACAAGATTTTAAAATCTATACGATGTTTAGTAGGGAGCCAGTGCAGTGTTGACAGAACCGGCTAATGTGCTCATACTTCCTGGTTCTAGTAAGAACTCTAGCTGCTGCATTTTGAACCATCTGTAATTTGTTTATTATGCGTGCAGAACAACCACACAATAAAGCATTACAATAATCTAACCTTGAGGTCATAAACGCATGAATTAATATTTCTGCATTTGACAATGAGAGCATAGGTCTCAGTTTAGATATATTTTTAAGATGAAAAAATGCAGTTCTACAAATGCTAGAAACGTGGCTGTCAAAGGAGAGATTACTATTAAATAGCACACCTAGGTTCCTGACTGATGACAAAGAATTTACAGAGCAGCCATCAAGTGTTAGACAATGTTCTAGGTTATTACTTGTGGGGGTTTTAGGTCCGATAAGTAACACCTCTGTTTTTTCAGAATTTAACAGTAAGAAATTACTCGTCATCCAGTTTTTTATATCAACTATGCATTCCATAAGTTTCTCAATTTGGTGTGTTTCACCAGGCCGTGAAGAAATATAGAGCTGAGTATCATCAGCATAACAGTGAAAGCTAACCCTGTGTTTCCTAATGATATTTCCCAAGGGTAACATGTAAAGCATGAAAAGTAACGGCCCTAGTACTGAGCCAAGATACCAATTACCGAGCCGACCGCATTTCAGTCAGAATGTGCTGCCTCACAGTGAAGTAAGAGCCAAACTAGTGGAGGACCTGAGCAATGCTAAATTCATTGCTTTAACTACGGACGGGTGGACCTCCCGTGCAACTCAGTCTTTCATGACGATCACGGCGCACTACATTACGGACAACTGGGTGATTAAAAATCCGGTTCTGCAGACACGCGCTATCTACGAAAGCCACACAAGTGATCATCTGTCGGAAATACTACAGGGAGCTGTAGCAGAGTGGAAAATCGACAGAGAAAATGCCACTATTCCTGTGACAACAAATAACCCTAAAAACATTGTTAATGCAGTTGAAGCAGCCGGTTTTTCACCAAATATACAATGTTTTGCACACACACTTAATCTGGCATCACAGAAGGAAATGGGCGTTAACCAGATGTCACGGCTTTTAGGCAGAGTGCGAAAGGTGGTCACTTTTTTCCATCGTAGCACTACTGCTGCAGCAGTGTTTAAGGACAAACAAGAGATGCTCCAACTGCCTCCACACAAGCTAATTCAGGATGTTCCCACCAGGTGGAACTCAGCTTTGACATGCTTGAGCGCTACCTTGAACAGCAGGCTGCTGTTTTCTCCGCACTTACAGACAGGAGTATTAAGAGGAACATTAAGGACATTGTTACTTTGTCTGATGAAGATGTAAAATTAGCTGAGGACATCATTCAGGTTCTTAAACCCCTGAAAATGGTCACAACTCTGCTGAGCTCAGAACAGCTGCCAACAGTTTCAATGATAATGCCACTGAAACACACCATCCTGGAATCTATGAAAGTGAGTGACACAGATACGACAGTTGTTAAAGATGTCAAATCTGCCATTGTGTCCGATTTAATCAACAGATACCCAGAATCTGACTCAATACTTGTGCAGTTTCTTCATATGAGCACTGCACTTGACCCACGTTTTAAATCTCTACACTTTCTGGATGAGACTATGCGCAGCAACCTCTTTAATAGACTGATGGAGAAGATTCTGGAATACCATCCCCAGCAGGTATTTTTTATTATTATTGTTTTAATTCCAAATGAATTTAATAAATTAGATTTTACCTACACTATTTAGTTCACACAAAGCAGCAATGCATTTTACTAGTGAATATTTCCTGTGAAAACCACTTTACAAACACAGTATATATGTATATTTTTTTTCATTCAATTTAAACAGAAATCTATCTTCATTCTATCTAAATGAAAACTTAGATAATCAGAAATGAGAATCACCATGTTTGTTTTTGGTATTTCTATGCGTCTGATATGAATTGCAATTAGCAATATTAACTTGAAACTATTTTGTGGTTTTGTCTTTGTTAGGCCTTGGTCTCAGAGGAGCAGTTAGATGTGGCATGCAGCAGTGATGATCCTCCAGCCAAAAAGGCACCAATCTCTGAACTGTTTGGAAAGTTATTTCCAGTGGAGCCGGGCACTCCTGCACCCACGTCTCCAAATCAAATGGTGAAAGAAGAGGTCGAGTGTTATAGGCAAGTGCCAACTCTTCCAGTGGAGTCAAATCCACGGGCATGGTGGAAGGACAACGAGAGCCAGTTTCCTCATGTAGCCAAGTTGGCTAAATGCTACCTTGGAGTCCCAGCAATATCTGTTCCCAGTGAGAGGGTGTTCTCTACAGCAGGGGACATTGTTACTGCACAGAGAGCAAGCCTCTCACCTGAGAATGTGGACATGATGGTGTTTTTGAAAAAGAACTTAAAACTTAATTGAACATCCAAATGTTTCTTAGAGTGGACAAGCCAGTGTTTATTTTTGACTAGTGTACATTGGAGTTTATTTATTTAATTTTTGTTTACTTCAGGTAAGCTGACTTCACTAAAGAGACAAATGTTTATTTCTGACTACCTACATTGGAGTTATCTCATTTTAGTTTACTCTGTTAAGCTGGCTGCACTAAAGAGAGAAATGTTTTATTCTGACTAGTCTACATTGGAGGTATTTATTTCATTTTTGTTTACTCAGGTATGCTGACTGCACAAAAAATGTGAAGCCAAAGTTAATAAAGAAAAAGTTAAGTCAAGTTATTGTTGTTGTTATTATTGAGTTAAGTGAATCTATTGTTCCTTAGCATTGCTGGTAAGATGACATGAACCCTACCCCCACAGCAAACAGAACCGAACCGAACCGGACCAAACCGTGGCTCCAAAACCGTGAATCGAACCGAACCGTGCCACTGGTGTATCGTTACACCCCTAGTTTCTGGTATGTCTGAGTTTTTGGGGATCCAGTCATGCTGAAGAGTAGAGCCTGTGGTTAGGATGACGATTGGCCAAACAACATTAAGATTATATGTTGCTTTATTTAAAAAGTAATGGCTGTGCACTTTTCAGCACAGTGATAGTCTGTTCACACACTGTTAACTAAAGTGTTTAGTATGAGCAGGTGTGCTTATGCTATTGTAAACTAGCTATATTGTAAAATATGAATCAATATATTGTTATATCATTTAATATAATGATCATTCATATATTAGGAAATATATTTTCTTTGTGTTAGGCCTCTGAAACACTATATCAGCAAAAAAAAAAAAAAAAAGACTTTATACAACTGAAGTACAGATCTAAAGTAGTTTTAATTTAAGTAAAGCAGTGAGTCTCTGACTCACATCTCACTGACTACTGCTCGGTTTTCTTATTACTTGTTAGAATACACCCATTCACTCTATTCAAATCAAATTAATTAAGAAAAGTTGATGTGTATCCATGTATCCGTTTAATTCAGCCAAACACACATGCCGCAACTCCACCCTCCTCACCCTGCGTCACTTCCACCGAACCATGTAAAAATAACAGATCCAGGAACAGTTTATTGATACATGACACCGGCGAGGAAAAAAAAGGAATCTTACTATGACGAAGGATTAGTCCATGAATAATATTTGTGCCATTCCGAAATTAAAGAGCCATCATTTTGTACCAAAAGGAATATACATAACCATATATAATAATTAGGGCTGTCAATTTTAACGCGTTAACGCATGTGATTAATCTAAAAAGTTTAAAGCGTTAATATTTTTTTAACGCAAATTAATCGTTTCATAAGGTCTGACCCCAACTTCTTGCCGTCATCGCAGCGCGGAAGGTAATCATTTCCTGCGTCCCAGTGTACACACTATCCATCCTAAATTCTATGTGATTTTAGTAATTTTAGATTGTGATTATGAGGCGCCCGGCTAGACGAAAGTGAAGCGAACATGGAGAGTGCGCGAGAGAGAGAGCGAGTGTGTCCGAGAGAGAGAGCGAGACAGTGCGCGAGAGATATTATACACATATGTGAAAAGGGTACAGCGAACCAGTGTTGCAAGGGTCGGGGTTTTTCCCCTCACAATTAGGCTATTTTGAAAATACAGTCGCGGGAAAAATGACAGAGCCGTGGGTTGCGGTTTTTTGGGCTACTTTTATAATGTACCGTGGCCGCCCAAAGTGTATGTGATCGCAAAATGAAGTTATTACAAACACTCGATGGTGGTTTGAAGTGAGTTCTGAGTAAAAGTGTACTATTAATCTCATAAACTGTCTTATGTAGAACGATGCTAATGTTAGCTCTAATGCACCTGCATAACAGGTCCAATTCTTCTTCATAATGCATTTTATCATAATACTTCATGTAAGGTCGCAAGAAAATGTTTTGTTGTATTTATTTAGAAATACTTTTGATAATAGTTGGGTAAATGTGTACTGGGATTGAAGTGATGTGGCTTGGTAAACGTTTTATTGCCAGTATAAAGGCTGATAATGGCTGAATAAAAACAAAAGAATAATAAGGATTATGTCTCAGACTTAAGTGTGAAAGGTTATGTTTCCTTAAACTAGTTTGTCATGCATTTCTTTATTTCAAGACATTTACAGGTAAATCCTAGTATTTTAAATTTGTGATATAATCATGATTAATCACAGTCCAGGACTGTGATTAACGCGATTACATTTTTTAATCGATTGACAGTACTAATAATAATACTGTCAAACAATTCAAATCATTTTTTAAAGCACCACGCTTCAGACACGCCCTCCGTCAAGCGTTGACGGCGAGCTACAGATGAATGAAACGGATACATGGAGCGCTCGTATAGAAATACAATGCATGACAGCAAGCCGGTCTGCTTAAAAGTCATCATTATCCTAGAGTAGACAGTACAGAAACGACACGAGCGATGACAGTGCGCGTCTTCCAACAAGAAAATACCACGAAGTTGCGTCGGCACCACGCTTCAGACACGCCCTCCGTCAAGCCCTCCGCGTGCACACACACGTCACACACCGGATGTGTGTGTGCACTCAGATCACTTGGACATGGTTGTGTACAAGAGGTAAAAAACGATATAAATACTGTTCGTTTTTCTCACACAAACCGCTCGTTTCGTGTCTTAGGCCATCAATGTGTAGTTACGATGGGGAATTGTTTAATTTGAATTTCTCTGTGCATGTTCTTTTTCCCTCTTATAGAGACAGTGACCTATACCTGCCATTATATGACTGACAGACTAGAACGGTTTGACCTAAAAACATCAAAATTGGATCTACTGAAGCAAAAAAGACACCTACATCTTGGATGCCCTTGGGGTAAGCTGATAGATACCAAATTTTAATTTCAAAGTGAACTATCCCTTTAATATTCTGCATAGTTGTTTGTCCTGCGCGCTGAAGAGCTAATCACCGTACAATGAAGCACTTTACTACAGCGACTCAACCAAATGCATCTTATACGAGTTAAATAATATATTCCCGATATATATATAAACTGGCTGAAATGTTTTGAAATCACTTGTATCCTACCTGATGGAAAAAAATCAAGTCTTTCACTCTGCCTGTATCAGTTTGAGTCTTGTTAAAGTTTTCAATCCTTGCCGCCAAAATGCTCCTCTGTCGGTCACGGATTATGGAAAGTGAAATTTATATCTATAATAGGGGTGGTTGGATTTATACATGCACGTTAAAGTATTTATTTAAAGCTTTTTTTCTTTTCAGATTCTTATTTACAGCATTATCATAATAGGCTCTATATTAACTTATTGGGAGAAAACAGGTAGTTCTAGTTGAAATCAGACATTAAGCACCCCCATATAGCCAAAATGGCATGATCATAACACCCTGCGAATATTCGACTGTGAGATTGGGAGTCGAATCAGGCTCCTCGAATCGAAGCATCGAATCGTCGACTATTCAGGGTCACCCCTAACTGAACATTAATCTTTTGTAGGAGGAACAGACTGAAATTTAAGTAGCCCAGGTATATTTGCAGCAATAGCAAACAATACATTGTATGGGTCAAAATTATCGATTTTTTTTTTATGCCATAAATCATTTGGATTTTAAGTAAAGATCATTTTGCATGAATATATTTTGTAAATTTCCAACCATAAATATATCAAAACTTAATTTTTGATTAGTAATATGCATTGCTAATGACTTCATTTGGACAAATTTAAAGGCGATTTTCTCAATATTTAGATATTCTTGCACCCTCATGTTCCAGATTTTCAAATAGTTGTATCTCAGCCAAATATTGTCCTATCATAACATATACATCAGTGGAAAGCTTATTTATTCAGCTTTCAGCTTTTTTTTTCAGGTGATGTATAAATATCAATTTCAGAAAAATTGATCCTTATGATTGGTTTTGTGGTCCAGAGTCACAAATTTGAATGAGCGTTCGCAGTTCAGTTTCACTTTCGATTTCGCGATCACACGCACTCTGAGCATCTTGCAGTGCATGCATAACTATTAGGCACATTGATATTCTGATCAAATTTTTATCCAAGCACATTTTACCAATTTCAAAAAAACATCAATCTTAAAAACTACTATTGATTTTGTATTTAATCATTTATAAGTGATATATAATTGTCCATGAAGGCTGGAAGTGAAAAACTCCTTATATTCAGGTGTGCAGAATTATTACGCAGGTTTTCTTTTATAGATGAAATGAGCCAAAAAAGAGGTTTAACTCAAACTGAAACGTCAAAATGTATTACATCCCCATGAGAAATATTCAAAACTAATGCAATACAGAAATTGTAAAGTTAAGGCATGACCATTGGTCAGCGAAATGCTCATTGGGTCAGCAGGGTTAGACAAAAGCAGGTGGAGAAGAAGAGACCCATGTTAACTGCAAAATAATTAAGAATTAATGTGAAGAATTAGGTGTAAAACCATTGGGAACCATTTAGTCTCCAGCGCCATCATTTTCCAGAACTGCAACCTTCCTGGAGTCTCCAGAAGTACAAGGTGTCAGGTTCTCAGAGACTTTGCTTGAGTAAAAAATCCTAAAAAATGACCCTCACTTAATAAGAATAAAATGCTGAAGTGTTGTGAAATACAAGACTAATTTGTATAGGCTTTATAGACAGATAAGTTGAGAGTGACTAGATCAGCACCACATCCTCTTGTACCACTGTTTGAAGAATTTGTCTTCCAGAATAGAAGTAAGTTTTAGGAGCTCAGTTTTTAGTCAATCTCTTCAAGACAGACTTTTCAGGATAGGAGAATGGACTGGGACATGGAGCTAAAGAGAAAATGTAGAACTTCACAAATAAGAAAAACAGCTTAGTGAAAAGGGTTTACAGTTTAAAAGCAAATAGAAAGTCCTATTTTTTATTTCTTTACTTTTTTTTGCAGATTTGCACATGTACAAGGTTTAAAATGTTTATGAAATATTTTCAAAAAATATTGAAGTTTTAAGCAGCTGCATTCCTCTAGGTCAAAGATGAAAAATGGGATTTACAATAAGTGATTTACAAAATAATTTAGACTTGAGTTTATTTATTGAGTAAAGTCTCTGAGAATGAGCAAATTTTTAATGTTAACAGGTTTTACTGTGTTATTACAACATTAATTTAAAAATTGCAAAATACTTTCAAATTTAAATCTTGAACAAGAACTACAGCAAAAACCAGTTTGATGCATATTTTACAGATATTTTAGAAATTGTATTTGAATATTACCAGTATTGGCTTCAATGGATTTAAGTAAATGTTAAGTGCAAGGTCTTTCATGACACTACATATGCTGGGGTGTGAATTTGAATGGTGCCTGATATAAAATAAATGGTGCTTTAAAAAGTCATGTTTGAAAGTCCTTGAATCTGGTGCTCATGAAAGAGTGGGAACCCTGTTTAAAGGTAGAGGCTCTGTTCTTTATTTTGATGTATTATTGCCTGTTAAGATATTCATACAACAAAATATGCTGAGAGCCATGAAAGTTTAGTAAAAATTACCAAAAATGCTGGCATGAGTTAAAGAATTTTGAACCTGATCTTCATTTTGTTCTCTCTGCAACCGAGTGTGACAGTCACCTTTATTTTATATAGCTCTTTTAACAATACAGACAGTCCCACCCACATCTCAGAATAAGCATTTGAATACGGTTTTTTGTTTTGTTTTTCTTAACAAACATATGAATCCGAGATGAACATAGTGTTGAGGTGGAGACAGAGAACCCTTGATAAATGCAGTGGATCTTGCTTTCCATCTCATCAGAATCCTGAAAGTGGAGAAATAGCAGTCAGATCACAGTGCAGAACAGAAGGATGAAGTTCAACACCGCTTTGAGTGCTGCTGGAGTCGTACTTCTCTACATAGCAGGTAAGATCTTACAAAAAGCCTACAACATGACAAAATTAAATGTAAATTTAATAATGTTTGCTTCAATTGTTAATTAACTCACAAGCCATTTAATTCCTAAGAACCTTTGTAAACACACTTAATTTATGTTTTTCGTAAAAACCTTTTTTTTTTACAGTTTACAGTTGAAATTGCTTGAAATTAGTTTTGTAGATAAACATTCCGCATACACATGAATTTCTCTACAAATGCATAATTTATTCATTTTATGTATGAGGTTTTTGGTCACTTCATAAATACCATACTTTCATTTATAGATTTGATTTGATAGTAATGATAATAATATTACTTTAAAATGTGGAAAATAGTGATGATAATAAAGAATGTATTGTACCCACATTTTTATGAAGCAATGTAAAATATAAACTACTCATATATTGCTTGAAAAAGTGCACAAAGACAGGCACACTTATTATATATTCAGTAACTCTCAAATACAGATTAAGTTGCTTTAATAATAGCTACAATTTGGGTTTTGGCTGCTCCATCCATCTTTTCTTCAAATCGCTGAAACTAGTAAACCCTCTGCCAGTCAGATGGTAAGTTGTCATAATGTGACACAGAATGTGTTCTCTTTGTCTATTTTAGGCATTTTAGGAAGGAAATGTCACATCTTGCTTTCTCTCATCAGTATGCGGTCAAGCCCCTCTTAGAGACAGGAACAGGATTGTTGGAGGGGAGGATACGATGGAAGGGGATTGGCCGTAGCAGGTCAGCATTCATGTCGCCGACTATGGCCATCACTGTGGTGGGACTCTCATCACTAAAGACTGGGTTTTATCAGCAGCTCACTGCTTCCAGGAGTATGAAATTTCAGGCTTAAAGATACATTTGTATATTGATAAAAGTGGGATTACAGCAGACTTTCTCCATTTACAGCATCATTCTATCTGACATTGTGATGTACTTTGGTCGTTTGAAACAATCTGGCTCAAACCCCCATGAGACGTACAGGAGAGCGAGTCGAATCATCATCCATCCTAACTATGACAGTTCTCCTTATGACAATGACATAGCCCTGATCCAGCTCTACTCGTCTGTGAAGTTCTCTTATAACATTAGGCCGGTCTGTCTGGCCGCTGCTAATAGTATATTTGATGCAGGTACAAAGAGCTGGGTCACTGGATGGGGCACACTACAATCTGAAGGTGACTGAACATTTGCTTGCCAGTTAACTGAATACTGTAAACCTCAATCATTTACCTAGAATTGAAAACCATAAAATCTGTCCTCTGATCTGTGTCACAGGCACCAAGCTTCCCGATGTACTGCAGGAGGTGATGATACCAATTGTGAACAACAGTGACTGTGATGTAATAATTTTTATAAACAATACCTTGTTTAATTTAGCTCTTTGGTTTAAGCTTTATTTTAGCTTTAGGGAATCTTACGATTTGATATTGATATGATCAATTGATATTAATCAAAATGTCCAACTTATACCTTATTTAACAATCGTCCAGCGAGTTGTTAGATTTCAGTATATCTGAGAAATTCTGTTTATTCTCTTGGCCACGATATAATAATACAGAATTATTTAAACAATCTTATGACAGTTATGAGCATAGGTAACGTAATCTGGGCAAAGTTTGATTTGAATATTTCACAACAGAACACAGAACACTTCTCTATAAATCAAACAAGAGTTTATTTGCTATCTTACTAAAATACATGAACTAAGCTAAATAACACAAAACAAAATACATACACACAGGCAATGAATTGTTGCAATTGAGAATGATTCAAATATAGCACTGTTTTGCTATTTCCACACGATTTTACCCGTGTCGATCATCAAGAGGAGAACTCTATTATCCTTACTCTTAGAGATAAAATACCACACGATTCAGCCACTTTAGAGATTTTGTTTGATACTTGCTTTTAAGTTGAAAGGATCTGTATGGCTCGAGGGAATTCCGCGTGTTGTCACTCTGGGGATGTCCTTCTGTTGTTGCTTGGTTGGCTCTGGGTGCTGTTTTATGCTCTTGAGTTCCTTTCGCGTAGCTTCAGACTTTCAAGGGTTTCTTCAGAGATATGACTACGTGTTGGTTCAATGTTCAAACTCGGCCAGATGGTAAAGGCTGAGAGCTCTTCTGGAGCAGCTCCAAGTTTCAAGAAATGGGCGATTTTGAGCAGAGAGCAGAGAGAGCCAGAGAGCTGGGAGTCAGTATTTTAGACCGGAGATTTCGGTCCCTCCCACTTGATGCTCTTCCAATGAAATAGTTCTTGTAGATGGAGCTCCGCCTACACGGCTCATTTTCCATGCAGTAAATCCTCTCGCCTAGTTGCTTTAATCTCATGAGGAAAATATCTTAACACATTCTGTATGCGTTGTAATCATACATTATTATAATAAAAGTTAACTTTCGTTTACACCAACTTGTTGCATTTATCGTGGCCGTTAAAATTAAACCAAATTCAGCATATTTCCTACACGTTAATAGTTTTCCTGCCAAGACACACAAAAGGGTTCAAATTAAAGATTAAAAACCACATCATGCATATAATGCTATAAGTGTAGCACTCACTTTACAGGAGAAAATTATACCTCCAAAGATTACACAAAAATACCATTGATTACAATAACACAGCAAGCTTACTTTCATTTCATAAAACGCAACTTGACTATATATATTGTAAATATATTATATATATTGCTTTTGATAACAGCAACAGGTATTATTTGTCTTTCGGTATAAAGTTTATGAGAGTTTGTTTGTTCTTTGTTTAAGAAGAGAAATTGAGGGGTGTTTCAGTTTGGAATGTGAGAGAAACGGGAGGTCAGGAAAGTCACTTTTGGGGCATGCATCTGCCCCACTCCAGCTCTCGTAAAAGTCTTTCTTGTTGATACCATCATTGAGTTACTGCTTAAGCGGTCAGGAGATATCATAAAGTTTGTTGCTGGACCATTGCCAGATGTTTACATCAAAGCTCTCCTATTTTTTTAGAGGTTTCCTTACGATGATAACCCAAAAGCATGGCAGGAAATTGGCCAGCCAGTTGTGTGAGGTGCTGTTCGTCTGTCAATTTTATGACTTGCAGATAGTGAAGAAAATTTCTTTAAGCCTAAGGAATTTGTGGTTGCACTTAGTTCAGATGTGTGTGTGTGTCCTTCCTCTCCACAAAGGCATTACAGTGAGAATGCTTATGGATCGATCTTCACAAGAAATATGATTTGTGCTGGATTGTTAAATCAGGGAGGAAAAGATGCATGTCAGGCAAGACATGAGTAATTAATTTGAACCCTTTTTAATCTAAATCAGTTTACAAAACACTGCTCATTACTTTTCAAACTTTAAAGTTTGACAGTATTTATATATTTTTTATAAAACATAATTTATAGGGATTACAAAAGCCTCTCTATCCACCCTATTTTGCAACGTGGAAGTAAGCTATATTTATGAATGTGGGAGACTTCAGATTCATTAGCTATTGGTAAATTATTAGAAGAATAACAAAGTACTGTAAACTGTTAAAATGTTTGTGCTACAAAGCTGTGTATTTATGATTAATATTGTGCAATATTTTAGACACAATATTGTCTGCTTTTGCTCAATTTCGTCAATGAATATATTACCTGTAAGCAGCTCCCCCAAATTATTTATGTGCCCCCTTCCCCTCCTCTCTCCTCCTTGCTGAACGTGATCGATTTTGAAAGCGATTCCATGCTTTCGTGAGCACCAGCAACTGTCTGCATGCGATCGCAGATTGCATTGCACACTTCCTACCCGAGACAATTATTTTTATTTAGAGTATCATTTCATTTAAAGAAAATGCCATATTTCCATTTGAATTAATACAGTTTAATGTATTACAATATTGATTTGCAAATATCTCCACTATTTGCTCTCAGAAAATCAACTGTTTAATCTACTTTTTGATACTAATTGCAAAGAAAATGCTATTTTTACATAATATTAATAGATTCTATCATTATAAGTGTAAACAGCATATGTCACTAAGAAATTATGCTATTTTCACTTAGTGTAAATTCCCACTGCCAAATAAAAACCCATTGAAGGTCTAGTTCACCCCAAAAAGAAAATTCTGTCATCATCTACTGTAATCATTTTATATTTTCATGGGAGTTGAAACCTAAAAGTTTATGTGTGACGAATACTTTGTTGAATTTTTTTTTTGTGATGTTAATTTTTTTAATGTTTATTTGATGTTTACACATACATCAGCATGATAAGAACTACCTAAAATGACAGAAACCGTTTTTTGGGGAAAAACTATTTGAAGTGTAATTTTGTTTGCTTGGCTCACATCCCATTTATTTATGGAGAGGACAGGAGGCTTTACTGCAGCCAACCACCAGAGGGTGATCAAAATCACTTGGCTTCCCTTTTCCCTTTTTTTGTGTGTGTAACACTTGGTTTTGCTCAAAGTTGAACATTTTTCAATTCTCGGTGACGAGAAAAAATGCTCGGTGCTCCCTCTGCAAACAAATGAAAAAGGTCCACTGGCCTCAGGAAATTAAATGTGGACACATAGCCTGCACAATTTTACCATGGGGCTACACTATTTAGGGTGAAAATTTGTGCCATTTTTATGGGACATATCATGGCCAGGACTTCTATATTGCCTAAAGTAAAGAAGGAAAAAAAGCCAAAACCTGGATATTTTAGGCAATACAGAAATTCTGGCCAGGACGTGTCCCATAAACATGGCACATATGATCACCCTAACACTATTATTACTTATGTCTATAACAGTTGTTTGTTGTGTATTGTCAGAGTTATAAATGTTGAATGTTTGTCAATACAGGGAGACTCTGGAGGTCCAGTGGTCAGTTGGAACGGTTCCCGGTGGATTCAGTCCGGAATTGTGAGTTTTGGTAAAGACTGTGCTAAATCAAAATATCCTGGTGTGTACACCAGAGTCTCTCAGTACAGGAACTGGATCCAGTCTAAAATACACACCAACCCACCTGGATTTGTTGTATTGAATTCAATATCCAACTCCAACTTCAGAAGTGTACCCAACCTCTTCTTATTTCCCCTTTCTCTCATATTCTCCTTTATTCCTCTTATCTTCTCCCTCTTTCTCTCTTCCTAAAGGTCGTTTGAACAGTACTTCTTCGATTTCTCTAATGAAGAGGACAGTTCTGCTGTATATGCTCTCATAAACAGATGAAAATGGCAGTTATATTGCTAGTTTTGTCATTTATTCTTTATCTTTCTTTTTTAAAGTACTGTTATTGAACAGCTCTTTTACTGACATTAAGAGCAAACACTAATGAAGTTCAACATTCTTCTGTCCTCTTTTCATCATCTTTTCATAAATAGTAGAGATGGAAAGTTTTGTTTTGTTTTGTTCTTTTGCCAGCATAACCGATATAGGGTCTGGAGCTCTGAAATGTGATCTGAGATACTGTTTGTTGAAAATGAAATTATCTTTCATCAATTCCAATGTAGTCACACTATCTAAACAGAATAAACACAAAAGAAGAAGAACTGACTTGGGTAATGTTCTCTCACTAGCCGTTTCTGAATATGCATTATTGTCTGTACTTGTGTTCTTGTGAAACATCATCAGTCATCGCCCAAGTAATGTTCCAATTCAAAGGCTTCGTCCAAATACCCACACTTGCGGTCTTGGCCACTTGAGAGCACATGCGCGCGACAGGAAGTAAGTGTGCAAGACTGTCCCAGGTCTTAAAAACGGCAAAGTGCAGTGCCCTTAACCAGTGTTGGGTGTAACGCGTTACTAAGTAACGCGTTACTGTAATTAAATTACTTATCCACTGAAAAAGTAAAGTAAGGGATTACAGTTCATTTTTAGGTAATTTAATTACAGTTACTTATAAAGTACTTGCGTTACAAACAGTAAATAATTTCAACAGTTCTAAAATCAATATTGAATTTGAAATGTAAATTTACCGTCTAAAGATCAAATTGAATGCAGTGCTTTAACCCTCCGCGCGCCAGCTCGTTCACTTTCAGATTGTCCTGATTCACAGAGAAACCTTAAATACTCAGATACATATAAGACTAAAATCAATAGAATCTAAAAAGCTTGAATTTTACTTTTAAATGAACGAATTCAAATCAAAAACTAATATTTCTGATTATCAGTAATCCGTATGAAACTAAAGCAAGGTACAATCTTTCCTGTACCTGAAAGCCTGAAGTGTCTACGTTTAACTGAACGAATTCAAATCGAAAACGAATATTATCTGATTATGTAATCCTATAAAACTGAGGTAGGCTACAGTCTTACCCGTATCCATACCTGTCAACCCTCCCGTTTTTCCCGGAATTCTCCCGTATTTTACCATTCTATCCCGCTGTCATCCCGTTTAAATATTTTCCCGTATTTTTAATCTTGCTATAAAAAGAAAATCCCACTGGACGTATTTTATATGTTTGCTACATTAACCTCCGGTAAAATTCCCGTAATTTGTATTGCCCAAACATATGAATAATCAAGTCAATATATTCCAAGGTTGTCCGGTTGCAGATTTTGTATGAAAAGCATCCTTCTCACACAATCGACACATAAAAATTCCCTCAACTTGGCAACTTTACAACCCAGTGATGCTGTTGATATCTGCGCATTGTGCGCAGTAGTGATGCGCGGATGCGGTTATATCCGCGGGTCGGGTAATAAAAAAATGCATTCTGATTATTTGCGGGCGGGTCGCAGGTGGATAAGATAAATCATTAATGATGCAAATATTAACTACATTTTCTAAAATACGAACGTGTTTTAAATATATATTTTTTCATCAGGCATACGATTTCGTTTGTGTGTGTGTGTGTGTGTGTGTGTGTGTGTGTGTGAGAGCGCTGCAAGTTTCAAAGTCAGGTGCAGCTCAGCTCTGCTTTGTTTACTGCGCCCCCTTCCCCCATAGACAGCACCCAAATCATTTCTGTAATTTATTCTTACCTAGTTAACATGTTATTTTTACATAAATCTGTACGGATTTTACTAGTTGGGCTTTTACTGAACATCTTGCCAAACTGAAATGTATTGTTTAACTTTTAAGCTTTTTTGTTCTGTTTGCAAACCAAAGAAGGTAAAAAAAAATTATTAAATTTTTGTTTAAGTATTACAGTTGCTTTAAAGCTAAAAGGCTAAACTATTCTATGTTTGACTCAAATTGAAAGAATAAAGAGTTTAATTTCTATTAAGGTTTATAGGGATTTTAAGATGTAGCCTAATTAGCAATTTCAATAATTAAGTTACTTATTGAGTAACTAAGTTACTTTTCAGACAGAGTAATTAGTAAAGTAATTTAAATACAATATTGATGAAGTAATTAGTAACTGTAATTAATTACTTTTTGAAAGTAACTTACCCAACACTGCCCTTAACGCACCCTAAACCCACACTAATACTGCTCCGGAGTGCTATTCGAGGCTAAGTGTATCCCATCATGCATCATGTTCTGGAAATAAATCGTGAGACTTTTTGCCGAGATCTCGCGAGAGGTCACGGAAACCTTTCCAATGTAAGTTAAATATTAATAATAATTAGATATTACAAATAATTTGCTAGAAAAACAGTTTTTAAGTGTATTTGTGCAAAGATGAGTAGTGGTGATATTTATTTTGTACAACATTTGCAACTGCTTTTTTTAATCATTTAATTAGAAGCACCACAAATTAAAATTGTCATGTTATAGGGACTACTGAACAGACATTTAGAAGTTGATTTTAAAATGCAAAGTATTTAAAATTAAAATAAAGCTGTGTAAACACTTGCAGTTTTACAACACTATAAGCCTGCATCCCAATGTGCATACTATCTGCCCTAAATAGTACTGAAAATTACTACTATCACATAAAATTTAGGATGGATAGTATGCACATTGGGACACAGGCTAAGTGTGTCCCATCAGGTAATGAAAAGATCGACACACACTTGTGGTCTTCATCCTCACTTGAACACTTGAAATACGCCAAACACAGGAAATACGTCATTTAAGTAGTCAAGTGCAAAGACTGCAAGTGTGGGTATTTGGACAAAGCCAAAGTTCACATCTAGCCAAGTACAGTTCAAATCACCGGATGTGTTCTTGCTCCGCCTCTTTTATCAAGGATGCATCCAGAGGTGACTTGTGCGAACTAGAGGCAGCCAGGTATCCCAGAATGCATTTCGCACCAATCAGCGAGCGTTAATGGCAGAGGGGAAAACCGCAACATTTTCAAAATATTACTGTTATTGTGTCATGAAATGCCGTTCTAATAGTATTTTCAGGCGAGAATGTAGTTGTTTAAAACTCAAATCTGCGATTTATTTATAAAGATTTGTTTGAAACAAATTTGAAAATTTGTTTTGCTGATTTCAGAGACGTGAGTTCCAGACGATCACCGGGCGTTCAATGCTCATGTATCCCGAAGAGAGGAGCATAACCTCGGCTAGTCCTTCCGACATCTGCCGCTGGCTCTGATGTCTCTGTAGTGGTTAAACATGAGGTAAAATTCGTTTTGGGTAAATCTAACAGGCAATCGTTGGTCTCATGAATCTATTATTTATTCCAGGTCATATCGTTTTGGCTGAGCACAAAGTTATGTTTCATAAATTATTTATTTATTAATCATAATACAGCGCTTTCTTTGTTAACATGACTGAATTGTTTGCTTTTGTCTTTATTTCCTATTACATAAGACTTATACTTTATACTTACTTTTATAATGGCTACAGTGTTTCCCATTCATTAGCTAGTCTGTGGTGGCCCGCCACAGTCTAATCTGTCCCGCCACAGTTTCATAATAAACCGAAAATATATTTATACTCTTCATTATAACATAAAAGGTCTTAAACGTTGTGTTTCATGTCATTGCTATCGCAAAGTGTCCGTCAAACGAACTAAGCGTAATATGGCTTTATCTCTTCATCAAGCCTGTTTGCGCTGTGTTTCAAAGCCAAGCGCGCACTCGCAGCTCGTGATCAGGTGTTTTCGCGTCTCAGTTCACAGTGAAGTCTGTTGTTGAATGTGCTGCGAGTTTAGCGCGCATCTGAGACCGCAACGGGCACCAGTTACGCTTTGTTTTCACATCAGCATAATTTTCAACATATTAATGAGCAAATGTTGACAGTATTTCGCTAGATTTGAAATGAGACTCGTTTGTAAACCTCTTTTCACAGAAGCTGGAGTTTTCCGCCAAAATAAAAGTTCATAGGTTTATCTCTTGCAAGCAAGGACTAAAATGAACAGACGCGAACAAAGAAAATATTGTACAGGCAGAGCAAGCTCACTGTTAGGATGAAAAATATAAATATTGCAGTGGGGGTTTATATTTACATTTACAGAGGGTAAAAGAGGGTTTTGTTTTATATTTTGAAGTAAATAAAAAAGGCAGTGGTGTTTGATATCATTTAGTTTAATTATAATGCATGTACTCGTTGCATGAACCACATTTTTGTGGCTATTAATATTTAAATGAAACAGAAAAGAGGCAACGCTGTTTGATATAATATTTCGTTTCACTGTAATGTACGTACGTTCCCTGAACTACTAAAAGGTGTTTGATATCATATTTCATCATATTGTAATGCAGTGTAGATAACTTAGGCGAGCTGACTGATGTTATCAAGTACGCTGCTGTGCCATTTGCAGAATTACTGAGAAACGGCCACTGTCTTTTCTGCTCACTTTATGCTGTTTTATTTATGTATTCTGTGATGAATGTGACGTTTAAAAAATACTTTAAATATTTATGTAACATTATAAATATATTTCCTGTCACTTTTGATCAATTTAATGCAGAGGTGGGGAACATTGATCCTGGAGGGCCACTGTCCAGTGTTGCCAGATTGGATGGACGATTTCCCGCCCAAAAGCTCACAAAAACCCGCCCAAAATTTTAACTGTCAAAATAATGTGATATAATGTAAATCAAGGTTGATAAGTGCTATTTTTAACTCCTTTATAACTAAATAATAATGACAAAATAATATGAATATAATGCTAGATAAATTTCCCATGGATCAAATCGGGGCATATATTAAAGAGAACTACCAAATATGATTAAAATATGCAGACACTGTCAAACGGCAATGAAGAAATTAACCGATACCCTCGAAAAACACATGCATCATTTTCAATGTCAACAGTCAGAATTTAAATGCAAAAAAAGTGCCCAATATAAGTGATCAGAATTAGCAATGTAATTATAGGTATTTCACACTCGTTCATGCACACACCACGACAGTCAAAACTGTGTGATTCTGTATGATAATCCGACAATAAAAAAAATTAACAACAACAATAATGCTCTTACCTTCGTGTCTCTCTATAATTTCACACAGAAGTCTTTCGTGAAGTTCATATTGAACATAATATAGAATTTTGCACAGTCAAAACTAACAAGTCAGCTTTAAAGGATATACCAATCTGGACCGTTTAAAAGATAAAAGACAGGATCGTATAGATATAAATAGATTTTGATTAAATAATTTAACTGTGCTGATTTCGGAGCTGCAGTGATATAGCCTCCATGTCTTCTCATTCAACAGGTGTAATTCACGTTTTGAGAGTTAAAACACTCTCCACTCCTTACCATAAGTATTATGATCACTTATACTGTTATCCGGGCCGCTGCTGGCCAAATGGGTGCCCTAAGCAGGATTTTATTGTTGTGCCTCCTCCCTCAAATATTATGGAAGTTTTAAAAACCACCTACCATAGGGGTAAAAATAGAACTTTAATAAAATATAAAAGTAAATAAATTGTAATTAAATTGTATTATTTACAAATTACATTGTAGCTCTAGACAGTTACCTATGGCAGTAATACAGTTGTCTGATTGATTTTATGGTCTCAAGCATTCAGAAATCACGCAAAAGAAAAATAAGCAGTTTTACTACGAAAACCATGGTTTTCCCAAATATGTCCCAAAACACACTACAGAAAACCATTTTTTTTAATGGTGTTAATGGTTAAAAGTTCATGGTTTGTAATGGCATTTGTGATTAATTTGTGATGGCGTTAGAATTTTCTGTGATGGTTCTATTGTTTTTTTCAGCAGGGTTGCCTCATTGTTTTTATATAATTCATTTTAAGTCATTTTAAAGGCTGTTGTTGTCTTAGGTCTGTTTTTATAACCACAAAAAAAAATTATCTTAATACTTCTTTGATTAGGCTATGAATGGAGCCAGGATGTTTCCATAGGGGTGGCCAGGGAGGGGCCAGCAACCAGTCTGGGGTGGCACAGAAATATTCATTATTTCAATATAAAAATGTGATTGACTATAAAGTATTGGACTGTTTGAGTGCCTAAAACACAACTGAATACAATTAATTTCTACTAAATTGTAATTGAGATATTTGTGAATTAGATCAAGTAATGCTGAGTGAACATGACAACTTGTGTATTATTCCTCACCTCCAGGTATTTTAATAAAGGGGATCACTATAGATTTATTTCTCAGTCAGCTTGATTCTGGTTCTCAAAACCCTTAAAAGCGTGTTCTCCATCATTGCATACTCATTGATGAGACATGCATATAGTGATAAGAATTGGTTAATTAAAAAAAAGAAAAGAAAAAAAAGTCTGGAAGTCAACAGCATAAATGCCAGTAAAATTAATTATTTTATGCATTTAAATGGTTTCATTTTCGTTTGTACTTTACAAATTAAAAAATAAAAACAGCGCATATTTTCTAGTATAAGTGCACTGTGTTCATATTTACTTGTGCATACAAAAAAAACAAACATCAGCTTGCGCCTTATATTGTGATCTCGAATTGCACAATATTTTAGTAGGCTATGTGCATTTGAGAGGCGTTCTTTAATGTGATGCTATACATACATGAATGCACTAATTGCCTTTTTGATAGTTTCATGACTTAACAGTTAAGTCATAACTGACGACAGAACTTTGTATGCTCATAGTTTCTTGAGCGCATTATTTATGATGAGGATAAAGAGCGTGCGCCTTATATTCGCATAAAGTTGAAGAGTGTGCGCTGTGAGCACAGTGATGGCTGGCAGGACAGGAAAGTTTGTTTTGCTGATATATAGCCTAACAGCATCTCTTCAGACCGCAGAAGCTCATTTGGTTCCTGTTCCTTTCCACGCTCGTTTGACCTGCGCGCGTCTGAAAAGTCTCCCGTTTTATGTGGTCATAAAGAGATACGCCGGTTCCGCGTCTTAATAAATGTATTTCTTGTCAAGAAAAAAAAAGGGACAAAAACTGCAGTTTTGAGTGGGGTGGCCAAAGGGGTGGCCAAGCTTAGGTCAGTGGTGGCCACCCCCCCCGCCCCGCCCCGCCCCGCCCCGCCCCGCCCCGCCCCGCCCCGCCCCTGCCACGAATGTAGCCTACCTGAAAATGACGTGAGGGCTTCGTTTTCATCTTTTTTTTCTCTCTCTCTTTTCTCAGCGCCGGAGTGCTGATGTCTTTTCACGGGCATGGTTGTCCATCAATTATGATCATCTGCATTCAGCCGCAAACATGAGGTGTGATCGGGCGCGGATGCGGGAATGGCACGTCAGGGTTTTTTGTTTTTTTTGAGCAACTGGGATGGTGCCCCCTCGGGAGTTGGTGCCCTACGCAAACGGCGTACTCTGCGTATAGGGAGCGGCGGTACTGACTGTTATACATTTAAAATCAGATCCGTTATCGCGTTAAAAACCCGTCACTCATTAATCATCACGTCTGTCTGCTGATCCCTAGTGATTGGCTAAAAGTGCTGCCGCGACATCAACATCAGCACCAGTCTCTTTGCACTGTGTGCGTGTGTGTTTAGTAACGTTGTGATGACTGATTGGATGCATGCAGTAGGCTATATGTGCACACTTGGGCTTGTTTGTTAACCAATTAGCCTATACAATTTATATGTTTTGAAAACCGCCAAACTGACCAAAAACCAGCCCAAATTTTGTCCCCCCGCCCAATCTGGCAACACTGCCACTGTCCTGCAGAGTTTAGCTCCAACCCTGAAAAAAATAAAAACTACCTGTATCCTGAAGACCTTGATTAACTTGTTCAGGTGTATTTGATTGGAGCTAAACTCTGCAGAGACACCGGCCCTCCAGGATCAACATTCCCTATCCCTGATTTAATGCATCCTTGCTGACTAAACAGTAAACATATTAATGTCCTCATTTTTAAAAAAAATAATAAGGCCACATCCACACGAAGCCAGAACTTTCCCTATCCGATCTTTTTTTTCTCAAGAAATATCTCTGTCCACAAAAAAACACGAAACCAACACAAAATGATGTAGTATACAAGCCAGACCAGTGGCGTGTGGCGCTGTAATTCTGCCACAGAGATACACTAAAAACAGAGAAGACTTGGACTATGCGCATAAACCTTGCGCGCGGTATACAAATGAACATGGAACAATACATTTATTAATCTGTGTTAATGTTAGTTAATAATAAGACAATCGTTCAGTGTTTGTTCATGTAGCAGTGTCTGACTAGGGGCGAGACGTGGGCTGTTGACATCATCGTTTCAGAAAATATACGGATTGGCTGTCCACACGAAAGCGCAAGTGTGGTGTTTTCAGATTTATCCACTCCGGGACCAGGGGTCCGTTCTTCGTACGTCGCTAACTCAGTTAGCTGGATTTGATTGTTGATGATTTCGCTTGATCTTGGATCATTTGGTTCTTCAAAGCTCATCCTGGACTTGCTGTCATAGCAACAGGTCCGTAAACTTAAACCTGCTCGGGAGCAGCTTATTTCATGTAAACAGGATTAGATTGCATCTTTTTAAGCAGAATTGATACTTAAAATATGTCACAGCCACCTCTACTTTATTATAAGATAAATAAAAATAATTTAAAAATGAATTTGAAAATAAGATAACAGCCAGTTTTACTCATTGAAAGATTTCTTAGTGATGAAATAATTACGTTATAATTGTATTGGAGTCTTACACACATGCTATACAGTTAATCTGAGCAGTGCATTCATTTGAGTAATGACAGATATTATGGGAGGGGCTTGATGTATTGTAGTCAACCTAGAATCTGACGCTGTTGATGGTTAGTGTTGTCAAAAGTACAGACTTCGGTACCAGTCGGTACTGAAATTTTAAAAACCTCCATTTCCCGCTAACATTTGAGCACTGTTGAGCAGATTCTTAAACACCGCTGATTGGCCTTTGTGTTCACGTGCTCAACAGATACGACTGTGATTGGCTACAATGATCATCGCTTCACACTCTTCACCGAGACCTGGCACACAGAAACACACGGGAGCATTTGAAAGCCGCGTCTATCAGCAGATCCCTAATATATCTGCACATGGATCCGCTGACAGACACTGCTTTCAAACGCTCCTATGTGCTTCTGTGTGAGCGTGAAACGATGACCATTGTAGCCTATAGATATTTCTCATGTCTTTGGGTCAAGTATTTGCTGAGTTAGTGACGCGTTTCAAAAAGAAATTCACGGAGACCAAGACGGCTGAGAGTGCACCCTGTTTATTTTTTGTTGATATTGTGACTGTACACGAATAAATGTAGACCCTTTACAGATTTGAATGATGTATTGCTCTTATCCTGTACACACAAAAATGACTAAGTAATTTAAGTTCTTTTTGGCGTTATCAGGAAAATCTGCCACAAAATGTGCCGCCACGGGCTTCGACCCCAGAGGGTTAAGAATCTGCTCAACCGTGCTCAAACTTTAAAATTTCAGTATCGACTGGTACCAAAGTCGTTACTTTTGATAACACTATTGATGGTTCTGGACTTTATGACAATGCTGTGAAGAAGGTATATTGAGCAGATTCTGACTAACCTACAGTAAACACCATAAATCACGCAAATAATCTCAGAAATAATCTAATCTGTATTCAAAATTTTGCCAAAAGATGACAAGTCAGCATCCTTTATTTATACTGCAGACGTCTACTGTGTGTTACAGCTCCAACATGGCCACCAGAGTTGATTGTGGTCAATGCTAGTGTTTATAAGTGTCTCTGCACTGCTTCGCTTGTGCCTAGTCTACTTTTGACACAACAAAGTAGGACATAGCAATAAACAACAATAAACAACTAAACTGGACAAAACATAAACATTTAGCCAACTTAACCATGGTAGAACCCCAAAAATCAACACAAAAAACAACGTTGGACAGGCAAATCCTGTGGTCTCACGAAACTCATTGGAGCTGCAATGCGCCGCAGACGTGTGAACAAGGGGTTAAGCTATAGCCAGCTGCTGATGAGGTTAGCGTAAACTGTCCATAACAGAATCCTTCACAAAATCCTCAAAAGTTTTACACGGGGTACTGTATGTTAAGATGTGTTGCCCATAATATTTATTGCAATTTCTTACATAGGAGGAGCTGCTTCGATTCCATCTGGTTGAAAGATTTTTTCCCATTCACGTAGTCCTGAGCCCATGTGGTGATATCGCTTATAGATGAATGAAGATTCTTGATGCAGTGCCGCCTGAGGGATCGGAGATCACGGTTGTTCAGCTTAGGCTTGCGCCCTTGTCCTTTACGCACTGAAATTCCTCCAGATTCCTTGAATCTTTTAATTATGTTATGCACTGTTGAAGGTGAAATATCCAAATCTCTTCCTATCTTTCTTTGAGGAACATTGTTTTTAAACATTTCAATAATTTTCTCACGTGTTTGTTGGCAAACTGGCGATCCTTGGCCCATCTTTGCTCCTAAAGGACTAGACCTTTCTTGGATGCTGCTTTTGTACCAAATCATAATTACAATCACCTGTTGACATCAACTGTTTCAAATCACATCATTATTTAACCAATTTACCTCATTACTAGCCCTAAATTCCTCCTGTCCCAACTTTTTTTGGAATGTGTTGCAGGTCTGAATGACAGGAAAGGATGTATATTTACAAATGACATGAAGTTGACCAGACAAAACATGAAATATTTTGTGTTCATATTGTCTGCAATGAAATACAAGTCAAAGTAAATTTAGAAATCACTACTTTCTTTTTTTATTTGCGTTTTCCATACTGTTCATTCAACTCAGAGTTGATTCCTGGTTAAGACTCAAGACATTCTCAACAGAGCGACTAATCGACGAGTCACTATGGAAACGGACGCTAAGAAAAAGCGCCCATGCTGTTTTTCTTCTTCTTTTGTTCAATGGTCATTTACATGCTTAGTGTATATCGCCACCAAATTGATGGTTGTGCAATAATTTTTTTTTTTTTTTCGTTTAATCTTTAATCCTTGAGAATAAGAATTATATTGTTTGTTTGATGATAATTATAAATTAAGTCATATCAGGTATATATGGTATATATTTTTATTATAGAAATACATTATAGACAATGCTGATCCATGTGTGAGATGATTATATAAAATGTAATAAATATTTATAATATAATAAATTAAAAATTACCTTGTCATATAATAGGGTTTTATCATTTATACAGATAACTGTTATATATGCCAATAAAATAAATATAATAACCATTCTAGAATATTACCTTATTTATTACTTATATTAGCGCTTTATAATTAACATATCATATACAGTATATATATATATATATATATATATATATATATATAATAGGCAATATTATATATATACTGTATATATATATATATATATATATATATATATATATATATATATATATATAATAGGCAATATTACATACTGTAATATTATATAATCTTGTGCGTTATCTGTCACGCCCACTGATGGCTCGTCAGTAGATCACGCGTGCGCTGATAGCGCTGAAGTGAACTAACCCTGGAACAGAACCTGCTCCGGAGCAGGTTATCGTCAGAGAGCAAGTTACTATGGTTACCCTAAAAGTAACCGAGTTTATCCGCTCGCTTATCCTCAAACTTACCCGGGTATGTCACATAACCTGCTTTCTGGAATACACCCCTGGTAGTGCAGCCTTAGGCTTTGTGCCAAAACAAGTGCCCACTCCCTTCATCACTGCATCTTTAAACCCAGACCCATAAATATGTGAACGTCATTTATTCTTTCTGTAAAAGCTCTGTAGTGCTGAGAGAAACTGAAGGTAGTGATAATTATTGGAGTTAATTATAGTTCACTGGTGGTGGTTTGAGGAGAGACCACCCCACATGATTGTAAAAAGCGCTTTGGGTGTACAGCAATACACAAAGAGCTATATAAATGCATAATTAATTCATTCATTCAAGAACAACCCTCAATGTAGATCCTAAGTATCCTAACTTGTCATAACAGTATGACTTTCAATAAAGCTGGTTTGAAACTATGAATTGTTAAAAGCACTATGCAAATAAATTTGACATGACTGTCATTATGAACAAGACTTTTTACATAACACAAAGCCATTTGACCAGCTGTTTATCTAAAAGGGATGATTAGTGGAAGTTTAATGTTACGGAGTGGGGAAAAAAATATAATATGCAAGATCAGTGATCAAACAGTTGAAAGCAGGTCTTTAAAAAGCAGGACATCAGAAGTAAAATGAATTGAACAGGAGCCAAGAAAGCTATAAGAGGCAGAAAGTTAATTTTGTCCTCCATGTTGTCATATTAAAGGCAGCTACATGTTTTTTTTTATTTATTTGTTCTATATGAATATTCATGTCTTTACACACTCCTAATGCAAGTAAAAAATAGATGTTGGCAAGTATATAAAAGAGTTTCAAATGCCAGTTGGCCGGTAACATTTTTATGAGTTCTAACAATGCAATGTTGTAAGAGTGATTTTAATTACAAAATTTCACTGTTTCTATTTTTCTGATGTAAGTGAATCTGAAGTTTTTAGTTTTATTTTGGCTGATCTCTGTTCTGGGCTTACAATATCCGCTGGACGCAAATAGTGTATGCTGTTCTAATATTTCTATTTTCTTTGCGTACAAAAAGTATTCTCATCACTTCATAACGTTACGGTTAAACCACTGATGGCAGATGGACTATTCTGACGATGTCTTTCATACTTTTCTGGGCCTTGACAGTGTTATTTACTTGGCAGTCAATGGGACAGTCACAAGCCTCCCGGTTTTCATCCAAAATATCTTAAATTGTATTCCGAGGACGAACGAAGCTTTTACGGGTTTGGAACGACATGGGGGTAAGTGATTAATGACAAAATTTGCATTTTGGGGTGGAGTATCCCTTTAATTATATTTTGAATTTCTACGATATAAAAATCGTTCTTTGAACTTCTAGCAAGCTCATATAAACCAAGTTGTCAATGCGAAAATGAAAGGAGGCCATAAATATAAAATACAAATAAATATAAAAATAAAACTGCCAGTAAGGCAAGGCAAGGCAAGTTTATTTATATAGCACATTTCATACACAGTGGTAATTCAAAGTGCTTTACATAAAAGAAAGTGAAATAGTCATTCACAGCAATAAAAACAAGGAATTAAAAATAATAAAACAAGGAATTTTAAAATTATATAGAAATTGATTTAAAATGAAATTTAAAACAGTTAAATAGAAAAGGATTATACATAAAATACAATGCAGTCAGTTCGGACATAGCACAGTGCTCATTCAACAAATGCACAGCTAAATAGATGAGTTTTGAGACTGGATTTAAATGTGGCTAATGTTTTAGCACATATGATCTCTTCTGGAAGCTGGTTCCAACTGCGGGCGGCATAATAGCTAAAAGTGGACTCCCCTTGTTTTGTGTGAACCCTTGGTATTTCTAACTGACTCGATCCTAATGATCTGAGTGGTCTGTTAGGTTTATATTCAGTGAGCATATCTGCAATATATTTAGGTCCTAGACCATTGAGTGACCAGTAGGTGGAAGCAAGGCACTGTTCTACTGAGATTTCAGTTAATCAGTTAATGTTCAACTTATTCTATCAAAAACACAAATATAGATTTAATATCCACACTGTGACAATAGGAACAATTGTTGTATGTTTGTTGTAGTGGGGGCCGAGAGGACGAGCACACCCTGGGGGTAAACGCATGTGAGAATGTGTGTAAGGGCTCACGAGTTTATTAAAGGAAAGTCAAGTTAGTCTCAGATGTCTGTCTTTATTGAATAGAAAAGATGTATAAAACACACACAACTGCTCCTTTTAGACAATTGCAATTGATCTGCTGTGTTGCGGTTTGGAACTATATTTTCATTGACTATTGTGTGAAATGCCAATCATTAACATACTCTTATTTTGCTCAATTGACAGTTGTTTTTCATATTTAAAAATAAGTTTCCAAATTCTACTACCCACAAGTGAAACATTATGTGAATTTAAAGTGGCTGTGTTATAAATATAAATATAGGTAAATGTATGTGTTTTTGTTGGTTCCCATGACATGCAACATTAAATGTTTTAATTACAGCAATAATTCCTTTGCATTAAATTATCCTTCACAGTCTGAACACAATGAAAACTGTATGGCAATCTGTAATCTACAAACTTACTGTAAGAACTAAAATGTTTTTTTTTTAATGATATGATAATATTGATTTTTATTATGATTTTGAATTCTGAAACCTTGCTGGGTTCACGGATGCCATGGACGGGTAATTATTTAACAATTTAATAGACACTCTATTTATTAAACCTCAATCGTTTATAGACAATAAAAAAATTGTACATACTTGAACTAATCAGTTGACATAAAATATTTTCTATTTTGAGACATCTTTTGCCAGTCTTCAGTGAGTTTTTGGAGCACATTTCTCAAACTCGATAATTATTGTACTTCTGCAAAGACCCCAAGAAATGGATTATCAGCTTGAAAGTGTTGAAATTAAAGTGTTGTTCATCTTTTAGCTGAGGTTCTTTTGTTGCCAAGAGAGGATGAGCGTTTTCATTCATTAAACAGCAGTTTGGATCTTTTGGCACCTGAAGATGGTGTAAACTTTATAGAGCATCAACAGATATATCTGTGATTGGCTACATTGCTTAACGCTGCAAAACACTTTGAAATAGAATTTGATCTCCACAGCGCAAACCACACTGGGCTGCATTTCCCAAAAGCATCGTAAGCTTAAGTTGATTGTAGCTCCATTGGTTTCAATGGGGTCTACGATGTACTTAAGCTTACAATGTGCAATAAAATTCCATTCATATAGCTTTGAGGGTGCTTTTGATTTCGTTTGAGGGTGCTTAGCATCGGTGTCCCCAAATCACAATGTACTGTGTTGCAGATATCACGTTCCCATTCTGACGACCCCGACGTAGACACAAAGTAATCGGTTTAATGTGTTTACATGGCAGAATTTTAATTTTGTTCAGTTTATAGAAAGGTTTATCCCACCCCTCTCAAACCGATTAAATTTCATTCGGTTTGGGCATTTTTATTCCAATTGAGGTGTTTATATGGAGCATTTTCATTCAGATTGGACTGATTGCAATGCTCCATGTAAATGCACCTAGTGACAGAATGGAGAAAAAACCTTGGGAGAAACCATAACCTTGCTTTCCTGGCCAACTACAAAACCGTTGGAGCACCTGCCACTAGAGCCTCTGTGGACATCTCAGACGCAATCGACGGCAGCATCGGTGTGACCGGGTGTAAGATCATTACGGCTGTTGTGACCATCATTCTGGAGCATTGCCTACTATTTCCTGGGATGTTTTGAAGAACTGTCGCATAAACTTTTCAAACCTGACCTAAAACTCATTTTAGCCGGAACCTTGAAGCTGCACACCTACAAAGGATTAAAGGTGTTGTCGACTGTTCTGTGTGAGCTCAGAGATTAGCTGTACATAGTGGAAGGGCCGGCAGAACTCAGGATGAAGCTTGTTTTTAAATACAGGGAAAGTATGTTAAAAGCACATTTTAGTTCATATTCATGGTGTCCCAAAATAGCACATTTAAGTACACTTAGATGTTATTAAGATTATATTAAGATGTATTAAAGAATCATTTTTAGTATATTAAGTACAAAATTAGTGTGTGAAAATAGAGCACTTAAAGGGTTACTGTAATATATATATATATATATAAATAAAACTAATAATCTTAACTTGTGTTCCAAAGATGAACTAAGCTTTTTCAGGTTTGGAACGACATGGGGGCAAGTGATTAATGACAACATTTTCATTTCGGGGTGGAGTACATCTCAGTGTGGTATGGAAACAGCTCCAGTCAAGACTGCAAAGCCTTGCAGAGAGTTGTGCGCTTAGCTGAGCGTATCTCTGGGTCGGCTCTCCCCTCTCTGCAGGACATCTACATCAAACGATGCAGAGGCTGAGCTGACAAAATCATCAAAGATTCAAATCACCCTGGAAACTGTCTTTTCACTAGGCTGCCATCTGGTAAGCGCTTCCGCTGCCTGATGGCAAAAACAGAGAGACTCAGGAGGAGTTTCTTCCCCACGGCCATCAGGCTCCTGAACTCAAAGTCAGCCTCTTAAAAACATCATCTGACTTACTTCAAATCACTAATCACACACTCATTATTAATCTCTACCTCATAACTACCTCATAACTGTCAATGTCATTTGCTCATTTGCACACTTGCACACTTGCACACAACACGTTCTGTATCTTGTAAATCGTATCTTATTTTTATATTTATTTTATTTTTTGTGATTGGCTGCTTCATGTCAACCATGTATAACCTGTTGCACATTCCTCTCTGTACAGTCATGCTCATATTAATATTTAATTCTACAGCTTACTGTCATGCACATTCTTTTACATTTTATATTTTATTCTTTATATCTTATTTTTCATTCATCTTATCTTATGTTTACTTCCCTTGTGTTGTTTTTTTCAATATTTGCACTGTCCATGGAGCGGACCCGACTCTCATTTCACTGCTGGTTATACAGTCTCTGTATAGTCGTGTATGTGACAAATAAAACTTGAAACTTGAAAAACTTGAAACTTGAAAGTAACCCTTTAAGTACATTATGGAAGTGCACTTTTTTCACCTGGTACTGGATGGGGAAGAAAAAAATCAGGAGAATGGGAGAACAGTATAAACTGTGGCTCATGAAACATCACTGTGAGATGGAAATTAGTGAGTGTGGTTTCCTCATAAACCCCAAGTTTTCTCAGTTTGGAGCATCAGCAGACGGATTAATGCAGTGCTGTGGAAGAGGCTGCATCAAGATAAAGTGCCCATACAAGCACCGTGACAGCACTGTAGACGATGCATGCAGCAGCTGTGACAAAGACTTCTGTTTGGAAGCTCTGGGTTGTGAGCTTTAGCTAAAGAAGGGAAGTCCATACTACAAGCAAGTCCAGACAAAAATGTTTTGTGGCTGATGCAGAGTTTAAAAGACTGTGCTGTGTTGCGTGTTGTACCTGACCCACAGCTCTGGAGTGCTGTTCTTAAAAAAAGCACAGCAATTTTTTGAGTGTGTGTCTAGACTGCAAGACAGTTGCAACTTTTAAAGAGATTTCTGTTCCAGCTTGAAAAAAACCCCCACAACAAACCTCTAAAATAGGACCAAAGAAAGGAAGGAACAGGAGAACTGCTGAGAACTTGTGGTGCATTTATGTTCAGAAAGCAAGGACAACATGGTAGCCTGAGACAACAAAAACTGCAAAATTGTGTGGTTCCATCCAAGTTGTATGGGGCTACAGCATGCACCTGTCAAAGAAGAAAGTTGGATCTGTTCTGATTGTTCCACCTAAACTCAAGCTGCGGTCTCACATTACATCAGGGCTCTCAACTTTGGCCCTCGAGGTCCACAGTCCTGCAGAGTTTAGCTACGACCTTGATAAAAACTCACCTGCCTGTAACTTTCTAGTAATCCTGAAGACCCTGATTACTTTGTTCAGGTGTGTTTGATTAGGGTTGGAGCTAAACTCTGCAGGAAAGTGTATCTCGAGGGCCAGATTTGCGCTGCGGCCGCTCCGGGTCCCAAAGATGGTGCTTTTATGTATTTTAATGTCGTTTGTTCGTCTCAAAATATTGTCTATTTACCGGCAATTCATAAGGAATTCTCTCCAGAACACATCTATGACCGCCAAAGCCTTTTGGATATCGGCAACGCATACAAATACAAACTCTCGCCGGCGGCTGCTGAGAAGCTACAAGGCCTTTGTTTACTGCTGAAGCCGGACCTCGAGACCGCAGCCTTGCTTACTGACGCTATCCACACAAGGCGGCGTCGCAAGCGGTGTGAGAGAGGACGTAAGCGCGGAGGTATACGAGCTAGGCTAAGAGCTAATCCCACAAGACCGCCTCTCCCAACACTCATGCTCTCAAACGTTCGCTCTCTGGAAAACAAACTGGACTTAATTCAACTCAGTCGGTCTACACAGCATGAGGCAAGGGATTGTTGTGTGTTTGTTTTCACTGAAACATGGCTAAACGACAACATCCCGGACTCCGCCATTCAGTTGAACAGGCTAACCTGCTACCGAGCAGACAGAGACACAACACTTTCTGGTAAGAGCCGTGGTGGTGGCTTGTGTGTTTATATCAACAAAGAATGGTGTAACAATGTTGCGGTATTATCAAAACACTGTTCACCGTTAGTGGATTTTATTTTTGTGAAGTGTCGACCGTTCTATCTGCCGTGGGAGTTCACAGCCATTGTTATTGTCGCAATTTACATTCCACCATGTGCAAATGCTAAGGACGCGCTTCGTGAACTGTATAGCACTATCAGTGAACAACAAACAAATAACCCCGACGGCTTTTTCATCATAGCCGGTGACTTCAACCACACAAATTTAAAGACAGTTTTACCAAAGTTTTACCAACATGTACACTTTGCAACAAGGGGAAACAATACACTGGACTTTGTTTACACAACAGTAAAGAACGCTTACAAGGCTGTACCCGCCCCCACCTCGGGTACTCGGATCACATCTCTGTTATGCTAATCCCAGCATATAGACCACTTCTGAAACTCGCCAAACCGGTTCAAAAACTCATCACAATTTGGCCAGAGAATGCTACCTCAACACTACAGGACTGCTTTCAGTGCACAGACTGGAACATGTTTAAAGAGGCGGCCACCTACAACAACCACACAGACCTGCAGGAGTACACTGAAACTGTGACTAAGACCATCACCACAAGTGCAAACCAAAAGCTGTGGATGACAGCAGAGGTTCGTGGGCTGCTAAAGACCAGAGATGAAGCATTCAGATCAGGAGATAAAGCAGCCCTCAAAACAGCAAGAGCCAATCTGTCCTGTGGCATCAAAAATGCAAAACGGTCACATGCTCAAAAAATCAACAATCACTTCACGGACAGCAGAGACACACGGAGCCTGTGGCAAGCCATTCAGACCATCACTGACTACAAGCCCCCACCACAGGCCTGTGATGATGATCCATCCCTCCCCGATACACTCAACCACTTTTATTCACGGTTTGAAATGCAGAACAACACACGTGTACAAAAACTGCCCACACCTCCCAACGACCAGGCGTTCTGTCTGTCTGCAGCCGATGTAAGAAATACCCTATCCAGGATTAACCCATGAAAGGCTGCGGGTCCTGACAACATGCCTGGTCGTGTACTGAAAGACTGTGCTGCACAGCTGACGGATGTCCTAACAGATATCTTCAACACCTCGCTGAGCCAAGCAATCGTCCCCACATGTCTAAAATCCACAACAATCATACCGGTACCAAAGAAATCACCTGCGTCCTGTTTAAACGACTACCGTCCCATAGCACTGACTCCAATCATGATGAAGTTCAAAAACAGCCTCCCCAACACTCTCGATCCGCTCCAGTTTGCATACCGTCCAAACCGTTCTACGGACGATGCAATTTCTTCCACCCTCCACCTGGCTCTTACCCACCTAGAAAATAAAGACTCCTATGTTGGAATGCTGACTTCAGCTCGACATTCAACACAATAATCCCACAACAGCTCATAAATAAACTAAACCTGCTGGGCCTTAACAATTCACTCTAATTGGATCCTGGACTTTTTAACCGGAAGACCTCAGTCAGTCCGCGTCGGCCACAACACCTCAAGCACTACCACACTGAGCACAGGTGACCCACAAGGCTTTGTGCTCAGCCCGCTGCTCTTCACGCTGCTAACCCACGACTGCACTGCCAAGTTCAGCTCCAACCACATCATCAAGTTCGCTGATGACACAACAGTGGTAGGTCTCATCAGCAACAACGATGAAACGCACTACAGAGAGGAAGTGGCACAGCTGGCTGAATGGTGTGGCGCTAACAATCTGTCCCTCAATGTGGAGAAGACAAAGGAGGTTGTGTTGGACTTCAGGAGGAGGAACTCCGTGCACATCACGGAGGATCTCACCTGTACCACCAACACCATGTCACTCTCCAAGAAGGCACAACAGCGCCTACACTTTCTCCGCCGGCTGAAAAGAGCAAGTCTCCCACCACCCATCCTCACCACATTCTACAGGGGCACCATTGAGAGTGTGCTGACCAGCTGCATCACTGTCTGGTACGGGAACTGCAGTGCTGCTGACCGCAAGACCCTCCAGCGGACAGTGAACACGGCTGCAAAGATCATCGGTGCCCCTCTCCCATCCATCCTGGACATTTTCCTTGCACGATGCTCCAGCAAAACCAAGAGCATCGTGAAGGACCCCACCCACAGTCTCTTCCAGCTCCTACCATCAGGAAGACGGTACCAGAGCATCAGAGCCTGCTCCGCCAGACTGCTCAACAGCTTTTTCCCCAGGCCGTGAGAGCCCTGAACTCAAATCACCCCGCCCCCCTCTGAAACCCCATGCAAACCCCTACCTCCTGAAGCATGGACCCCCCCTCTCCAAACACCCCCCAACCTTACCACACCAAAGAAAAAACTGTGAACTTTTTTGTGCAATTCAAGTGTGCTACACACAGGTGAGTGGGCCTGTACAAACCACCTGTAGTAACACACTCTCCTCTATGCACTAGACACTTTTCCTAACAGTGCTATGTGTACACAATCCCACAAAAGACTCAGCAATATATGTATGTTTACATGCTCATGCACTACTACAAATCATCTTGTACTGTTCCCCAGCCAGCTGCTGACTCACAATGGGCCTCATTTATCAATCTAACGTAGAAACGAGCGCAGATCCGTGGGCACAAATCAAATTAAGATAGAGCTCAAGTGTGATTTATGAAACATTCGTATGCTACCAATCCCATCGTATGAAAGATCGTACATTGATAAATGTGGCGGCTGAAAACAATCGTCATTTGAATATTACGCCCCTAAAAACACCCCGGTTTAGAAGCCTCGCCCCTAGAGTTTACGACACGGAGAAACGAAACCCGGCCAAAAAGAGGAAGCAATCTCATGAAAGAGAAATTGATCTTACTCCAAAAACATCCGTTAACCTTATAATTGTAAACAATGGCAGTCATTTATATGTATATTAAATATATTTAATATACATATAAATTAAATATAACGAAACATTTATAAATATTATAAACACCATATAGATTATTTAGTTCTCCTTAATCTACAACAAACCCTTTAAATTTAACGGGATTACAGAACAAGAATGAAAAAAATGAGTAGCTATAAAATTTTATATTAAACTATGAAGTAAATCACAAATTAGGCTATAGTGGCATTCATTATAAACAGAATACAACATCAAGCTAAAATGAATTTATTAAAGCGAAACTAAACGGCATTGTGCTCACAAGCCTCTCTCATTCGACATCCAAATGTTTCCATTTTTGCCAAACATTTAACATTTGGTTGCTTAACTATTATCTATGATTATCTATGATATAAACAAGGCTTTGTACTTCACTTGTGTTCATATCCATGTAAAATATCACCCTTCACATGTGCAATAAATGTTTCGGCGCTGCACGCTGATTTTACAGTGGACCTTGTAAATTGAGCAGTGTAACTTATGTTTGGTTGACTGCATTTTAGTTTGATTAATGGCTGAAATGTCAAGTTAGTAATGCTGAAATGTTGTGTGTGTGCGATGCACCTGTGTGATCACTGGTCACCGATTAGTTGCATTTTTAAAAATAAAGATATAAAAACAAATAAAATGCATTAAGAGCGTCACAAAAACGAAAGTGTTTTTTTTTTTTCTTTTGTTAATCTGTTAATTAAGATAAATATATTTCGTGTAGCCCTATTTATTTTATTCCTTTTATAATTTCTGTTTTTTCTCCATTCACAGAAGCGCTGCAGGTGCATGATATGACAATGTGTGATTCCTCATGGTCTTTTGTGCTGCTATTTGCGCATATAAAGCTAAAGCCCTGAAAGAAAAAAAACTTTGTTTGTCGGTTTAGGAAAATAATCTAAATGAACAAAATGCTATCATTATACAATTCTCCGAAATTCTCTATGCTGCATGCAAGTTCTGGCTAACTCAAAAACTTGCGTACACGAGCTCAGACCATTTTTGGTCGTACGTTCGTTTCATAAATGAGGCCCAATGTTTCTCTCTGCACATGTACAGTATTTATGTGAAGCATTCGCATAGTTTGTATTTTTTTATCTTTAGTTGTATAGGGTAAACATTTATATATAGTATACTTAGTCAAAATCTGTCAGTAGGTTAGTTGTGCATAGGGTTATAGTGTTTTACTTCATTGTTGTATGTCTGTATTTATGTAGCACCGTGGACCTGTGAGGCACGACATTTCATTCCACTGTATGTCCCCACATGTAGCGGAATGACAATAAAGCTCAACTTGAACTTGAGATGTTTTCCTTTCAAACACACTCAAGTTTTTGTTTGTCAAATAATTAGTGGTCACTTCTGGTAACTATTGTTTTTTTTTTTCTTGTTGAATTATGTGCCCACACGGCCTGAGAGCAAGCATCTTTTGTCTAAGTTGCACATTTCAAAAACATGTTTGTTCTAAAACATACAATGCTGTAAATGTGCATGAACTGATTTTTTTTTCTGTACTTAGTTCTACATCAATATATAAATTGTACTGACATTTACTTATAGTATTTGAATACATGTTCTGTTTACCACTGGTTTGCACTATTGTAAGTAGTTTTCAACATTTGATTTCTCTAACATTAAACCTTACCCTGTGTTCAGTTTCCATACTTTATTTGGCTGTTGAAGTGAAGACAAAAAACAAGAATTAAATATAATAAAGATCACATTTATTAAGATGGCATTGTACACACATTCATTAATTTAGCAGACACTTTTACTTTAAGTGACTTAAAAATGAGGAATACAAGTGATTCATCATGAACAAGCAAATAAACAAAGTATTGCAATACATTGTTTCAGACGTTGTTCAGAATAGTGTAAGCTAGAACAGGGAGAAATAAGGGAAAAGTGATTTTTTTTTCTAGAGCAGGGGTGGCTAATGTCTGTCATTGAGAGCCTCAGTCCTGCAGAGTTTTGCTCCAACCTTGATAAAAACTCACCTGCCTGTAGCTTTGTAGTATTCCTATAGCAATACATTATAGCTAATACAAGACTGGTCAAGCAGGATAAAGCATGAGAACAAAATCTTCTCCACATCTCTTGCAGCTAGCTGACAGCATCCCTTGATAAAGGCTGGGAGTTTGACTTCTGCACACAACATGCCAACACTTTCCTGTATGTCGAAACCTCTATCAATGTCAAATAAATGAATAGAAATGTAAAAAAAAAATGTTTTAAAGTTTGTAGGTGTTCAGGTACAGAAGCTGAATAATCAAATGTAAAAGCAATGCATTTTCTTCACTGTATAAATTAAATATAGACCAGAACGTTTCCCAGGTTTGGCAGACCCGTATAGTACTTTACTATATCACCATTGTCTCCAAAAAAAAAACATTAGACATCTGATTCTCAGAGTGTTGTATCGTACCCTCAGCATGTTGCTCACCATCTCCTTTATCCTTGTGTGTCTCCTCACAGTGTTGAGCACCATCTCCTTTAGCTGGCTGCAGTGTTTTTTTCCTTTGCGCTCTATTTTCTTCTTGCAGTGGATGCAGCAAATGTACAGCCCCTGTTATGCTTTTAATATTTCAATAATAAGCTATACTAATACAATCATGGTCATCCCCTTTCTCAAAATCTGGTAATAACTGGTCATGGTAAATTGCTGTGTAATTTCAGGTTTTCCGGCTGTATGTGGAAATTAACTGAGCCATGTTACACAGACCAGTAAATTTCCAGAAATACCCATGTACTCCGGTGTACACAGGAATCTGTGAAGTTTCATGGACATATAGAGCTGAAACCCTGCTGGTTGTGAGGACTGATAGCTGTCAGACCTTTCATATGTTAATGACCAGCAGTTAAGGAGCAGGAGGAAGGGGGTGAGCCAGGGAAGTTTCACAAAACAGCCTCAAATTAGTCTTATTGTTATACATTTACATTTACTCAGTTGAATGGCCACTCCTGAAACCTGACTGTTTAGCATCCAGTTTGTTGTACTGTGAAAGAAACAATGAGAGCTGATTGAAGACAACTCGTACAAAACAGCCTCAAATTAGTCTTATTGTTATACATCTACATTTACTCAGTTGAATGGCCACTCCTGAAACCTGACTGTTTAGCATCCAGTTTGTTGTACTGTGAAAGAAACAATGAGAGCTGATTGAAGACAACTCGTTCAAGTGTTTTCGCTACGAATGGAAGGAGAGAGACAGGTCTGTAGTTTCCTAAAAGAGAAGTGTTTAATGTAGGTTTTTTGAGCAGTGGGATTACCCAAGCCTGCTTGAACGCTGTGGGGAAGATGCCCGTGAGGAGAGATGTGTTGATAATGTGTGTGAGTGCCGGTAAGAGTGTGGGAGAGATTGCTTGGAGAAGGTGAGAGGGGATTGGGTCAAGAGGACATGTTGTAGGATGGCTGGAGAGGAGAAGTTTGGATACTTCCGGCTCGGTGAGGGGACGGAAGGAGAAGATGGGAGTTTGAGCAGTGGATGTGGTTGGTTGGAGGTTCTGTGTGTGTGGAGGTGAGAACTGGTTACTGATTGTTCTAGTTTTGCCTTGGGGTGTGAGAGAAAGAGAAATTGTGAGAGAGAGCAGCCGGGGTAGCTGAGTCTTCTGGACGAATCCAGGTCTCAGTCAAGCCCAAGATGCTGAGTGTGGATTGTAAGGAAAAAGCAGAAATGAAGTCAGCTTTGTTGACAGCTGACTGGCAATTCCAAAGACCCACAGAGAAAGAAAGAGGTGTAGTAGAAGATGTAGAGATAGGGTGCAGGTTAGCATGATTACGCTGCCGGCTGTTTGTGTTTTTAGAGCGAGGTTGAGAGAGAACCGGAATGGTTTGGAAACACATGATAGAGGTGGAAGGAAAGAGGATAGGGAAGGAGAGTGTGTGAGGGAAGATAGAGATGGTACTTAAGTGTATTGCTCGGTTAAAGTCGCACAGGAAAAAGTCGCAGGTCTTTACCCTCATAGGTCTTCACCCGAAGAGTCTGAACGCTTCCACTGACACATCAGCGCACAGATATCAATACATACGGTCTAGGAATCCACAAGTGAAAACAGCTGTGGCCGCCTTCTAATTAGCACACCCAACAGCCTATAGCAGGTCAATTGCTCAAATCGAAACTACAATTCGCGCTTAAGTGCAGGAAGGCAGCAATGCCAATAACACTAAGCCGATCGACGGCTATTATTATAACAAGTAAGTGCAATCAAAAATACAAACTACAACGAAAAAGCAAAGTAGAAATAGGTAGAAAACGAAATATTCCTTCCTAGCAGCAAGTAATAATTTAAACAACAGATCTAGTAACAAAGTATTAAGTAACACACTCACGTGCTGCCGTCTCTTCTGCTGACTAGTCACTTGTCCCGTTATTGAACTCAAATATAGACAGCCATATTATTTTTGACAGAGCCATTAGAGAACATATCTATGTATGTTTTATAATTCGAAGGTCTTCTCTCTCCCCAGTTTAATTCTTTCCATATTATTTCACAGAAGTTAAGACCAGGGGCCTGTTTCATAAAACAAGTTTACCAAATAAGCCAGTTTATTTCAGTTAGTCTGACTTACTGCCAGTTGATTTGGTTCAAATAAGTCAGACTAAGGCCCTGTCCCGAATGGCACCCTAAACCCTCGAGGTCTTCCTCTGAGTTCGCACTTTCATGACATAATGCTGCTTTGACTGTCGGGTAGAAGTCTGTTGCGGAGCTCGCCCCAGTGCGGGGCTCAGCAGAAGTGCAGATCGAGGGCGCATAACGGCTGCAAAGGGGCGCTCGCGAGCACCCTTCTGAACGCTAAAATTAGGAATGGGACACCCTACGGTCTTGTGGACTTAATGGACACGTGCACGCAGCGGCCATTGTAAATCTGCAAGACCGCAAGTGCACATGAAGTGTTAACTGCAATAAGCCTGGCTTATTTGGTAAACTTGTTTTATGAAACAGGCCCCTGGTCCTTTACTGGTGTATCAGAAGAAGTGGTTTCTCTAGCAGTATCTCTACCAATAGTGATTAAAGGGATAGTTCACCCAAAAATGAAAATTCTTTCATTATTTACTCACCCTCATGTCGTTCCAAACATGTGAGACCTCCGTTCATCTTCGGAACACAAATTAAGAATTTTTTGATGGAATCTGAGAGATCTCTGACCCTCCATAGACAGCAAGGGTCCTTACACGATCAAGGTCCAGAAAAGTACCAAGATGATCAAAGTAGTTGTAACGAGGAGTCAGTGGCGTTAGGATCCATGTGCAGCTTTATTAAAACAGAATGCAAGTCAGACAGGCAGAATTCAATCACGAGCTTCAAACACAACGTAGGCAGGGAAGAATCACAGTCAGAGTTCAGGCTAAGGATCAGGGCAGGCGGCAAACACTCAGGATAATCAGATAACAATGCAGGTTGAATCAGAGTAGGCAGGCGGCAGAGAATCAGAGTCCAGTAAACAGTCCAGGTCATACACGGGGAATCATACACGGTAGAAACGCTCGGAAATGTTTGCATTGCAGAACAAGACTTCGCAATGAGGTGATTGGGAGAACAGCTTATATGGGCCAGAGTCAATACGAAACACCTGTGCCGATAATCATCCACAGGTACAGGGTATATGGGAAATGGAGTTCGTGAATGTTAATACTCAGGTGACGGTTCCCTCTGGTGGCGATCGGAGGGAGCCACAGAGGCTGAATTCGTGACAGAGCCCCTCCCCTGTGAGCGGCTCCTGACGCAAGGAGGCAAACGACGCCGGGGTCTTCCTCGAGGTCTTGGGGCAGGTCTGTCCGGGTGGTCTCTATGATAATCTGTGGTAAGTGAAGGGTCTAGGATATCCTCAGCATTGACCCAGGACCGTTCCTCCGGACTGTACCCCTCCACGAGATACTGGAGGAACCTGCCCCGGCGACGAGAGTCCAGGATTGTGGGATGGGTAACGGTTGAAGGAGTCCAGCAGGTTTTATACTCGCCGCATCAGCAGGAGCGCGAAGGTGCACGCAGCAGACGGAGCGCAACGGAGGATTTGGTTTTCAAACTAAAGTAAAAGAACAGAGAAGGTGAACATGTTGGTATTGTAGAGAAAACATGCAAGTCCTTTGACCTGATATGCCTCCTGGCCGTCAATGATGATAGGAGGGGCCCTCTGGTCACCAGCCTCGTCTAGGACCTCCTCTCCTCTCGGACCACCAGCGGGCTTGAGCAAGGAAACATGAAAGGTGGGTGAGATACGGTAATGAGCATGTAAGGCTAATCTAAATGAAACTGGAGTGATTTGTCTAATGATTTTGAAGGGACCCACGTACCTGGGACTTAGCTTTTTGCAGGGTAACCAGAGCCTTAGATCACGGGTGGATAACCACACCCATTGCCCCGGTTGGTAGTTGGGGTTGGCACGTCGATGACGATTGGCCTGATCCCTGGTGCGATGAACTGCTCTTTGCAGATGAACGTGCGCATCGTTCCATGTCTCCTCACTGCGTTGTAACCATGAATTGACTGCAGGTAATTCTGAGGGTTCTCCCGACCAGGGAAACAAGGGGGGTTGGAAACCTAGGACGCATTGAAAGATGGTTAGACCTGTAGATGGTTTGCGGAGTGAGTTTTGAGCATACTCGGCCCATAGCAGGTAGCGACTCCAGTCGAGCTGATTCTTGTGGCAGTATGAACGGAGAAAGCGGGTGAGTTCTTGGTTTAGCCGCTCCACTTGTCCATTGGCTTGAGGATGGTACCCAGAAGTGAGGCTGACATTTATGTCTAATTGTAGACAGAAGGCTGACCAGACACGGGAGGTGAACTGTGGACCCTGGTCAGACACTATATCCTCAGGTAGACCATAGAACCTGAATACATTGTTGCATAGAGCTTCGGCCGTTTCTAGGGCAGTGGGAAGTTTGGGAAGTGGTATCAGCCTGCAGGCCTTGGAGAAACGGTCGATTACGGTGAGGATGGTAGTGTGACCCTGAGAGGCTGGTAAGTCCGTTACAAAGTCAATGGCTAAGTGTGACCATGGGCGTTGTGGGATGGGTAACGGTTGAAGGAGTCCAGCAGGTAGTTGATGCGGGGACTTAGATGCATTGCAGACGGGGCAGTTTTGAATGAACGTGATAGTGTCAGTTCAGAGTGTGGACCACCAAAACTTGTTATGGAGGAGTTGTAATGTGGCTGCAATACCTGGATGACCGGAGCTGGGATTGGAGTGAACCAGTTGCATTACTCTGTCTTAATGCCTGTGGAACGTACGTGAGATTGCCTGGGGTTTCAGTCGGTGGTGGATCCGTGACCTGGGCTTCTGTGATTTCGGTCATAATGTCCCACTGTACGGGTGCGAGAATGATGGTGGGTGGAATAATGGGTTCCTGATCTGGAGATTGAGAGTCGGACTCATGGAGCCGAGAGAGGGCATCTGCCTTGGTGTTCTGAGATCCGGGACGGTAAGTAATTTTGAAGTCAAATCTGGTGAAGAAGAGTGACCACCTAGCTTGTCTGTGGTTGAGTCTCTTGGCTGATTTTAGATACTCTAGGTTACGGTGGACAGTGAGAACAGTGAATGAATGTTTTGCCCCCTCCAGCCAGTGACGCCACTCCTCGAACGCTGCCTTCGCGGTTGCCAATGTCATAATTTTGCTCTGTCGGGTTCAGTTTGTGGGAGAAGAATGCACAGGGGTATAGTTTGGGAGGATTACCCTGGCGTTGTGAGAGCACTGCTCCAATGCCTGTGCTGGAGGCGTCTACTTCCACCGTGAATTCTAGATCTGGGTCGGGATGCAGGATGGGAGCGGTCGTGAATCTCTCCTTCAGTGACCTGAATGCTGCTACTGCTGTCGAGGACCAGGTGAGACGTTGGGCTCCCCCCTTGATCATGGATGTCATGGGGGCAGCGATCGTACTGAAGTTACGGATGAATCGTCTATAGAAGTTAGCGAATCCTAGGAAGCGTTGTAGTTCCTTGAGAGTGGTAGGCTGGGGCCAGTTGACTACTGCTCGCACCTTCTGTTCGTCCATGGCGACCCCTCCTGAACTCATCACATATCCGAGGAAGGAGATTGTTTCTTGATGGAACTCGCACTTCTCTGCCTTGGCGTACAGGTGGTGTTGCATGAGACGTTTTAGGACTGCTCTGACCTGTTTGACATGTTCTTCATAGGTTTCGGAGTAAATCAGGATGTCATCTATGTAGACGATTACCCATTGGTTCAACATGTCTCTGAAAACGTCGTTGATAAATGCCTGGAACACTGAGGGACTATTGGATAGCCCGAACGGCATAACAAGGTATTCATAGTGCCCTGTAGTGGTGGAGAAAGCCGTTTTCCATTCGTCCCCTTCACGAATGCGGATGAGGTTGTAGGCACAACAGAGGTCCAATTTGGTGAAATATTTAGCTCGTCTGAGTTGTTCGAGGGCTGCAGGAACGAGTGGTAGAGGGTAACGGAACTTGCTGGTGATATCATTGAGTGACCGGTAGTCGATACAGGGACGAAGACCTCCATCTTTCTTCTTGACAAAGAAGAACCCTGCCGACGCGGGTGATGTGGAGGGACGGATGAAACCCTTAGCGAGCTCCTCCTCAATGTACGATTTCATAGCATCTGCCTCGGGTTGTGACAGCGGAAAGACTCTGCCCTTGGGAGGTTGTGATCCTGGGAGATCGATGGCACAGTCGCTGGATCTATGGGGAGGTAAGTGCGATGCTTTGACTTTGCTGAAGGCCTCGGCTAAATCTTGATATTCTCTGGGCAATGGGTCCTTCAAGGATGTCTCATTCCTCCGTTTGATGGGCTTGCTGCAGAGACAATTCTTTCAGCAGAAGTCCGACCACCGAGTGATCTGTCTCTCAGTCCAGGAGATAGAGGGGTTGTGCTGCTCCAGCCACGGAAGGCCGAGAATGATGGGGTTTTGTGGAGATTGGAACACAAACAAATGGATGTTTTCGGTGTGGAGAACCCCGATACTCAATTGGATGTCTTCCGTGGTGAACTGAATGCAACCGGAGCCCAGAGGTCGGCCATCTAGTGCTGCGACTGCCAAGTGAGAGTCACAGGGGACAAGAGGGATATTATTACTTTTAGCGAATGACACATCAATGAAATTGCCTGCAGCCCCTGAGTCGATCAATGCCACCGTCTCTATAACCCTCCCATTAAACTCCAGAGTAACATCAATCTCCAAGTTGGTGGTAGATTTGGGAATTACACTCACCGCAGCGGGGTTACGAGGTGGACGAGTGGGACAGGATGCTCTTAGATGTCCAGGCAATCCGCAATACAAGCATAAGCTCTGTCGAATGCGTCTCTCTCTCTCCTCCTCGCTGATGCGTGTCAAGCCAATCTGCATGGGTTCCATCTCTGAGTTTGCTGCTGAAGGTGCAACGAGAAATGCAGGCGGACGGTTGGTGCGACGAGAGCGAAGGAGATTGTCGATCTTGATGGACAGTTCGATGAATTGCTCCAGTGACTTTCCCTCGTCGCGACAGGCGAGTTCGGATTGCAGTTCCGTATTCAAGCCTTTACGATAATGAAGTTTGAGGGGATCGTTTGTCCACCCCGTCTGAGCTGCGAGAGTGCAAAATGAGAGAGCGTAGTCAGCCGCCGAACTCCTCCCTTGACGGAGAGATAGTAGTTGCTCACCCGCCTCCTTTCCTCCAGCGGGATGCTCGAACACCTCCTTGAAACGTTGAGTAAATGCCCTGAACGACGGGAAGGTGGGTCTATCCTCGCACCACACCGCGGTGGCCCAATCCAGCGCTCTCCCCGTGAGAAGCGAGCACATGAATGCGATGCGGCTCTTGTCTGTGGGATACAGCCAATTCTTCGGTCAATGAGGTCAGTCGGTTGAGCTGTTGCTGGTGTGTGGCCAGGACCGACGCTTGGGCAGAGACCTCGGTGGTGAAGTGGTAGAATGCTGCTGGATCGAAGTCTGGCAAAGTCTTCTGTAACGAGGAGTCAGTGGCGTTAGGATCCATGTGCAGCTTTATTAAAACAGAATGCAAGTCAGACAGGCAGAATTCAATCACGAGCTTCAAACACAACGTAGGCAGGGCAGAATCACAGTCAGAGTTCAGGCTAAGGATCAGGGCAGGCGGCAAACACTCAGAATAATCAGATAACAATGCAGGTTGAATCAGAGTAGGCAGGCGGCAGAGAATCAGAGTCCAGTAAACAGTCCAGGTCATACACGGGGAATCATACACAGTAGAAACGCTCGGAAATGTTTGCATGGCAGAACAAGACTTCGCAATGAGGTGATTGGGAGAACAGCTTATATGGGCCAGAGTCAATACGAAACACCTGTGCCGATAATCAGCCACAGGTACGGGGTATATGGGAAATGGAGTTCGTGAATGTTAATACTCAGGTGACGGTTCCCTCTGGTGGCGATCGGAGGGAGCCACAGAGACTGAATTCGTGACAGTAGTCCATGTGACATCAGTCTGTCCACTGTAATTTTACGAAGCTAAATTACTGTATGGCTGGCTTAAATGAACCCAAAATAGGTTGGAAATGAAAAATCAGACACATAGTTATCAGAATATATGTTTAACTTTTTTGATTAAACTTATTAATAAATGTTAATTTATTAAACATATTAATAAAAGTTCATTTCCAACCAATTTTGGGTTAATTTCAAACAAGTAATATGATCATTTTTATAAAATAGTCGAGTTAAATAAAACTGCCCAACAGGTTAGGTCAACCATTTAACCCAACAGCTGGGTCAAAACAACCCAGTCGCTGAGTTTGTCCATATTTGACCCAACTTGGGTTATTTTTAACCCAGCATTTTTTAGAGTGTGCTGAATTTTCTGAAACAACTTGATATAATCCAATAACAGAGGCTTTGTTCTGTAACAGCAGAGTATCTCAGTCATCATTAACACATCAGGAAACGATAATTTACAGCAGTCAGAACTAATCTGTAAATGACAGTGATCAGCAGTATCGGCTCATTGTCTTGTGTTAATGGTGTTAAGTACATTGCAACATTAGCAAACTCACAAAAGAAAATTTTTCGTCATTTAAAATCAGTTCTGTGAGAAACTATAACTCCTCAAAACAAACCAAAACGACTTACAGTCAAACTAAAGTAGACATGAAATTGAGCTATTGACAAAGCTTTGCGATAAACAGTCAGACAGTCAAAACTATTTAACAAAATAAAACATTTAGTATAATAATTATTAACATGAGACAGTTACACTTTATTTTAACGTGTCCTTGTTACAGTGTAAATATAGATTTAAGTTGTGAGTAATATTAACTAACTACATGTACTTACTATATGGTTAGGGTTTGGCTTAGGGTTACTTTCATGTAATTATGCATAATTAATTGTTATTATAATAGTAAGTACGTGTAACGAGGACACCTTAAAATAAAGTGTTACCCATGAGACAATCTTAACATGAAGTAAAAAAAAAAAATTATAAAAAGATCTTACAAAACAACAGTGACCAGGTGTAAACAGTTGTGCTTTTTATTGATGTATTATATTTTAATTGTACTATACTGAATGTATTTTATTTGTGTTATTTTGGAACAACTTTAAGATACGCTTAAGATAAATTTGAAGCTATTTGCAATATATTTTGGTATGTGTTAAATTGGAATACTGTAATACTTCTTGAAGTACGGATAGAATATACAGTACTCAACATTTGAAGTGGATCAAAAAAGTTCATCAAAGTTGTCCTAAGACAAGAATGCATTTTGGTTTTAGGTTTTAGGACAACTTTGATGAAAGGTTTTGATCCACTTCAAATGTTGACTAGTGTATTTCAAGCTTCATATTTATGTGCTTTAAGAACATTTAAATAGCCTTTCAGCTCATTAGAAATGCATTACCAGTACACCTACTGGTTTATTAAAATGATAGATTAAAAAGTGCAAACATCATTGAATATAAATGTTAAGACATACTCTGAAATCTAGAAAACTTCCTAAAATTCCTAGAGTACATTAAAAAAGTACATCATATTTATAATCACTTGACCAAAATATATTATAATTGTCACAAATCCTGGCCATGAACTTCTGTTCACTCACCATCAGAGGTCACTCTTCCATCACATTGACTTTCACACCACACAGACAGTTACATATCACCAAAAGACTAAATTTCCCATCATCCATTGCACTGACGACGCACACACAACTGATTGCACTGATCACACACAGCTGATTCCCATTTGCACACTCTTTATAAGCCTTGGACTTTCTCTTTGTGATTACCGAGTATTGTATGTGCATATCGCTACCCTAGCCGATAGTTACCTTACAGAGCCTTTTATAGTAGTCATCATAGTTTTGCCTTGTTAGTTTCCCCGTGTTTGATACCTGCCTGTGTTTCCTGGATTAACCCTTTGCCTTACCGTTCGGACTCTGTTTGCACCTCGTTTGGATTATTGCTGTGTACCTGGATTATCTCTCTTTGCCTTGCCCATGTTGGATATTGTTCGCCGATCGTCGACCCACACTTGCCCTAGGATTACTCTCTGCCTTGTCTGTGTTATACCTGTTTGCCACTGTCCGACCCTGCCTGTGTTTTGACCATGTCTCAAAATAAAGCCTTGCATATGGATCCGCATGTCTCACGTCTCGTTCGCCCCGTAACAATAATACATGAAAGATCATTGAATTGCTATTACAGAGCTATTTTTATTAATTTGTAGAACATTTCTGATTTTTGATACATTTGTATTTTTATTTCACTTGAAGGAACACTCCACTTTTTTAAAAAAATAGGCTCATTTTACAACTCCCTTAGAGTTAAACAGTTGAGTTTTACTGTTTTTTAATCCATTCAGCCGATCTCCGGGTCTGGTGGAAGCGCTTTTAGCGTAGGGGAGTTGTAAAATGAGCCTATTTTCAAAAAAGTGGAGTGTTCCTTTAAAGTCTGCATATGTTTTAGCATATTTCTTTAAAACTTAACTAAGCATATGTTTATTACCAAAGTTTTTTGGAAAAATATTAAATTCATGAAATTTTTAATGCACTTCCAATGTTAAATGTACTATACACGCACTACTTGAATATCAAGTGTATTTTAATACATTTAATTGTGTCTTTTTCATGGATGAACAAACAAAACACCCGGAAAAAACTTTTATTTTATTAAAGAAACTTATTAAACATAAACACAGACTAATAATACAGATTAATAAAGTATATTGATAGAGGAAAAACAACTATAAAAAAAAAGATTAAAACATAAAAAGCCCTGTGATGAACACAGTATTCACAGAAACATTTAAGCTGCAATTTAATTTTAATTAAATGAGCGAAGCTCACACAAATGCCATAAATGTCATGTTTTGTAAAAAATTGCCTATATGAAGAAATGAGTTAGAGTAAAAAAATGGATAAAAAGAGAGTTAAAGAGTGTCAAAATGTGGCTGTCTGCAACTATAAATAAACAATAAAACTGTAAAATATACTTAAAATATATACAATAAAACTAACTTTAAATTATACTCTTCTGACCTAGTGAAAAAAACCTTAAAACGATAAACTTAAAATTATGGTTAGTTTGTTTAACTACATACTGTGCCTTTGTTCTGTAGCAGCAGAGCATCTCAGCCCTCATGAAAAGATAATTTACAGCAATCAAAACTACTCTGTGAACGACAGTGATCTGCAGTAACGGCTCATTGTGTTGTGTTAATGGACGCCATACATTTCAACAAGCAAACTCACAAAAGACAGGCTTTGTCATTTAAAATCAGTACTGTGACAAAATAACCTAAAATTACTTCAGTCAAACTAAAGTATGGACATATAAAATACAACAGTTTTTAGTACAACAGTTGGCCACACTTTAATTTAAGATGATATATTTAAAGTGTAATAATTACTGGTAATGAATAATTCTAACATATTATAACTGGTAATTGTAATTTATTGCTATTACTGTAGTAAATACATGTAGTAACTATTTCACCTTAAAATAAAGTGTTACCCAACAGGTAAACTATATAAAATAAACTGAGTATAATAAAATAATGTGTACATTTCATTACCAAGTTGTTCAGTAAGATTTTATTTAATTTATTTTTTTAAAGACATCTCTTCTGCTCACCAAGGCTGCATTTATTTGATCAAAAACACAGTAATATTGCAAAACATTATTACAATTTCAACAAACTGTTTTCTCTGTGAATATATGTGAAAATGTAATTTATTGTTAATTTTCAGCATCAGTGTCACATGATTCTTCAGAATATGCTGATTTGCTGCTCAAGAATAATTTCTGATTATTGTTGAAAATTTATTAAACAGAAATCGTATGTAACATAATAAATGTCTTCACAGTCACTTTTACTTAATTTAAGGCATCCTTGATGAACAAAAGCATTAATTTCTCTCTCTCTCTCTCTCTCTCTCTCTTGCAATCTTACAACGGATGTTTGAATGTATTATTTCCACAAAAAAAGATAAACACATATGCACAGCTTAATATTAGTAAAAGTAGCAAGACTTCTCTGGCCACGCCTTTGGTGCTTCTTATTGGCTGAGCTTCAGCAGGAGAGCCCCGCCCACACTGGCACATAAATACAGGAGGTGAGATCTCTGCTCTGCTCTCTCACACAAATGTTTACCTGTGAACTGATACACACTCTCCGGAGCAGAAGAGGGCGGTAATACACCTACGAGCTGGATGCTGACTGCTGTAAAATAAACAAAGAAGAAGCAGAACCCCGCTCTGTGTGCTCTACCTTCGAGAAACAAACTCTTCTCGTGCATCAGATGCTATGACTGCTGCGACAATGATTGAACAAGATCAGAAGAGGTGAGGCTGGTGTTACTGGTGTTTACCTAAGACGCTGTTTTCTGCGTTTTCACAGTTATCTAAGAATAAGCCGTTTAAGTCAATGGTTGTTGCATTTGAATTAGTACATGTGCAAAACTTGGTACACAAGTTACATCTAACATCCAAATGTCTACAAATAATTATCTTGGCGGTCAAAAGAAGTTTGATGTTTTGCCATGAAACGGGACGTTTCTGTAATTCAGACAAACAATGTTCAATCTGCACAAACCCCCCACACGTTTGATGAGAGTGCTGTCCTGAACACACCTACATGCCAATATTCAGAGATAGTCATAGCGCCCGCTGCTGGCAGCAGGAAGTTAAGTTTAACACTGACATGCACTATTACACTGCAACAAAAAGCTGATCTTACTTAATATTTTGTCTTGTTTCTAGTCAAAATATCTAAAAATTCTTAACTAAGGTGCATTTACTAGATAAGCAAAATTACATAAAATTGTTTCCAAGGGAAAATAAATTAAGTGCATTTTGCTTAAAGTATGTAAAATTATTTGGCAGTGGGGTAAGAAAAACACACACACACTGGCAGATAATGTTACTAGTTTTAAGCAAAATTCACTTAATTTAGTTTTTTTGTTCCTTGGAAAAAACAACTAAATATGTAATTTTGCTTATCTAGTAAATGCATCTTAATTTATGAGTTTTTTTTATATTTTGTGCACTTTCACACCCATTAACGCCCATTCCAGGTAGAAATACTAATAAGGTAGGCCCTGTTCTGCTGCTGCCTATTGAAGGGGTGGTTGATTGCGATTTCACTTTTTTAACATTAGTTAGTGTGTAATGTTGCTGTTTGAGCATAAACAATATCTGCAGAGTTGCGGCGCTGAAAGTTCAATGCAAACGGAGATATCGTCTTTTAAAATTCTGGCAGTTTAATGCCTACAAAAACGACAGGTAAGGGACTACAACGAGTTACTTCCCGGGTCTGATATGTCACAGACCCAGATAAACCCCGCCCCCGGGAACACGCGGCAAAGGGGGCGAGGCCATGTGCTGCTTTAGAGAAGAGGAAGAGAAAACTAGGGATGTATGTAAAAATCTATTCATATGAATCGCGATTCTGTCTTCTAACGATTCTAATGGATTCACAAGTTTCAAAATCATTAAAGCAGCGGTTCTTAATACTGTTACTCGTGTCGCCCTGCTCTGCATCTCTCTCTCTCTCTCTCTCTCTCTCTCTCTCTCATTCAGATCGTCAGATCAGCTCCAACAAACTGTTCCAATCATACACTTATTTTCACACAGCAATGAGAAGCATTATAAATGGACATGCGTGCGGTTGCTGTGCTGTATTAAAGCTTTAATCAGGATAAAACCGTATATTAAAAGCTAACAGAAGCAGTAGCACTTACAAATAGCAGCGTATTTAAAAGTATGAGACAACAACAACAACCAAACATACCATTAAGAGCCGTGCCTGCACAGGTTCTGCCCGATCCTCTTCACTAATATCCTCTGGGTCTCAATCGGGCTCAAATTGATAAGCATTATAGACAACTCCACTGTTTACAATTCAACCGGAGCACATGCCACTGAGGAGAGGGACAGGACGTTCAGACGTGCAGTAGAGGCGGTTTAGCCAATCACAACACACTGAGCCAGCTAACCAATCTCAGCCCATCGCGTATTTCTGAAGGAGGAGCTTCATAAAACCAGGAAATAAATCGAGGCGTTTGTCAGAGAAGGGACAGAGAGGTGAAAGGTACATTATGTGAAAAATAATGAGTTTTTAAAAAAAACAAGCATGAACACATGCTAGACTGCGCCCCATAAACACAATCAAGCCTAGAAAAAAACCAGTCAACCACCCCTTTAAGTTTCTTTTAGTAACATTTCATAACATTGTAATTTCTTTTTTCTCAAAGGCATGCTGGTCGCCACATTGTGCACTGTTTGCAGTGCTACAAGCCACAGGAGAGCCTCCCTGTTCACCTGGCCAGGGTGTGCATGAAAAAAAGCACACCAGAAGAAAGAATGGAGCAGGTGCTGAAGGCCAAGGCTTCCAGCAGAGAGTGGATGCGGAAGAGCAGGACCTGGAATTACGACCAGCTCTGTCAGCTCCTGCCTGACAGACGCTCTCGGATCACCATGGTCAAGGAGCTGCTTCGCCGTGGTTTCTTCATCATCAACCAGCCTGAGGAGTCCGAAATGGTCTTGGACCCTGAAGGTGACTTGGCCACTGTTGATGCTGCCACAACCGCCGAATCCTCCGGAGATCCTCAAACCATGTCTGCTTCTGTGAGGATAAAGATGAAAGAGGCGGGTCTGCATGGCAAGTTCCCTGCCCGGTCCAAGCTCCTGGTGAGCTTTAAAAAGTACCTGACTGTGTCAAGGAAGGTCCCCAACTGGCAACAGGAGGTAAGATCTTTTTTCACTTCTATCCTCAGCACAATTTCCCAAAATGATGGGACCAGATTGTTTATACCCACTGTAGAATAGTTTTTAATACTATAAGATCCTTCTACATGTTCTCTCTGTCAAACCCCATTTATCTCTGAAGCATGTTTTATTAGGTTGTGCTGGTTTTAAGCATGTGAGAACTTTTTTTTTTTTATTCAGTTAACTCTTTTGAAGAGATTTTTAAGCCAAATACAGTTTGTAGCAGAAAAAATATATATATTATATGTGACTCTACACCACAAAACCAGTAATTGAAAGCTGAATAAATAAGCTTTCCATTGATGTATGGTTTATGTTAGGACAATATTTGGCTGAGATGCAACGATTTGAAAATCTGGAATCTGAGGGTGCTAAAAAATCAAAATATTGAGAAAATTGCCTTTAAAGTTGTCCAAATGAATTCTTAGCAATGCATATTACTAATCAAAAATTAAGTTCTGAAATATTTACGGTAGGAAATTTACAAAAATATCTTCATGGAACATGATCTTTAAGTAATATCCTAATGATTTTTGGCATAAAAGGAATACAGTGTATTTTTGGCTATTGCTATAAATATACCCCAGCGATTTAAGACTGGTTTTGTTCTCCAGGGTCACATAATTTGTTATAAATTTTTCTTGCCAAGAAAATAGCCACAGAAGCTGGCATGGTGTTAAACGCAAACTATCTGTAGGTCTTCTCGCTTTCATGATCCTAATGCTGACATTTCTTTCTCACCGTCTTTCTTCAAAGGTTGACAACGTGTCCCGTTTCCTTCGGTACTTGCAGCCCACTGGGAGTGAGCCATCTCTGGACTTCCTGTCAAAAAGCAGAGAGACCCGGGACTTTCTGATCGCCCTAAAGTGCACTGACATGAGTCCAGCCTCCATCCTAAATTACATCAGGAGCATGAAAAGGTTCTTGGAGTACTTGACGCTAAGGCTGGATTTTAAAAAAAGAGACCCTCTGCTGCGGACCAACTGCCAGAATTACACTAACATGCTGAAGACCCAGCGGAATAGACTATTCAAGACCCATTATGACAAGACATGTGATTTGAGGTTAATGGTTTTTATGTTCATTTTGCATTGCCCTTTTTTTATTTATTTTTTTAACTAATGTTATTGTTGTTTCCTCGCATCTTCTTTAATAACCTGCCTTGTTTGCTACTTTTAATCCAAACACAGACTCGATGGCACTCTCTGCATTAAAGATTGCCAGAAGATTTTGAGAGTGGCAAAGCCAGACTTCCTGAGGATCCATGAGAATCTGCTTATGGGGAAAGAGGTCTCAAATATAGAAAAGACGTTGTACCGCTATTATTGTGAGGCGCTCTTGATTTTCCGTCACATGCAGTGTCCAGGAGCTGTGGAAAGCTTTACAGTAAGTTCCTCTATTTCTAGTTTGTATTAATGACATGCTGTAATATTTGAACACACATGCAATCGTAAATTGAACATTTTCAATCAGTGTGTTTACATGCACCCTTTTAATGCGATTGTAATGAGATTTTGCGATAAAACTTTAACTTATGTAAACTCAATACTTAGCTCTAAATAATGTGATTAAGCTAATAATTGCAGCAAGCATATTCATATTAACATAGGTGGCGTACGAAATCGGAATATACAGGCATGTAAACTTTATTGCCGCTTTGACCAAATTACGCATGTGCTCGTGACGTTCATGAGTGACGAGACACGCACCTGCAGTAATACGCACATTAGAAACAATGGCGGCGATGAAAGCATCGCATTTCTGGGGAGCCGAGGAAATAGTTTATGTTGTCTGTGTTGCGCGACATGAACATAATGCAGTACATTGATTGACAAAAACAAAGTAACGGGGACATTTTTAGGCGCGTCACAAAAAAAATGTCAGAGGGGGGTACAATTCTTAGCGAATAATGGAAATTGCATGTAAACGGGAGTGAAGAATTTTGCTCTTGACATGTACACACCATAATGCGATTAAGGCCTTACTCTGATTAATGGAAATAATCACATTATTTGTGCGCATGTAAACGTAGTCAGTGTTGTCAAACGATGAATCGCATCCAAAATAAGTTTTTGTTTGCATAATATATGTGTGTGTTCTGTGTATTTATGTATATATAAATACACACACATACAGTATATATTTTGAAAATATTTACATGTCTATATTTATATTAATATAATTTATATTATAAATAAATATATTTTATATATAAATATAACATTTTTCTGAAATATATACATGCATGTGTGTATTTATATTTATACACGTATACATATGTTATGTAAACAAAAACTTTTTTGGATGTGATTAATTGTTTGACAGCACTAAAACGTAGTCAATGTTGCAGGATGCTGACTGGGTGGAGAGGATCGCAAAAGGTGGCAGGGTGGTGATGGGCATATGGAAGGTGAAAACTTTAAGTATGCAAATCGCCTTGACACAAGACGAGGAAACTGTAAGTTTTAGTACGATTTAAAGAGTATATTGCATACCCACCAGTGTTTTACATTCAATAACTCTTTGGTCTTTTTCCATAGTGCTTTCAGCTGTACTACAAGCAGATCAGGGCTAAGAACATCGGGCTCAAAAAATTCTGCCAAAGTTTTTTTACTTCGACGTCTGGCGAGGCTGTTCACAGCGTCTCACAAGACATGAATCGCCTCCATGAAATGTACGTACCTATACAGATCTGTGTGTGTAAATGGATACACTTTATTATGCCTTGTCAGTCACAGTCATATCAGTTAACATTTCTTGTAACGTTTTCTCTCTGCAGGTATAAGCTGGCCCCTTTCAGGAGTCAGGATGTACGGAGGGCTGTTGAGACTGCTGCAAAAAAGCTCCCAGCAGACAAACGTGAGGCCGTGAATCATTACCTGGGCCATAGCGCTGATGTGAACAGAAAGCCACAGCCTCAGGATATTGTGGATGCAGCTATGCTGCTGGACTCCTTAAAGGGGTAGGTCTCTTCATCCAACAAGCATATATAACACGTAACCAACAATTTGAACATGTACTCGTTCTTATAATATTTTAAACTAGGGTTGTGCAATTAATCGAAATACATAAAAGCCCAAACTTAACATCCAAATCAGTATAATCATGTAACGTGATTTTCGCAAAATGAGACGTGGTTGATTTATTAATCTTTATTAGATTTGTTCTTGTTTTTAAAAGTGCGAAAGAGAACTCGCGCTGTTTTGTGCATGCGCTCCGACACAGAGCAGAACACGGACATGTAAAATAAACTTTTAGCATAAACTATTTGCCGAAACTGTCTAATACACTTAAAAACATGTCAAAATGCGGCGCTTTGTGATTTGTAAACCCTCGTCACTTATGACTTAAGTGAACGTAAACATTTAGGAATGAAAATACGTGCAACTCTTAAAGTGACAGCGGGTAATATTCCTTCTGCTGTCTGTAATATTAATCAAACAACAAAAGACCGAAGGCGTTTTGTAGCTTTAATTTAATTCTTACAGTGAAGACTATGCTGTTTTATTTTACATTTGATTATTCAATTTCTGTATGCTGTTAGCTGAATACTTAACTTGCATTAAAAACTTAGTCCGTGTAAAGTCAATTCTGAGAATTGTTTGTAAACACATTATAAATGTTAGAAATGCATTGCTGAAACATGTTACAAAGACTGTGAACTATGTAGTACTTAATTGTGGAGTTAGACCGTTAAACAGTTTTTCACCATTATCGTGATCAGGATTTTCTGGGCGGGGCTAAATCAGAAATTGATGACGCAATCTAGCCACCGAGCACAGCCCCTTTCCCAACACTATAAGACGTGTGTTCGACTTGAAGAAGCGCTGCTGACCGATCTGTGTGTGATATCAAAGTACAGCGAGAGCTACAGAGAGCAGACGCTCCTGAGGCTTTCGAATCGCTCTTGCGGTACTTTGATGTCATACACTGATCGTTCTGCAGCGCTGCTTCAAGTTGAACACACCTAAAAACTAGAGTATCCTACATTAATATCAGTGGTTCACGGTCAATTGAGAGTTACTGTCATTACCGCTAGTTACTACAGCCTACAGTTTGTTAGCTATGCCTTCGTCACGTAAATACATAATACCTGGTTGCGATCATTTACAAAACAGCTCGGTCTCTCCTCATTAAATAAGCTGCTAGAGGAAGACAGTTGAGAGAGACAGCAGCTTTCCCATGAGTGGGCGTGGTTTTAGCGCCGCCAGTGGACACCCCCCCAGCGTTTGATACCTTTTTTTTCAAGATACCTTATTTTATTTACTTGGTGGTTTTTTTTAGCATTCAAATTTGGCTGGGTGGTTAATAACACATTTTTCTGTGGTGTGACAAACTCAGAACACACATTTAATATTGACTTTACACGGATTTTAAAGCATTTTTCAATAATTTGAGGACTTTTTTACTTAATAGCCTAGTATTCTGCTGTGGTATTGAAATTGTGAAATTTCGCTGGTATCTAAAATGTAGATGTCATAGCAACCTTATTTACAGAAGATGTATGTATTGCTATCTTTAAATTAATCCCTCGTATAAAGTTTTGGTCATATGACCCACTAATAATAGTGTTAAACATTTGTGATTTACAATATTGACCAAAATAATCATGATTATGATTTTTGCCCTAATCGAGCAGCCCTATTTTAAACATTGTTCTCTTCACTTACACAGCACTTCTTCAGATGATGACACCTCCTTGGCTGAACTGAGTACTGCTGGAACCAGCACACACGCTTCATGGAAAGACTTCTCTGCCTTTCTGGACAGATTTCCGGTTTCGCTGGAGGGCAAGCCACCGACCAAAAAACGGCGGGTCGAATCAGGGTTTCCTGAAGACCGTGTCTTTTACGACAAGTGGAGAACTACCCAGTATACCCAGAGAGAGGAATATGTGCTGTGTGAGTCTTCAATGTATTATACAGCACTGACACTCATTAACTCGGCACAAAATAGGCCATTAATTCATTGTGACAAGTGAATTGCATGAGTAAAGTTATTTCATTCTTTCTTTCAGCACACTTCACACACCGCAAGCCATCTGCCTCAAAGGTGGCAAGGCTGATTGCACAGGAAGGTTGGAAGGCCAACTGTCCAAAGCCAGAAGAAATCGAACGGCTGTGGAAACCAGCGCCCACAGGCTCCATTGAGGCAGATGAGGTTATAATAAAATGCGTGTCTGAGCAGACCTGGACAGGCCTGGCCGTCAAGGACTTTGGTGCTAAGGAGGGTCTAGGTAAGAAACCTTTTAATTTTCTTTGTAAAGGGAGAAAATATCATCACTTAAATATAAATTTCAGCCACCGTTAGCTGCACCAAGAACTGAAATGTGACCCTGGGCCAATTTTTTTTTTATTGAGATGTATACATCATCTGAAAGCTGAATAAATAAGCTTTCCAGTGATGTATGGTTTGTTAGGACAATATTTGGCTGAGATACAACTATTTGAAAATCTGGAATCTTGCACTGGAATTTTTTGCCACTCAAAGGTGGCAAGGCTGATTGCACAGGAAGGTTGGAAGGCCAACTGTCCAAAGCCAGAAGAATCGAACGGCTGTGGAAACCAGCGCCCACAGGCTCCATTGAGGCAGATGAGGTTGGGGATGAGGCACCCGATCTGGAATCGGTGCAAAAAAATCTAAATTGAGAAAATCGCCTTTAAAGGGGTGGTTGATTGCGATTTTCACTTTTTTAACATTAGTTAGTGTGTAATGTTGCTGTTTGAGCATAAACAATATCTGCAGAGTTGCGGCGCTGAAAGTTCAATGCAAACGGAGATATCGTCTTTTAAAATTCTGTCAGTTTAATGCCTACAAAACGACTGGTAAGGGACTAAAACGAGTTACTTCCCGGGTCTGATACGTCACAGATAAACACGCAGCAAAGGGGGCGAGGCCATGCTGCGCTGCTTTAGAGAAGAGGAAGAGAAAACTAGGGATGCACATAACAATCTATTCATATGAATCGCGATTCTGTCTTCTAACGATTCTAATGGATTCACAAGTTTCAAAATCATTAAAGCAGCAGTTCTTAATACTGTTACTCTGTCGCCAATCACAACACACTGAGCCAGCTAACCAATCTCAGCCCATCACGTATTTCTGAAGGAGGAGCTTCATAAAACCAGGAAATAAATCGAGGCGTTTGTCAGAGAAGGGACAGAGAGGTGTGGAATAAAGGTAAACTATGTGAAAAATAATGCGTTTTTAAAAAAACCAAGCATGAACACATGTTAGACTGCGCCCCATAAACACAATCAAGCCTAGAAAAAAAACGGTCAACCACCCCTTTAAAGCTGTCCAAATGAAGTCCTGAACAGTGCATATTACTAATCAAAAATGCAGTTTTTATATATTTATAGTAGGACATTTACAAAATATCTTCATGGAACATGATCTTGACTTGTTATCCTAATGATTTTTGGCATAAAAGAAAAATTGATAATTTTGACCCATACAATATATTATTGGCTATTGCTACAAATATACCAGTGCTACTTACGACTGCTTTTGTGGTCCAGGGTCACAATTACTGAATAGTTTGCCAGTGCATGTATTGTGTATTCAGTTTTCCTTCTGATCTTAAAATTTGATGTTCTCTTGATTTATAGGAGTGGTTGCAACCCGACCGTTTTCTAAAGGTGACATTGTGTGCGATTACCACGGAAAGGTAATCAGAGCAGCCGAAGGGATGGCCATGATGGAGGGACTTCATGACGACGCCAGGTACCTGTTCTTCTTCTTCAAAGCTGGACAGAGAGACCTGTGCATCGATGCAAAGACTGGCTGCGACTGCCACCCCGATACAGACACAGTTGGCAGAAGAATTAAATGTTGTTCTAAGCGGCCCAACCTGGAGCCCCTTCACTGTGTGATGAAGGTAAACGGAGAGGACAAGGATGTCATCCTCTTCAAGGCACTGCAGGACATCAGCAACGACACACAATTAAAATTTTACTCTGGAGTAATAAGAAAGTCTTTCCTTGGCCTGGACCTGGACTGGTTGGATGAGTAGGCTGGGTCCACAGGTCCAATAGCTGCTTCTCCACTGGCAGGCCAGTGCGAGCTAGTGCTTTCAACGGGCTGGCGGGGCAAATAGCCTTGGACCAGTAGCACCAAGCCCAAAATCAGGCTGCGTTTCTACTGTAGGACCAGTGCTTAATCAAATTGTCCTCAACATGCAATGGCATGCAACCTCATCATCTCACCAACAAGACGTTTTCTCACATTGGAAACTAGCAAGATTGCAAAACAAACGTGATTAAAAAATTGTTTGCCTTTTTTGTTTTTTTACTTATATCATTAAAACCCAAGCAACAATATTTTACAATAAAAACAATCATACAATGATAATTAATTTGTGCCAGGACTGCTCTTTAATCATGCAGAAATGAAGTGGTATTTACTGTTATTTCTCAAAAGAAAGAGGACACACATACTTATTCATTTGTCTGTTTCTGTTTATTTGTAATCACACAAAAAACACTGGGGCCAAAAGCATGCACATTAAAAACGTTATTGCTACATTTTCATGTGTACATCACATTTCTTTAGAATGATAATTTTATTACTCCACCAAATTAGATGATCTGAGGAGCTTTGAAATGCGCTCTCCAGTCCCAAAATAGTGTTATTTCAGCCAGCACAACAGAGAGATCCCAAACGAAAAACTGGAGTTGTGGTATATTTTATGACATGAGAGCTAAATATGGATGTCAGGCAGTCCAGCATAGAGACAAGATGTATTGACAGGTAAAATATGTAACCATACAAAGAAACGATTGTGAAATATGATTTGTCTGATCCCCGTGTGGGCCCGGGGTAAAATAGGTTCCTAGCACCCCCTTGCTGATTGTAAGAGGCGACCTCTTTTCTGCAAGGCAACTAGTCTGGGAGCACAAGAGCCTGTTATTTGAGGAACACAATAAATTGGCTTTGAATTCACTAAGACGGAGATTTGTGACGGGAGGCTTTGGACACGCGTCCAGACCCGGTCCAATGAATGATGGATGATGGAACAATCATTGGATGGTGACTCAGTTAGTGGATGTGTTTACACTCCAGAAAAAAAAGCCAGATTCATATCGCTAGTATCACAAATAACAAACTCTTACAAAATCCTCAACATTTGCAGTAAAGAAAGGCATTACAGGCATAGCGTAACAGTTAAAGATGTTAAAAACACTATGGTCTGGACAAATCCTAGTAGACTGCTTCAAGAAAAGCCATGCCAAAAACACTGTATGCAAGTATGCTGGCAAATGATTCAATAAAGGCATTTTATCCCTCATTCTTGAGAGTACCATGACGTATACGCATGCGTCATGGTACTCTCAAGAATGGCAATGGATTGTGACACAGAGAAAAAGAGATGTTGAATAAATACATTATTTTAGTTTTCTTTGTATATCAAGACCAGCTTTATATTTTGTTTTTGAAATAAATTGTATGAAACAATTTATATTCCATACCTCGATGATATCTGTTGTATAGTGTGTTGATGTCAGTGCCTTGCAAAGTATTCATACCCCTTAATTTTTTTCACTTATTTGTGTATATTAAACTGCTTTAAATTAATTTTTTTTCCCCACATCAATCTACACTCCATGCACCATAATGGTAAAGCAAAAAACAGGTTTTTGACATCTTTGCAAATGTATTAAAAATAAAAAACTTATAATGATTCCATTGCATAAGTATTCATATCCTTATCTAGGACAATTGAAATTTAGCTCAGGAGCAATTCATATTGCTTGTAGATGTTACTACACTTTGAGTGAAGTTAACCTGTGGCAAATTCAATTGAATGGGTATGATTTGGAAAGGCACACGTCTTGATAAAAGGTCTAATAGCTGATAATGCACATCAGAGCAAAAAACAAGCCCTGAGGTCAAAAGAACTGCCTGTAGAGCTCAGAAACAGGTTTGTGTAAAGCCAAACAAAAAATTCTGCTTCAATGAAGGGTCACAGAAGCATGTAGTCAAGTCAAGTCACCTTTATTTATATAGCGCTTTTAACAATAAAAATTGTGTCAAAGCAACTGCACAATATCAAAATAGTGTTAATAATGTAAAATGACAAGATTAAACACTCAATTTTCAGTTAAAGGCATTTCATTTTTGAACTTTTCAATTCCAACTGCTGCAAAGTCAGATTGGAGGGCTCAACTGGTTCCCGAGGTCTTGTCCTGATGGCTGTCTAGGTGACGGGGTCCTCACTGGGGATCTGTCTCTGGGGCTCATCTAGGTGCCCTGGTCTCCGCTGACGTTCAGGGCTGTAGAGGTCGTCTCTAGGTGCTGATCCACCGTCTGATCTGGTGACTGCAGTGACTTTGGAATAAGAAAGAAACAGACTAATATTAGCGTAGATGTCAATCTTCTTACGATGTAACAAGTACATCGTGTGTTATGGGAAGTGTTCCCGGTTCCGGTTGACCTAATTAATGCAGCCTAACAATCCTTTAATGGATTTGAATAATAGAAGTGTATTAGTGTGTTATGTGTACGCCAGGTTAAAGAGATGGGTCTTTAATCTAGATTTAAACTGACAGAGTGTGTCTGCCTCCCGAACAGTGTTTGGTAGATTGTTCCAGAATTTGGGCACCAAATAGGAAAAAGATCTGCCGCCCGCAGTTGATTTTTATATTCTAGGTATTATCAAATGGCCAGAATTTTGAGAACAAAGCGGCCGTGTAGGACTATAATGTGATAAGAGCTCGCTCAAGTACTGAGGAGCTAAACCATTCGGGGCGTTATAAGTAATTAACAAGATTTTCAAATCTATACGATGTTTAGTAGGGAGCCAGTGCAGTGTTGACAGAACCGGGCTAATGTGGTCATACTTCCTGGTTCTAGTAAGAACTCTAGCTGCTGCATTTTGAACATCTGTAGTTTGTTGATCAAGCGTGCAGAACAACCACCCAATAAAGCATTACAATAATCTAACCTTGAGGTCATAAACACATGAATTAATATTTCTGCATTTGACATTGAGAGCATAGGTCTCAGTTTAGATATATTTTTAAGATGAAAAAATGCAGTTTTACAAATGCTAGAAACGTGGCTGTCAAAGGAGAGATTGCTATCAAATAGCACACCTAGGTTCCTGACTGATGACAAAGAATCGACAGAGCAGCCATCAAGTGTTAGACAGTGTTCTAGGTTATTACTTGTGGGGGTTTTAAGTCCGATATTTAACCACTGTTTTTTCAGAATTTAGCAGTAAGAAATTACTCGTCATCCAGTTTTTTTATATCGACTATGCATTCCATAAGTTTCTCAATTTGGTGTGTTTCACCAGGCCGTGAAGAAATATAGAGCTGAGTATCATCAGCATAACAGTGAAAGATAACCCATGTTTACTATGATATTTGTAGATGTAGTCTCTGTTACCCTTAATGGAAGAAGTTTGAAACAACCAGGATTCTTCCAAGAGCTCGCCTCTTGGCCAAACTGAGCAACTGACAGAGAAGGGCTTTGGTTAGAGTGGTGACCAAGAACCTTTTGTCAGTCTAGTTGAGCTCCATGATCATATATGGAGATAGGAGAAACTTACAGAAGGCAAACACACTCAACACTCACCGATCTGGCTTTATGTCGGTGGTGGCCAGACTCAATTCTCAGTGAGAAGACACATCAAAAACATTGGATTTACAGAGAAGCACCTAAAGGACTCAGATTAGTCTCAACAAGATTCTG